>NMRA01000014.1:1756019-1769604 GCA_002633005.1 Phoronis australis | reverse complement strand
TTCTGGGTAATCCCAACATTTTAGCCAATAATTAGCTGCAAATAAATATAGTAGAAACACAAAAGATTCTCTAGATAATTGCAATATTCTAATGGCTATCAAACTCCTCGCACAACACGTAAACAGCCAGGTTTTAGGATGAATAGGTGGTACGAGGAATCACAAAAGAGGTCCACAAAAACACACTCCAGTCATCGTGTAAACTGGTGTTATGGACCTGCTTTATACGTTCTTAGCAGCAATGGCGCTGCCCCTTCTCGAAATTGAGGAATCTGAGCCAGCTCATCCAACTAGATAAACTGACAAATCTTAGTCGATTGAACATGTTATTTCCCTTTACAGATTCCGCCGTGATCGGCGAAGGAATTTCAGGCAAAGCGTGCCTTGGGACTTTCGTAAATGACGCTACGGGTATTGAGCAAAAAGCTTGTGTAAAAAATTATATGCATGAAAACGACGTGAACTCAACAGCTGAGACGGAATATCAATGTATACGGGCCCTTGTTGGTACAGATGCGCCCCTAAACCGTTCGGCTTGTACATGTACTGTATTTGACAGCAATGGTTGACGACGAATCCCCACCGATAGTTGGTCTTGTCATGGAATTAATAGATGGTTTTACACTCACAAATTACATAGATCACCATCTTGAAAATGTGGGCGAGCTGTCGCTGCCTATTCTAGAAATTGTGAAGGTATTGCTGAAAGCCGCAAAAGCAGTTCATCGTGCCCACAGAAGAGATCATCCACACCAAGAATGTAATGGTGGAACGACAAACCAACAAAGTGAAATTGATTGATTTTGGACATGCGACCATAAAGGTTTTCGGTAAGCGGCTATGTTAAAAACAAACGCCGCGTGTCCTTGCATTCTCTCGCGGGTTATCAATGATCGTTGAAAATCCACGATTTCCTTGAAAACCTGAGAGAATAATGAAAAGTCGAAAAATCTTGTCAAGTTTCCATTCAAATCAATCAATAAATTAAAAACGACTAGAAGAAGCAAATATGAAATAGATGGAAATTAATATTGTACCATGTACACTGAAGAGCTTGTACTAACCTATAGAACACTTGATCGACTCAGGCATGTAAACCGGACCGTTGTAGGGTCGAGTCGTTCATGAGGCCTACAAAAAGAATCACAAAAGGATTGTTAGAATTTACAATTCCGGCATTGCCATGGATGAAATTTGATTACTGATATTTCCTACTGCAATATTAGGAATGATAAGTATTTTCTGTTCGAGCGGGGGTGCGCTCCCTAGACCCAAGCGTCAAAGGAAAACTCAAAATCTCGCAATACCACGGGAATGGCGAATGCTTCTCGCTTATTAGCGTTCACTTGCAGGGAGCACTCGAAGTGATTTCTCGGCGAGATCAAGATGCTGAATCATGGATGAAATCCGCTGTTACCTTCCACACGGAACGATTTCTTGTCGCAAGTGAAGCATAATCAGCCTCCCGTTCAGTAACGCTAGGACCTCGCTAAAAAGCAAGACTTTGCGGGATTACGTGAGATATTGCCGTGTATTTTGAATGACAACACGTGACTTTGGTTAGATTTTAACTAGGTCCTAGCGTAGGTCCTAGCGTTATTGAATGCACGCCAGATTAGATCTTATGAATTCAACTGTTGCTTTAGTCCACCTACTCTTATGAAAGTGCTTATAGTTTGATCCTTATTCAAAATAGGCGATTTCTGGCCGATTAAGAATTACCTGAATGTTAGATCATTTAAACAAGTTTGTCACGGCTAGTTATTTTGTTGTAGCAAGGTAGCCAAGACACGGACCTCTTGTAAATGCCAGACGCAGTGGTTGTTTTACTAATAGTGAGTCTTTAGGTACTCACCCCGGCCAAACCGCGATCGAGAACGACCGGAAGGCGATCGAGAACGAAAATTGGCGCGAGAAGAGAAGCCAGGCAAGGTGAGTAAATTTGATGAATTTTCGTTTTTTTTTTACTTCCAATGTGAAAACAGAGACGTGGCTTCAAGGCGTAACACATTTAGGAAGGGCACGTAGAGGTTTAGGCTAGTGTCTCTCCCAATTATAGGAGAAAAGTTACATTGACCGAGGCATCTCTTATGAGCCGGACATGTAGGTGATTTGAATGTCATTTTGGCAAATTGCCGTTATTTTTGGCACTAAATCAATAAATTGACCATGGAGTTATGAAGAAATGAGGTGTGAAAATATAACGCAACGCCTGTTTTTTGTAGTTTTGTCAGGATCTCTGATTTTTCGACGATTTTCTGTTGAAAGATGCGATCGAGAACGCAACGATAAGCGATCGGGAACGCAAATTTGTGTTTGTTTATGCGATCGGGAACGCATTGTGGTGTGTCGAACAGTAATGAATTTTTTACTTATAAAACGTGAAACAGGTTACAAAATAAGTGCGGTGTAATGATTTAATCACATTTTGTGTCGTTACTGTGTTACTTTCGTATCAAAACTGAACAACAACATAGCATATTTCCATTAAATTGCCATGAGCACTACATGTACATCAAGCATAATTCAAGTTTAGTTTTACAAACTTCAACGAACATGTTACCCACGACGTGAAGGTACACCTGACCAGTGTTTTGAAAAGTACAGGCCAGGCATCTACTTTTAGACCAAACCACTGAGAACAAGGGTTTCTAAACTGAAGACTCACCCAGGAGTTGTTCCATGTGGCCTGTCAGCCAGGGGTAAACAAATTGTTGCAGCACCGAGATGAACGCGGGTGTAGAATTTTCTTGTAAAATTGTGACAGCAAAAGGAAAAAAAAAACAAATAGCCAGTGAAGTCAAAGAATGATGATGAGCTTGCCCATGGGGAGAGAGGGGAGTGCGGCAACACTTCACGAGATGATTCAAAGATTCTCACTCATAAATGTCTGAGATCAAAAAATTGGCCAGAAGTTGTGTAAACTGCTGTGCTGATAAAACAGGTGGGATTTTACTTGATGTTTTACTGATAACGTCGATACAGAGATGAACAGAATGACTTGTGGCACCGTGTGGCTTGAATGTACGTTGTGTTTTGTAGTCTTGTTCATCTGCATCATCAGTTCATGATCTCGAGTTTAATGTTACATTGAAAAAGATTGAGAGTTATGATACACATACTTTATTGTGATTTTCTCAAAACGTAGTCAACATGTTGTCATTAACGTCACTTCAACTACACACTGTAGTGATTTACACAGGAAACCAACAATATTATAGCATTGCTATTATAATACTAATCTTTTAACACACATACCTCAAAATTGGTCTTACAAAAATATATAAATTTATTTATAGGGAAATCAACAAAACAAATCCATTGAACATTTCCAAGGAATTACTTTGGAATGACTAAATCATCACTGAATCATAGACAATGTATTTAGGACTGATTGATAGTATAACGGTCTCTCACAGGAAATCAACTACAATATGAAAGCAATTTCTACAATAATCATAGACATATATTTTCATTCAAAATACTCATTGTTCAGAACAATTGTATGTAAGTATTGCCCATTGACACTTAATATGGCCATTTAAATCTACCTAAACACTACAAAAATGTACTGGTTCTGTTAAAGATCCTTTTGAAATAACACAAATATAGAAAGAAACTTGAGAAAAAAAGGTTCAACACAAAACGTCAAAATACTACAGTATCACATCAGACAACTACCAACCACAGACTTTGTAAATCTGAATGAACTATAGTGACTTAATAACCTTCAGCACTGGACTTAATGATTTCATTCATCGTGACGTTTCTGCTTCCTATGCCTGTAGAAGGAGGCATACTGTTTGCATGACATGCCGCATTCACCACAAAAACGAGTGTCCTCGTGCTGTGACGCAGTGTCGCATCGGGCTTACTCTTTCCGTGAAACGTTGATCACAGATAGGACACTGAGTCGACTTGGTTCCTGAGCACGATGCTTCGTGCTGTGTTTCACTACATTGGTAAAAAACTCTTGACGCAGGCAACGCGTCGATCACAGGGCTGGTAAAGGTCTTGCTTTGTTGTAGTGTCACCCTATTTTATTGCCATGTGGTTATACTAAATCGATTTCTTAGTTCCTGAACGAGGCTCCACAACACACACACACACACTCTGTTGTGACATACACCAGTTGTGCTACTCTTTTTTGAAGGCGTGAACGTTAACACCCTGAAGGATTCATCGTGTAGCTACACTATGAGTTCAACTGAAAAAAATCAAACGCATTCAGTTATGTTTGTTAGACTAAATCTCACTTAGAAATAATGATGAAATGTAATTCATAATTAAACCATCAACTAATTCAGGCTCCGTAATTATTGACATAATACCGTAACTTGAACGACTATTTGAGTTCACGATCGCATTTTTTGCGTTCACGGTCGGCAAAGAGAATTAACGACATCGTTCCCGATCGCCGTCTCACACAAGGACCTGCTTGTATTGGTAAATATCTCAAATTGTTTCGCAAATCATAACTAACAAAGGTGTCAGCATGGACGATTAAACTATAAACGTCACATGTCTCTTCTTAAGAACCCTGGGATTGCTAATAACAGGTAGAAATTGTCGATTTTACGAGGCGCAAGGCATTTTACCGAAAGCCATTGCTTTCTGAGCTCTTTATTTTAAAAAATATGCAAAAGCCAAGTATTATTTCAGATCCACAACAAAGGTTACCCCCCAGACGCTTTTCTGTGTGTAACATTCGTACCAAAGTGGCCTCTATTTAAGCAGAAAATGACACTTAAACTCACCGGGTACGTGACTGTCGTCTGCCATTTTTGGTGCAAGATCTCGTTCTCGATCGCCTTCCGGGCGTTCTCGATCGCGGGTTGGCCTGGGTGGTAGTACGAGTAACTACTGACAGATGTCTCTTTATTCAGATACGGCAGCAACACATGTGAGCACCTGGCACCCGAGGTTCGCGACGCGGAGTTAACATCCGTCCTCACGGATGTTTATTCGTTTGCCGGGAGTTAGCATTACCGACGTTTGTCATGCCTTGCGAGAAAAAACTCCTGCCATTTACAAAGAAGCGATACACACACCCCTGTTTATAGGATAGCTGTGCCGGTCGGATGACGTAAAAAGTCGGCCACAAAACATGCTGTCAATCATAAATAAGATTGAAGGAGTTTCAAAGATGATCACCTGAAGACGGTTAAAGGCCGAGGCTGTGACTGGAAAGTGTGATCGATGTCAAGAACCGTCACTGCTGTTTTGTTGAGTGAATGAGAGAATGGACTTATAACTCTATTATTTTCCATTTTGTAATATAAAAATTATTCAATTGGAATCTTTGTGTTTTAAACGTTCTGTTATTCTTAAATATTGCCGAGTATAATCAAGTGGAAAAAGTTTCAACGCTGCAACGTAATAGGCGTCGTCATCATTGCCACCGTTTCCCAATCGTTCTCGTTAAAACATGCAGCGACGCCATATTGAAATTAGGTTAAAATGGTGCATTGTGGGTGCTGTGGTCAGGATTCCGAAAGCGGCCGTAGTATCAAGCATAATACGCGGTATGAGCGCGAAGAAAACTTATGGCAGATACACTTGTTGTGTTCCTGGCTGCTTCAAAAACAACAAGAGAGATAAAACTCTGAGTTTTTATGTGTTCCCTGCAAACCAAGAACTTTGTGAAAAATGGATAAACAACATTAGGAGAGCTGGGAGTAAGGGGAGATTTAGCGCATTCAAACCAACGCGGAGCCATCTAGTAGGCAACACGTAGCTCCTCGGTTGGCCATATAGGGGCTACAATACTTCCATTCGCTTTCTGTACTCATTTCGTTACTTCAGTGTATTTTAAACGGGTCGTGACCGGATTTGGATTATCCATTTCGAGTTTTCACCTCGTCAAATTGCAAAAATACATTCTACACTTAAAACTATCATTTAAAAAACGCTTACTTTCATCATTGGTCCTTTCTACTTCTATACATATCTTAAGCTTAGTTGTGAGAATTAAGTTGACTTTGGCGAAGAATTACAACTTCACTTTTTTGGTTGCCGTTAATATTATCACCGCGTGCGCGATAACCATAAAGCAAGTCAACTGAATCACGTGAGTTAGGCAAAGGTTAGCGCGAGACTGAGCGAAGTGCGTGACGCTAGCGCGCGACACTTGTAAAATAGCATGAGAAGGTATCGGGTGAAACTTGTAAGATGTGTGTCCCTTGGACTTTTTATTCGTCAACATGCGTAATTTCACGTAACTTCCTCAAAATGGCACCCGGTAACTGAGAGAAACTCGAGCAAACCGCGACAGATTTTCATCGATTTGTTCAAGTTTTGCTGAATAAATTGTATCCAGAGTCGTGGTATGTGTTAATTATAACTCCGTGTTCCTATATGTATGGTTCATTTGATTTTATTTGCTGTATTTTGAAATGAGTAACTTTTTGTGAGGATGTACTATCGCCAATGAATGGCCGCAGCATCCAGTGCGATGTAATTGCCTAGGGGCCATCGTGTGTGCAGCGAACATTTTCCTGGTGGAAAAAAGACGTATGAGAACAACATTCCGACGGAGTTTCCTCTTAAAATTAACGTCTCTAGCATATCCACGGCGAAAGCTACAAAAGTTAAGCAACCCAACAACTATCAACTTGTCTGAAACCGGAGGAGATTTCGAAATCAACGCCGATAGCCCCAATACTGAACATGACGATAGTCGTGCCCTCGGTCACACGGTCACTGATCATAGCTACGCTGTGTTTACAAACGAGAGAGAGGACTTGCTTGGTATTATAAAGCAAAAAAATGAAACATGGTTTTTAGTTTGCAAATCACTCCAAATGCACACACTATCCAGCCTGCTCAAGACATGCCAGACCACAAGCTATCCCATGAGCCTTAAATTTGCGGCAGGAAGTAACTCGCACATGCGCAATGCGTAGTTCGTTTGCGCTGCAAATCCGCTATTCAAACTGTACATGTATGTCCATTTATGTGGGTCACGATATTGTTGGAACAATCGAAGTGACTGAAGCGATCGCGGTTGCAGTCCAACGCTCCGCTGGCGAAGCTGAATCAAACACCGCCATTGATTTCAACGAATTGTTGGAAGATAGCGGGGAGAATTGGCGACTTGTACATTCACAAAAACAAACTCCAGGGCTGGGTTGCATAACACAAACAAAATTTTCCGCTGGATAAGTATGATTGTTGCATGACGTCAGGTGCATTGTTCAACAATAACAACATGACGCGTGATAATGCGACGTAATTGTTGCTACAGTGTATATAGCGTATATCTTTTATGCAACTGGGCCCTGGTCAAACTTGCTTTAAGTCTATTCCGTCCCTAAAACGCCGTTTCCATCCGTAAAATCCATTATGTCTCTCTCTTCCAAAAATATTACGTTTTTCGTCTTGCAAAGGTTGTCAACGAAAAATCGAGTTAATTTTTGTAAGGGTTAGAATTCAACATTGACAACTATATAGTAGTGAAATGCCTTTAATTTTTAAGGTATGAAAAGGTGCACTATCGTGCCGTCCACACAAAAGGATAGATGTTGCATAGTACAAAAAGTATAATCCCACTGAAATGAGTTGACTTACGTAGATGCGAGAATCGCGCGAAGGAAGTTAGTGTGACCATGTGATTCACTTGGAAAACATACCAATATCTCCCGAAGTCTTGCGTGCTCTAGAATTTACAGGAGGTTCGCAAGTAAAGTCAGTGCCACGGAGTCAACGGAAGTGAGAAAAATTCACCGTGTTTCTATTTCGTAGATTAGAAATAACCTGTCGACTTTGCAGTAATATTCAATAGTCACGTGCTTGAAGCACATGCATGCACAATAAAGAACATCTGGCCTATTTAACTGGTGTGTTATTCATACAGTATGAATACAGATCAGCAACATACACAAAAAGTCAGTGATAGTAGGAATTTGAACTCTGAAAATGCGCAACCACTATTCTCCGGAATTCACATTTCTTGAACATGAATTAAACACCGAATTGTCTGTACAACACACCACATTTACACTCCTTACGTCAGTCAGGCCAGTTTGTTTGCTTGTTGAGAATTCGTCCAGCGAATCACAAACGCCGGTGTAAAAAATTCCCGAGGAAAATAAGCGATACCTGCGTGCTGGCTACCACCTAACTGCACTCAGGGAACCATCGACGGAAATACCTAGATTAAGCATCGGATCATAAAATTCTGTAACTATCAAAATGTGACCACTTAGGTAAAAAAGGTGAATGGCACTATTTCGCAGATAGGCCAAAGGGCCTGAAGGGCGGGAATACGGTACATCAAACACACGACTTACGCACCCAAAAAAGAACGGCTTTTTAACCGTATAAAAGACGCCGACTCGACTTTCTTCCCTACGTCATGCACACGATTCTTGGAATTTTCGCTTTCTGGAGAATTAAAAACAGCTCAAAACATTATTTTCCCTCTGATCCAAAAACAACACTAAAGAACAAAAAATTATTAGGTCAGGACCCACAATATATCACGTCAAGACTTCTAATTGATCACATCAGGTCCGATATTGTTTGACATCAGGACCGAAAATTTTGCACGTCAGGAACAGGCCAGGAACTGAAATCTAACATCTCAGTGAAATTTTACGCCAGAAAAATATCATGCCAGGAGAGAATCTCAAAAAGATCTTACATCCCGTGTGGTGGCGTTGCAGTTGAAGCGAGGGAGCGGTAAAAACCTTTTTGTGTCAACTGCAGAACAGCCTTGCATTATACTGCTGGACCTTGGAAAAAATATGATGGTGTGACCAGGCGATATATTGAATTCCAGGATCTGACTCCGGCTGCTATAAACACTGCTAGTCTGATAACCTCAGTTCACCAACTCATGAACACGGCTCTCTGACTGCCAAACACGGTGCAGGACGCACCAAACACGGCTTACGCACACGAAATCATACCGGAGTTTTAGTTTTAGCTCAGGGCGTATATTCTGAAAATACCATTTCAGGAACCAAGATTTGTAAGTTCTAGAGCACTTTTTTCGAAAAAAATCTGTATAATTTTGATTACTGCTCAAATTTTCAAACGGTTGCCTGAGCTTATTTGAAACTTTACTTTGAAGCACGCCATTTAAGGCGCAAAAATGCGAAACTGAGATAATCTTTCATCCTCGATGAAATGCTTTGGATGGCATTCCGGTTTCTGATGATTTTGGAAAACAATGGTCTTGGCATCTTCCGGCAATAGAATATACAACACATAAAAATATGAATAACATATTGAGGCAAATACTTTAGTTCTCTCGTAAGCGCAGATGGCTCCTTAAAAAATAAACCTAAATACACAAAATCACCATTTGCATTCGAGTAGCACAAACTGCCAAAACTCCAGATTACAGAAATCAGGAGAAAAGTAGCTGTCGACCAGGAAAATTTTTTAAAATCCAAAATGTCTGAAAGGTTCCTAAATTCCCTAATTGATTTTAACTGTCCGTTCGCAAGCAGTAATTGCTTAAAACACGAATGAGCAACAAGGGAGCCAAAGGCTCAACAACTGGCAATCGTTCATTCACAAGAGACTCAAAAATTAAGAAAATGTCGTACATAGTCTTGACATGTATGGTATCCCATCCAACCCAGTACCTTCCAATTTTCAATGAAACTGGAGCATGCGAATTCAAATTAGTGAGTGCCATTTTAAAATTTAGGAAAAAGAGATGATTTTGGCAATTCCACCACCTCATCTTGTCAACGCTGATTTCAAACAGTTTCATCGTCAATTTTCTGCTCTACCCAAATCCGCAAGTCCCGCTTTTTCAGAGCACTTCCCTGCTTAGCGTGACATTTGTTTCTAACACAGATTCCCTTCAGACTATTGGACAATGGATAAAAATCTGATTGATAATGACATATTTTATATTTCTAAAATCTAAAGTGTAGATCCGTTAGGATTCTTGTCTTCTTTCTGGCAGCGGGGCAGTCGTCATTTTATAATGGTGGTGATAAAAATGCCAAAATGCATTTTTGGTCATTTTTGGCCTCTCAAGTTTACCAGTAGACGCAGTGAGGAGAGAAAACACGCCTTTAGTTTCGTCATCCTTGAAAACCTCCATCGAATGTGCTTTTTCAGGTGTCCCGAGACAGATTGGAAATAAGGGCTTTTGTTGAACCACATTATTGATATCTCAAGACCAGCCACTAAATATATGTCTTTACCCTATACACTTTGTACAAGAACGAGTCAGAGTGAATCATCTCGTTGTTTTCTTTGACGGCTTGTCATTGTGAATAAGTCAAAAACGAATTTGCGTAAGGTGTTTCGATTTAGTTCTTGAGATTGCCGCAACCGCAACTTACATTTCTCAATAGACGTACATGTAGCAGTCAGTATGCATTTATGCGTCTCTCATCCTCAGCCAATGGGGATGTTTGGACATTATTTCCAATCGATAAGAAAGTGAAAGTGCCCCTTCGTTCTTTTAACCAATAGAAAGCCATTTGATCATCCCACGGTGTTTCCTGTCGCAGAATGTGTTTTAGCACCTTTCTGGTTTACATAACTTTTGCTTGATGTTTACTGCCGCTTTCTCAGAGAAGGGGATTAGTAATGCTTCCTATATCTAGAACTGTTTGTGAACTTAGTGCATCCCTTATTTGTACATATCGCTTAATTGGTTAAGTCTTGTGCAGTCTCTATATGTATATTTCTTTCATTTTTATCTCCTTCGGTACTTCTTTTTTCCGCACCGAGAGTTGCTCTCTTCATGTAAAGTTTATTATATTCAATATAACTGTCAAGGCATGTCTCTTGTTGTTTCCAAAGAATCACTTCTCTACGTACGTAGCCGAACCGCCACGGTTCCGTAATATTATGCTAAAACATGTCTTTACCAACCAAATTTTTTCTTTTTCAATTTGTCTAAAGGTTACCTGAATTAATTTCAGAAAAATTTCGGTCAGAACAACGAACTTCTAAGTTGTAGGACTTTCAGATCCTAGTGAGACAAAATAAAAGCCTAATGGGTGCATTTTTACTAAATACAACTCCAAGAAACTATGGAATACTAAGAAGGAGGGTAATGGAACAGGAGTGATCACTTCGCCATCTTGTCATTCGCCGCAATGGTTATCGGTTGAACAACTAGCGCCCCAAGCGGCGAATGAGCAACACTAATTTAGTGGCGAAGTCCGAACCATGTAAACACAGATAAATTCATACTTTAATGATTTCGACGTGCAATAAAATTACTTTGTGAATGAAAATAGGTAAAATACGCAAACTAACATCCACTTATAATCGAATGAAAATGAAAATGTGTGTTTTAATCAATATTAAAGTGTATTTGCTTTCATTCTCTTGATGCTGACTTCAAAAGCCATCATGGTTTCAGTTGTTTTATGTTTGAGTTTTTAATAAGGCAAATTATCCTTTTTAATTACATTTGATACTTTCAAGGACTACATTATTTTAGTGATTACTCCTGGGGTTTCAGGAGGCATTTTACCCCAGGTGCCACGAAGGAGGGTACATGAAAGGAGGACTAAACAAGTAAAATCAGGTGGGCGCCAAATGGGTGTTGACCGCCTCCCAGGGGAGTCCATGGGAGGAGTGCAAAACAGGTAGAGTGTGTGTGACACATGGGTGTTAAGCCCTCCCGTCGTCACACATTTTGGTTGCTCGATACCTCTGAACATTTACAAGATGTGCTGAGGTGGTGATACGATTTGGCTCTCGTTTTCCGCATGTCCCCTTTAGACATTTTGTAATGGCTGGTGTAAATGCCCCTGTGGTTATGTCAGTACCATCCTGGGTATTTTCCAACTTTTCACTACATGGTGCTCCCAGCTCATTGATGGTTTCATCTCCACCCAACAATTTTGCAATGTGTTCCCTATTCAATGCACCAGGCTACTAGCAATGCAGGCAATTGCTTTGTGCAGTGGGTGTTACACAAGTAAAAAGAAGAAAGCAAGGCAATTCATCAATACCACAACATTGTAATCCATTCTGATGCACTCTCACATATAATCTTAGAACATTCTATTAGTTTTTTTTGACATGCCAGTACAGGGTATACTCCCCACTCTCCCACTATAATCACCAATAGTTACGAGTCCGTTGCTAATCTGTAGAATAGCTCACAACTTGCAAAACGTAGTAACACTGAGAATATCATCACTCATAACTAGTCAAAGTTGCAAAATGTTATGACAAAATATTTAGAGAGGTACTAAACAACAATTAAAACATTCACGTCCCACACAACTTCGTACAAATCTGAACTAAAAAGGCTTGGATGACAAGACCAAAAATTAACTTCATGTACCATTGTTTCCCTTATCAATAACAGTAAATATATCAGGTAAGTTACAGCCTGACCACGAGATCATATCTGTTGACCAGCCACAACTGGGACTTACATTATTCACGATCTCCAAAAACGCACAAAATAGGCAACACATATACACTGTACCAAGACAACAAAAAAAAAATCTTACCAACTTTCTCACTAGTGAACAACAGTTTTTTTCCGCCAAAGAAATGCGTTACAAATAAAGCTGAAGGCTAACTTACTCAAAGAGGTTTTGTCATCACGAAGAAAACTGATTCTGTATCCGTTGAGACTAACCAACATGACTTCTGCAAACAAGGCTGTTCTGAGATCAATATAGAGAGAACATTACGAGCAGAGAAAATGTATTTGATCCTCTATGCATGGGACAGTACAAAAATCACACAAACGCCCCTCAATACGAGTAAAAATACCAAAACGTCCAGTTTAAACTTTCAGCGGCAACACTCCACATCTAATTTAAAGTTGAGAAAATAAGGACTTTTTCTCTAGAAATGTTAATTTTTAAATAAAGTTTTGTTTGATAGTTTGTTTCAAATAATTTAGCTTAGGTTTGGTCAAAATTTCAGCCCTCCGTTCTGACTTTGAAAGATCCACCAGTTTCACTTTGGCTCTCCCCAAATCACAGGATAACCTTTCATAAAATGTTTCAATGTGATCAACCTTAGTAAAAGTTGAAAAACAGATTCTGACCAAGTGTCCTTTCTACATGTGATGTTCCAGTAAAATATTTGCTTTGTGAGACGATAATCAGGCATGTAAAAAGTCTATCCCAGAGCCGTAATATTCATAATTTCCATTTGGCATCTTCATTTTTGATGGATTCAAATATTGTTGGCAGTGCATTCCATATCAGTTTGTTCTTCATACGAGCATTCATGAACATGTGCTCCTCGAAGCGATGAGCGCATAACTTGCAGTTCTTGGACAAGTAGGCTGCATCTTTATTCATAAGGTCGGCTCCCAGCGCTTGCACCTGAACAGAAATCAATGAGAGACTAAGGAACAAACCTCATACTCCTCAGGCTCATAGAAGACTGGTATAGTCGGTGGGCCAGATTTTGTAGGGCCTCTAGAAAATGGTTTTTGTGAGTACTTTAGGGGGGCAATGTTATTTTGGTGTTTTTTAATTCATTTATTAGAGTGTTTTCAAAATCTAAAAAGTTCCCACATATAAAGTTGCACATTTTTGAGAAATTTGAGTTTGAAGTTACATAATAATCACCAAAGAGCTTAGTAAACTTATATTTGTAAAAACAACAGTTTTGGTGACTTTTT
>NMRA01000014.1:1713504-1753020 GCA_002633005.1 Phoronis australis | reverse complement strand
ATATATATATATATATATATAATAGATGATACCAATGAGCTACATGAAGGCCTATATACATAGAAACGATACGACTATACTCGCAGTCCGACATATTGATGATGAACTCTATGTACAAACAAAAGCACGGTGGCCTTATGCAAGCCGGGGAGGTTTCAGAATAAAATTTGAAATTTTAAATGCTAACGAGGTTTTAAACTATTCGTAACATCAAGCAATGTAAACATGTGACCCACCCATTGCTTAAACGATAAGGCATTCTAAAGACAAAATTCCTAATGCTTTGGCTGAAATCCTCACGGAGTTTCGCTAAGGCCTGGGACTGAGGTTTTATCGGCTGAGTCGAAAAGACAATCACTGAAATGTATAAAGTTTAGAAAATGGTAATATGCAGCAACCGAATTAACTTAATTGTATAGTACCTATTTTTCAGTTGTTTATAAATCGACAAGGCGATCAACGGTCAAGGGGGCCGCTCTCCGGAGCCCCATTACATCACTGCATTCCCAAAGTTTTTTGTATGGGTCTAAAATTCCTTGAACCTACGCCACTTGATTTATTCGAACAAAAAGATTTGAGGCATGCGTTCGTATGAAACTCTTGAACATTAAGTAGAAAAAAGTAATAGAAACTCATGAAAATCGATCAGTATACCATGTTCGCACCCAGCCTAAAATATAGGGGGGCTCAAATTTCTCTGTATGGCGACTTTTACGGAATAAAATCAACGAGGACTAAAAAAACGGGGCCACAAAGTTCAGGCCTACGAATTGTGCATCTGGCGCCGATTTCCAGCGACCTTTGTGGAATTTTGTGTCGTTTACTCGGACTTTTTTCATTGAGGCCGACCCTTTAACCCAATTCGCCAAATTGGGAGGCTCGTTTGAACCCCGAGCCCCCCACCCTGAAAGTGCCCATGCATACAGACAGCAGTATGCGTGCATGCAAATTCGCGTCATCGTATGCAACAATTGACCGATGGAACTGTACATGTTTGTGTACACGTGCATATTCGGAATTTAGGGCATAGGCCAGTTTGAGTGAAAGTTGGGAGCAAAATTTTGCAAAACGATAGATTTACAGAAACTGATATGTTAACTACATTTCAATAAAAAAGAAGAATGCACAAATGACCCCCACAACACCCTGTACTGGTTGGTAAGACACGCACGTTTACATCGGTTAGCCGTGCGTGCCCTGTGAACACCACTGCTTGGGCGGCCGAAGCCGGAAGGTCTGTGCAAAATGCATAGTATGCATTTGCACAGACCAAATTTCCCGAAAGGTGATTGGAAGTGTCTACTTCAGGTTATACCAAGGAATAATAATTATATCGATATTCAGAAGTTTTCTCAAAACATAAAACGCTTGTGTTGAGTTGTCTCAAGGATAACTACTTCTGTCAGTGATACGCACGTAACTTTTCTTAAACTATCTAGCATTACTTGTCCTAGTACCTAATTCATCCTAGCATGGTGAACTGGTAATTTGTTCTGTTTGAAACGACACGGTCTCACACTTCAAACAGTTCTGTCATAAACTCTGTTGAAAAACAACACGATGACTGCATTACATGTATATCAGCGGAACTAGAGTTATAAAAAGCCGTATGCATTATTGATTTTTACCAATATTATTTTTTACACAAATCAATGTAGGCCTACCCCTTTTATACGTGTGGAATCGCAGGTTTTTTTGTCTGTCAATAACTAGCACACTGAGTCCATCTGATTGGCCATCCAGAACGAGAAGGGCAACATTTGTTTTATTTCAAAATATTACCCTCACGTAGTAAAATCCCACCGTGACAGTATAAGGGAAATGTCTAACTAGTACGAAGTTACTGCACCCCACTTCAGCAAAAGTCAGATTTCAACAATTTCTAATTTAATCCCTCAATTCTGTTGACATTTACTGGCACACAGTTATGTTACTAGTACATTGATGTTGACAACACCCCGCGACAAAATAAATATGACAAATCTCAATGCTCTTAAAGTCTGTCTGCCGTGTCCTACATACTCAGGCATTAATACACTGCAACTATCAGAAGACCATAAACAAGACAAAACATATAAATGCTGCTTTCTCTCTAGTAAGACAGTTGAAGATTTTAATAGTTTGCCAGGCTACATAACATTTCTCCCATCTCTTGAAATCTACAGAAACGATCCATCTACCGTCCCAATATAGCAATGTGGGGTGTAGCACTCTTGGGGTATCCCGTCCTTCGGTCCTGCCCTATTCCTAATAACCTGGCTATATTAATAAATCTTCGAATTGGTGTCCACTCTGTACAAATGTACAACTATTAATCTTGTAATCACTTTTTGTGTTTCTTCGTTGCTAGAAAACAACAGATATCTCGGAGAGAATAAGGTCACTAAACCCATATCGGACTAAGAAGGAAAGTCAAGCAAATACCATGAAACATCGACTTAAGTGGGTGTTATGCGGGGACCAAAGAAGTTGAACAATATTGTCTCTGCGGTCGGGTTTTCACCCACAAAATCATTTTATTTCAATTTCATTTTTTAAAGCTCGAAAGATCAAGAAATTATATCATTGATTCTGGGTTATACTGGACAAACTTTATTTTTTGATATTTTCTGATATAACTAAAGATAAGTGTTAAGACACTTTAATTAGTTCTGTGCTCAAGTATTCAATGATTTTCTTGGAAGATCTTTTAAAAATCCTAGTTTGCACTTGATGATCCTAACTTTAAAGCTATGAGTTTTAGTTGGAATCACGTGTTGTTACCAATATTGGTTCCTAGATACTACACACCACAAACGCATCTTGACTAACATAGTTCATCAGCAAGATGGCGGACCACTCCACTAAACGAAAATCACGTGACTTCAACTCTAGCTATATTTATCTCATTGGGCGGCGGACAAAATGAATAGTCTTGTTAACGTCTTTGCGCACGCGAAATCGAGCATTAAAATATGCCTTGAGTGGTTACAGCCTAATACTCTGAAAACCCAGTATTTCGACAGTCCATTGTTCCTTCAATTTACCCAATATTCCGACAGCACATTGTCCCGACAATTTTTCCATTGTTCCGGCAGCTGAATATATCTGACAAATTTCTAAGACTTGTCGCGCGACGGCAGGCGGTCGATTGATTTGGTCATCGTTGCAAATGTTTGGCTGTTGACCCTCACACCACGCTGAGAGGGAAAGCTTCCACAATGCGATTCAAGTGCAGTGCTGCACTCATGCAAGGGCTTCAGGAAGTCCTTGTTAGTTGTCAAGAAATATCTTTCACATACCTGTCGGTAATATTACAGGAAACAAAAATTAAAGTCCATTAGCACATTGGAGACAGCGACCCTAGTTGCGAAATAAGCATCGCCCCCATTCTAATATCTATAGTATCAGCATTATGCATGCCAAGCATCACGTGAATACTACATGTATATGCTTGGACAGCATTTAATTAATACGCGTCTTGTACATATATGGGGAACACTACAATTAACTCCTGTTTGTCTCTTAGTGTTCTACAACACGAAAATGCTACAGGTGTACAGGTAGTTCATTTCATTTGAGAGGAGATTGAGTTAACGTTGCACTCTGCCGGCTAATTTTCAAAAAGTAGATTGCCGTGCGTTTAATTAGGTTTGCGTGGCCACAGGGAACGAAACCGCAGAAAAACATTGCAGCGGCTGAAATGTGGTTAAAGAAGAAATAAGTAACTCAGCAGATACAATATTGTCTACGCAAGTAGTTATCCGAAATCGAAAAGCTGCGAAATGATACAGGAACAATTAAAGCACATAACCGAACGTATTTTATGCCTATGGGGAGGAGGACGTCATCAGGGTCCTAGTAAGGTCTTCCTGATATGACGTACATGTATATCCTCTCACTGTGTAACCTGTGCTTTGTCACAGTGATGACCTGGAAAGCGTTCCGTAGACCTATTTTTTGAGAGAAAACCAAATTCTCACAAAACATCCACAAATCACACAAGTGGGGCGTACTAGCCTATCGATATGACAAAACAGCGGCAACTAAAGTAATTGGTCGGCGAAATTTGCCTGTTGAGTATTGCCCTGTTCTAACAATAGAGAATCCTATACGAGTCTCAGGTTGATGACAAGGGCAAAACCTCCTGGAAATTTCGTCAACATCCCGACACTTGCCGAGGGATTTTGACGAAATTTCCAAGAGATTTTGCCCATGTCATAAATCTAAGACGAGAGTAGGATTTGTTTTCTCACATGAACCGTAAAAACGATCTTTTTTGCTGAAAAACTCAAAGTACGTGTATCTAAAACTTTCAACCACACGACGCAACTTTTGTAAAAACACTTCGCGCAATGTAAAGTAATTCAGTTACTTTTTGTTAATAGGTTTATTTTAAGCTTAACAATTGTAAATTTCATTCACCTTTCGTAGCAAATATTCGAGTTAGAATCTAGTGAACAGTCTTTTAAAAATATATAGAAATAACAGTCAACAAGGCTTTCCCGCGGTAAGCACTGAATTGACCTTGAGACAGCATAGCTAGACAGTCTCGCCATCTTTCTTGAGTTGGGGCTCGTCTCCGTTTGAATAAACTTAGATATGGAATTCGCCACCTAAGATGGGCCCGTTGAAGAAGTTGTTTGCATGTCTTGCCGACTGGGAGTATGTACGTACAGTTGCGACACCCTATTTGTCAATCATAATTTTGTCACCTTCTCGGAATTCCGGCATTGTTTGGTTGGCACGTGTTTGGTTGTTTTGGTGTTTTGCAGACGATAAAATGTACGGCGTATGGATTTCTCATTTACACTACTTTGTGATTTGCCCATGTAATACTAAAAATTGCGTACTCCATGTTATTAAACAGTCGTGTTGTAACACAGTCCAGGTCACGTGAAAAGCGACTTCTGTGTCGATGGACTCGAAACTCACTTCGACAACGCGTGCTGGGTTCACGAGAGAGGCAGTCTCCAATCGGTCAGTTTACAAACTGCTAAACAGCATCTCGCGGAAATCGACGACAAATCGTGAACCCCTCGAAGGTTGTACGCAAGGAGACAATTTTCGAGTAAGGGAAGCAAAAGAAATAAACAACATCAATCTAAAGCAGACATGTTCATTTGGCACTGCTATTGATGTCCGATATTCCAAGATATGTGGTCTTATGTGAAGATAATTGTGACCAGATATTACTCAGATACATGTAATGCACGCTAGTGTTGATTTGCGACGTAGATACATGTACATGTATGTTATTGACTGCGTGCTCTGTGCAGGCCCAAATTGTGACACCGCCCCAAACTAATACAGCTTCAAAATTGTGACAATTTTTGCTTGTATAGTACAGGCCCAGATGACACACGCAAAAACTGATGTGACAATTTGGGCAAATTGTGACAATTAAGGTCTGCAGCACTGATCCAAACTGTCAGAATTTTGAATCTGTGACTGTTTGTAACGGTGTGAGAATTTGGGCCTATACTATAGCACAGGCCCAAATTGAAACACACACACACACACACACACACACACACACACACACACACACACAAACACACACACAAATGTTTGTGAAAATTCGCGTAACGTTGACGGTTTTGAAGCTCTGGCAATTTGGGACGCCGTGGCAATTTGTCCTGCACAGTACTCTCGAAACCAATCTTTGTGAACTACATTTGCACAGGCTGTTGCGCCTGATTAGAGTAAGAATATAATATTACGCTAATGTTGGCGTACGTAGCAAATATACAGAAATATGAATACATGTATGTACATGAAACTATTTAGCGTTGCGAGAGCACAGAGGCCCAATGTCTAATTCTGTTGTTCAAGACAAAGCGTGTTTTTGTAAGAGGCATTTTGAGACGTTGGTTATCCGTTTTTGAGCCTGGCCAACACCCGAGATTGGTGCGCATGTATATTGGCACGTGTGAAGTTAATTTATAGTTATTATCCATTGTGCGTAAGCTGAAAAGAAACGGTATTCTTCGTACAAGGAAGCAAATTTTGCCCGGATGTTGTTGAGAAGTCGCTTTAATATGGAAACTACTAACATTTTACGCCTCGTTAGTTGAATGCTTTTAGACAACTGCTGACAAGTTTAATTCATTAAGTAAGGTTTAAAATAAGAACGTTTGTGTGAACTCCGTACCTTGGTATTGGTTTCAAGCTCTAAATTAGTTGACATGCTGCTAAATGCATTTCAATACGCCAAATTAACTACAGAAACTGAGAACGATTACTGGTAATATTATAGTTACATATAATGTCCACCATTTGGGGATAGTTTTGATAGTTTGTGTATTTACCGCTGCTACTGATGTCGGGCTGGTTTCAGTTTTTTTTTAATAGTTGCAGCCCTTTTGAGGGTTTTCTACTTCCTTTACGATGATGGACTGACTTGCTTCTGAAACTTTGGACATTGTATGCACGTGTAGGTACAACGGTGAGATTCGCACAGGTGCTGGCATGGATATGGCAAAGACGCGCGATTTTCGGAACCCGTCATTTTAGGACAAAAATATTTGTTTCCAAATTAGGACACCACAAAAATCTTGTCGCACGATATTGGACCAAGAATGAAATTGTTCTATTGGAATTTAGTTTCAGTGTCCGAAAATCGCGCGATTTTAACGTAATTTGACAATGTTTAACAACCGATCATCAATAATCTGATTTGGGTAAGTGTAAGCACTCGTCTCCAAGAATGACATTTGATGTGCCCTTTAGACAATAACATTCGGTTTACGAAACCTTATTGATTAAAGAAACGTATTACACGTATTTACTCGTAAGTAGCATATAGATGTTTATAGTCACTTGACCATGTTCTCTAAGTATGTAATAGTGAATTTTACGAAAACTTCCGTAATTTCGTCAGACGTGAACTTTTGCATGAAAGTCGCGAAATTTCCTTCAATGTTCTAGTACCTTCCTCCAGTGGGGATCCCGGATTTCCCGTCAGTACATATAATCCGGTTGTCAAAAACATGTATCATTATTTCCAGTTTTCGCGAACGCAGGAGTCTTTGCTTTTACAGTCAAAGCTGTTTATAGAACTACTCAAAAGGCTTTAATTGACACCGGATATCCCAGTAAGTAACTTATCTGATGGAAAAAAATGATTGATTTTGAGCTCGAAAAATTACATGGAAGTTGTTGGGTTCATTGATCAACATGAGAAAGTCGTTAAAAATATTTTCGTTCTTGTCCGATCTTTTAGAGAAATTTCTATATTTTGTATTTGATCAATAGATTGTGTTGAAATCAACTTGAGCGCTTGACTTTTAATCATAATCGGTTTTGTGTCGATTATTATCGAACATCAGCCCAATTATAGCGAATAGTACTTCAGAGAATGTGTTCGCCAATACAGTTTTTTCTCGTTTTGCGTGACTATTTTTATGTAAATGAGTATGGTAATATGTCATTGTTATCCTAATAACATGGCACAGTTTTTATTATTTGTCCATTTCACTATTAGTTGTGGTGTTTTCTTTAAAACCGCAATTTATTTAAAAATTGTTAAAAATTGTTTCTTTTCCTGGTTATACGTGTACACACGGTCACAGAGTGGCGTTTGCTACAAATTTAAATACTCACGGTTTTAATGAGACATTGCATATTTAACCATTGGAATGCATTATAATCGTTAATTGAATGTTATTAAAATATATTTTCAAACGCACCAGAAATTGGTTACGTCACAACAAGCAAAACGGTATTAACTGATAGTGGTTGACTGGTAACTCTGTGTTTATCGAGAGCGGTTCTGTCGAAAAACATTCCTCTTAAGGCATTTGATTGGCTCTATGCTCTTCATAATTATATTCGTTGTCGGAATGTCTCAACAACGAAAGTTTCTTTCGCATACCGCACACAATCATCCAAATTGTTCTCACTGCCAGCTTCCCATTCATCCGCGACTAAGTTTCAGCTGAACCAATCATGGGCAAGAAAGTGGGATACGTCATCTACGGCATTAGTATGCCTACAACGAGTGAGGAAAGTGGTCTCAACAATCTAAGCGATTAAAACGGTATTAAAGGCGACTTCCATCACCAAGACTAACTTTTTGTTTAGACCGCTTATCCGGTATGAAATTGGCCTCAATTTTCTTTTTAGTATAAGTGCAGATGATTTCTGGCTTCAAAAGAGTTAATAGATCGCTTTTCTTCTAACCAGGCATTTAAGTTTGCTTGCTACGGCTTGTCATTGTGTGCGCCGATCAATGTGTTTTTTACAACAGTCAATTATTTGCCAACACAGCCGTGATCTGAACCAGGAACTAATTGATACTAAATTTATAGCTGTAAGTGATCTGAATCAAAATTCACTTTTAATTTGATACACAACGCGGTTTTGTAGCTGTTTCAAGTGACAATAACAACGTTGTCAGTTTAAGATCACTGATACAGGTTTCACCTCATGAAGAGGTGATCAAAAAGACATTAAGTCTTTAAAACAAACTAAATGGATTGCTGGTTTAACTCCGGAAGAAGAGCATTGTCTTTGCACTTCCTTGACATTTTCAAGTTCCGGTAGCAGTGCGAGACAATTCTTCGTTCTCCCGAACTGAATTCTTTATTTTCCATTCTTGTGTATGTGATGGGCGCAACGGCTCACGCACATACGTGTAAATCCGCGGGTCCTAAGTCTGATACAGGAAAAAATGAAAACTCAAAGCTTCCGGCGTGGTACTGAAGTGTGAGTACATTTTGGGGGCACCTTGTATATATGGGTTGATTATAATAAAGTTTCACTTAAATCTGGTGTCTAATAGGTTATATTCAGTAGACTAACGGACAATAAATCCTTTTCAAGTTGGACTTTAAATCTACAGCTATTTAAGCTTGTGCCATTCAACGGCACAATTATCTTAAGAAACTTAAAGCATATAGTTGAGTCGGATTCGTTTGATAAGAGGACGTAACAGAATACGTTGGGTGTGCCGCTTTTTATCACTTTCTCCCACGCTATGAGCTTATATTCAATATTAAGAATATAAACAAGAACAACTTAAGAATATCTTATTTATCTAAACACTATGTGTTCGAATTCTTTCGTTCATTTTTCCTGGTCTGTTAAATTATTCACATCTTCTGCTTGTGTTTTCCGTAGGTTTGTTTTGTGATCGATTGCCGCAAATTATTGTACTCCTGTTTCAGGTTGCAGCGATATTGTTCACTGGAATTATTTCAAATGATTGCTTTTCGTGTTTCCATCGATTCAGAACCTGTCAAGATGTCACAGAGACCGATGACGTCACTGAGTAGATAGGTAAAAGAAAAACAATACATGGCTGTTGGTGTTTTCCTCGGCGCTGTTCTTACTGACAAAATAAAACAGCAATAACGACGTATTCTTCGCTGGGGTAGATTATTTATTTAATTATTAAAAAAATTCTGACAGCAAACTCTGACATTCAAACTAGCTGCTTCTTAGCGGATGAAAGAGGCGAGCTAACCTGACTAGAGTATGAACTACACTGTACTCCCACGGATCTATATCTCGTTCATACATGTAAAGCACGCTCAAAATAACGTAGAACTAAGCGTTAAGGCACATTTTGATTCAGAAGTAACCCTGAACCATAGGGAAAAAAGACATAGAACGAAAACGAATCAAATTTTGAAAATCATCGCTTTCGTACGATTCCCGGTGTTGCTGTCGCCAGACTGATGTTCCTCCCCAACATCAATGTCGAAAATTGACGTTACAAGTGATGGAAACTTGTGTCCTTTGTTTCTAACTTTTAACCCATTTTTAAGAAAGGGGTCTACTGATTTTGTCTAACGTTGATAGAGCATAACTTTTGTTTTTTACAATGCATTAATTGTGTCGAATGCATTCATATTAGGTGGCTTCATTCAGCTGAACAGAAATAAATTAAATGTAACACAATAAAGTTTTGAA
Source organism: Phoronis australis (assembly GCA_002633005.1). Lineage (NCBI taxonomy): Eukaryota > Metazoa > Phoronida > Phoronidae > Phoronis > Phoronis australis. The sequence goes on along the minus strand of NMRA01000014.1, from coordinate 1,743,123 downwards.
AATAAATAGAACAGTAACAGGACTCCCTAAAAATCGAGCTGTTTTCGAAAACTTTGCGCCATTGGTGATTTGATTGGTTCATGCATTTACGACGGGAAAGTAATAGACCAAGTTTCGTGCACGTGTGCACTGTAGCAACACTTTGTATCTTATTCTTATTTGGCCAATCTGTTGATACAGTAAATCTCCTTATTTATGCCCATCCTGATTTGACTGCAACTTGAGCATGTTGGGTTCTGTCATATATTGGGTTGGCATTGGGACCCACATGGTGCTTACTCGAATGGGCTTCATTTAAGTATTTCAAATTGAGGTGAAGTAAATAAACAAAGTGGGTGATTATCATCACCAGAATTTCATCATTAGTATCTTTTGCCGGGTGCTCAAATTTTCTGAGACTAGGGATTGTCAGATTTGTAAGGTAGAAATGTTTCGCTGCATTATCAGGTCTGTGGCGTTATTTATACCGGACCAAAATTAAAAAAAACAGACCTTTGTTTAAATCAGGAGCTGCATGATACACATTTATTAGACATGCGCAGGCATTGCACTGATCACTTGGAACCATTTTTATGGTTTAATAATATATAGTTAAACCAAGCTGAGGAACTCGAAACCTGATTCACGGCAATTTTTGGCAGTGGGATTTTCTGAAAAATGCTCGTAAGTTGACAACATAGTTTGATAGCAATGCACTGCAGTTTTGTAAAAACTCTGTCATACATGTAGGTTACAGATTCGTCACAGAACGTAAATTTGATGAATTCTAGCTTACGATGTCACCTGTTTCGGAGACCGGGTTTCAACTACTTTTGGGCTATAATAAGCGCCCCCTTCCTGAAGCGGATTTTTCTAAGCGCCCTGGCCTCTTATTAGGGCAAATACGGTAATATTTCAGAAGGGCAATACTTAGTATCCTTTATGCACGGGACCCTTTTGTTACATTAGGAGTGGGATTGTACCCTACAGGTGGCATAGAACTTTTCAAAACTGGTTGAAGAATTTTGTTTTCGTCATAAACGTTCGTTTGAATGGCTTAAGTTTGGAAATGTTAGGACTTAAGGCGGAAATTTAAAAAAACATTTGGCCGCTTACAAAAATTTAACATTGAAGAATAAAAACAACCTTCACACCCCTCTGGTGTTCCTGTTCCATGTTTTCAAAGAAGTTGGTTGCATTTTCATAGACTACAGTCGAGATATTTTTGCGGCATATACAGTGTATTGTGTAACATGCTGTTGAATTGCGAGATAGAGTTTGACGGGTCCAGGTGGTTATTTCTGAAGTATTAATGTAATCTTTATTATGTTAAAGGCTTTATTAGCGTTCTATTTATTTGTATACGAATGTGAATTTGTTGAAATCGCTGATCCAAATCCTGGCCAAATGTGCGCATTCTGTCGAGACCAACCGTCTGATCAGGGCCAGCGGAGAGTAATTTGGTTAATTCGCTCACTAGACTATGACTGAAGTTCCTCGTAAGGACAGGAGTTCATGAGTCACTTCCTTTGGAAGAAAATAAGCGGACAATTTTCGTCAAAAAGTTTACCAGACAGTTTTCATAAAAACGGAAAAAAGAAAAATGGATTTGTGAGGACAAGATTAAGTAGTAGACTAAGCCTCTAAAAACATTCATCTTCGAAGTGCCTTGAACAAATAAGTCTCATTGCGGAAACAAATGACATTCACGTTGACACAAGAAGTAAGCTTTTCTTCCCACAGCCGATTATGGGGTCTTAGGATGGTATGTAAGCTAATTCCTTTGCATTTCGCGTGTGTGGCCGAACAACCGGCCACACAGTAGCCGACCACGACTAGCAGACGACGTACTTGCCGGAAATTGCACCAGAAAATTTAGCGAGGTGTCGTCAGTGAATAATGACGTAAGGGCTTGTGCGTAAGATCACATATTTCGTCCATTGAAAGTATACGGAGTTGGCGGTCCATGTACTATAGTCTATGCTTAGACTAACTAATGAAGAGCAAGGTCATATAACGAAAGCAACTCCCCTGCCAGGGTATGTCTGCATTCAAGGAGGCACTTGCGAAGGGTGTTGCCACCCGGCTTCACTTAAATTGGCCATTATTCAAAGTGGTAAAATTAGGTACACAAAAATTGCGTTACAAAGTCTAAGCTCTTAATACAATTCAATTTTGGCTTTTTAAGTATACGTAGAACGGTATCTATCTTAGTTCAAATGTCACGGCATGATTTCCAATACGATTTGCATTGGGATTTTTCATTAAACTTTCAGTGTTTTCCGATAGCTCTGCATTCACAAGTTGTTATTTAGTCTCATGACACTTGTATACCTCAAGTAATCAAATGTTACCATGCTAAGAATTTGCTGACCTTACTTCAAATCAAGAGATAGACTTGTATACTCATTGACCGTATGACGTATGTTGTCACGAAAGCATTGGCCGTATGACGTACATGTACGTGTAACGAAGCTCAAAAGGCTAATGCACTAGGCAAAAAACTAAAAATCACTGATAAAACAGTATACATTTTCTGAGGATTCTGTGCGGAAGAAAGACAATGAAGACTTAAACCAAAATTACCTATATAAGGGCGTTTCATTACATTTGACATGTATTTTCTGGGAACAGTGGAAAACGCAGCGATCGCAAATTTGAGTTTGTATTCGACTGTTAGTCCGTAGCATTTCTTCAGGTATTAGGCCAGTCGTTTTTTTTCTTGTGTATTCTGCCAATCATCAATTATGCGTATTACTACAATTAATAATATTAAACAATTAATTGACTGAAGCCATTTCATCAAAATATTGAATTAAATAATGAAAAAATACAAAAGGTTTATAATAGTGGGAGTGCGTTGCCCAAGAATTATTTATTTTATTGGAAAGTAAGCCCATAAATAGATGGCCTTAATTGTGGGAATTTATGATAAGCATTGACAAGTTCGAAGTTCCCGAGTACACTTGGTATCGTATACAACAGAAGTCAAATCATAAAAACTACGAACTAAACATGCACTGGGCTAGTACTGTACAAATTTGTGAACCCGGTATTTTATTTACATTTGTGGTACATGTAGCCATGTCCTTACAAGCGAGTAAAATTATTCTCAAGAAAACCAGTGCTAGAATCAAAAACAGTTGTAGTGTGTTTGTTACAAATTCATGAATTCTTAAAAAATGACAAATGTTGAAGGAGTGTTTGAGAACAATAAAAGTGGGGCAACTGTTTCGACTTACCACTCTTTGATTTTCGTTAATAATTTTTCTAAATCTATTGCATTTGGTGCACGCATCTTTCACGTTTACATTGTTAAAAGGCTATTTCCATGTTTTCATATGTGTTACCTTGGCAACCATGTTTGTATTTTCCAAAGTGTGCACCAGGATATGGAATATTTAGATAGAACAAACCGTGTTTGTTTTAAACCGTTTAAATTCTTTAAAATTTTGTTGGTGCAGTATGTGGCGTGTGCTGTTTACTTTACTGTTGTAATTCTAAAATACCTGGTTACCATGGCAAGTGTGCACGTTCAAGCTTGTCATCTACAATACGTTGTTAGGGTTGTTCACTAAAATTATTTAATCTTGGTTGCCTGCCTTTTCACATGACTGTCATCGAGCCTAAAACTGGTCATCTGGACTGTGAAAATACCTGGTTACCATGGTAGCGATACCCTATTCAGCTCAACAAGGAGTCAATCCAAGTACTCTATGACAGGTAGCCTGCTTTTAACATGAATTTCTTCTCAAATTTTGTCTGAAATAATACTTGGTTACCATAGCATCGGGGCATGTTTCAGCTTGGCAATCTCCTTTTTCAAAGTGAGGATCGCTTTAAGTCCATGTACTTTGAGCATGGTTGCGACCCCATTCTGACATGATTGTGCCATCAAACTAAAATTTCTGACTTAAGCCGGCTGACTGTGGTAACTGGGAGACATTAACAAAAAACATTGGGAGTAACGTCTTCCTGTTGGTACTTGTGAGGTACAAAGTAGTAAACATTACTGAGCAGTTTGATTGTTTCTCTTTTCTGTCACGCCCAATGGCATTATAGTATACACGGAAGCATTTAAAGTTATGAAGCGTTTCTTTCGAGAAGTATGCCGTGGTACTAAGCGAGACAATGCAAATCATGTCTGTGAAATGCTAGCGTATTAGTGGGCAGTTAGTGGGGTCGATTCTGCGCCCCCAACAAATTTCTGTCAACGTAATTTTCTCGCCAAGATTGTCCCTTTAGCGTTCACGTGCACCTGTGCTTATTATGACGTCATTTATTCGAATAACCCAACATTGCACCGACACGGTTTTAGGTTGTTTCTTCGTAAGCACTGATGAAGGTGTATATACGGTCAACTTCCCCTGGGGCCTCGTTATAGCAGCAGCAAGGCTGCGATTAATTGGTGAAGAGCATTTTTGTGTTTAATCGGATGGCAATCTTGTTGCATGTATATGATTTAAGAGCAAAATCAGGCAACATACATGTAAGATAGTGAGTTTCTACAGTGCAATTTCATCACGTGTTGATCAAGCCCAAAAATGTTATTACTTGTTTTTGTTTTTTGCTCATGATTTGAAAAAGTTGATGCTCATGTTTTTTCGTCGGTCTGGACGTGTTGGGGAATTGCAAAATTCCCCATGATCAGCTGAAGTGTTAGCGGTTTGTTTTCAGGTAAAATGGCAATTTTCAAGTCGTGTAGCAATTTGCGTTCTTTCAATTAAAATGTTTCGCTTTTTCTACGTTTTAATTAGTATTCAAAAGACTTTCGTACGCTTACCAGACGAGCTTACGATTATTTGTACAAGTTTGGGAAATTTTCAGCTAGAAAAGCCTTCACCTGTACTCGAATTCTCCGTCAACATTCTCCCATTTTACATCCACCAACTGCTCATTTTCGTGTATGGCATCGAAAATAGCTTTTATGAAGAAGGTCCCTCGCCAGTGTCGCACATTCGTCATACCATATTATATTGTATCATTGAAAGGGATCGCGTCAACGGTCCAATGTTTTTAAAATCATCCACATCCACAACGATGAGTGTACTGGGTGTAACAGAAAACAGAAGTCAAATCTGCTGCAGTATTCAAATATTAATATTTTGTGAAGATGGAAAGGACATTTCTATACCAAGTTATTTGCCATTTTTTACAAGTTTTTAACCATTTTGTATTTGCACTGTAGAATTATGTCCACGATACAGCCGGCTTTTGTAACTTTACCCCATAAAAATTATAAACAAACGGTGAGTTTCTTTTTGTAGCTGAAGGCTGTGGAAAGCTTTGGGCTAAAAGTAACCCTAAGAGAACCATACCGTGTGCTTCTTTTCAAAAAATGCTGTGAAAACTCCACATCATTTTAATCGGCCTTGCTCTGAATGTTATGTTGAATGTGCATACCAGCTACCATGCACGGCATCTCTTTATTGGATTTGTAAAATTATACTACAAGTATTGGCAATAATGGCTCCAAAAGCATTTGATTTGCCATTTCATTTTGTTGTATGTATTTTATACAGCTTTCATGATGTTAAAGAATCAACTGACATGTTTATCTGTGTTAGTTGCCATGGCAACCATTTTTGGATGTTTGCAATAGTGCTGCTGGATTTGACATATCAGCCACAAAAGCCTTTGGCTTTATTCGTTAATGTATGCAAGTCTGTTGCATTAGCTTAACGCAGCTTTTATGTTGTAAAAAAAATATTTTCATGTTTTCGTACACCAATTGCTTTGGTAACCATTATTGGTTTTTCAAAATTGCTCTACTGGCAATGAATGGAATATAATCGATGGTACAAACAGTGTTTGCTTTAGGTCGTTTAAATTCTTTAAAACGTCGTTAGTATGTATCGTGCTTAGATGGTCTGAGATTTATTATAATTGTGCAATTCCAAAATACCTGGTTACCATGACAACGGTGCAAATTTCAAACTGATAGCCTCTGTGATAGCCTGTGCATTTCACGGAGTGTCATTATGAGTATTTCGATCATGGTCGGTTGCTTCTAACATGACTGCCATCAAACCTAAAATTACTGCTTGTCTGCAGCTTACAATACAAGTTCTTGCGTTGAGCCATACTTCCAGGGTCTCGAGGTTCCCATGCTATAAAAATCTGGCGACGTAGCCATTACACTTTCCATCTTTCGATACTTTCTTCGAGCTGCCTCCCAATCGCCACAACTTCTAATGGACTTCCGTGGTGACAAGACAAGGCTACAATTTTCACTTCCTTTGATCGCCACAATTTTTCGACTGTCCGACCCATGGTCACCACGACTTTTGAGGGACCCATGTGACGACGATACAAGGACTCCGATTACTGCAATTATGAGGATTTCTTTTGCAGCGTTCTTGCTTATTGGATTGCCCTCACTGCGGTGACAACAACTTCTGAATAGCCCCTCTGGTACTAGATTTTGTTTCAGTATGGCCTATATAACCCACATTCCGCTACTGGTACTAATGTTTGTTAACCCAAGACTCCCAGGAAGGTGCTCAAATACATGTAGCTCTGTAATTGAGTTTGACGTGCATTTTGCTGATTGTTTTAATAGATGGGGCACAATATTTTATTTTGAAACCGGGGGCCATTTTCGTCCAGATCGAATACATTTTACAACGTGGTGCATACATCATTCTCCGCAGGTTTGTCGAGAATATATTTGATTTACTATTTCCAAAAAATTGGTTGGATCCTACATAGCCGTTATCGCTGCCTTCTCCACTATCGACATTTTCACTATCGTCGCCTTCATTATCACCACCATACCCATCGGTGTCGCCATCATCGTCGCCGTTATCATCTCAGTTATCGTTGACGTCATCAATGTACATGTATTTTTACTCGTGCTCCACTGTGATGTAGAGTAGACTTGCGTAGGTAGCTACACTTGTATTGTCTGGTAACGAAGACGCTAGGCTAAGTAAAACAAGAGCAAACATTTCCTCGTTAAACTGGCATTGAGTGGAACGAGGGATACTTCCGTTTATGTAAAATGGGAAAGTAAGGTCATTGCTCTTTATGATTGATAATATTTGGATGGAAAGACGGAGTTCATATTTTTATGTGCATTTGGCAGTCTATAAGCGCGTAGATTTTTTTCATTATGGAGAAGGATATGATTTAAATGTCAATTACAATGTTTTAGGCAGGCGCCTGTCAGAAGATAAATGTTGTAGGAAACTGGATCAACGGCATGCCCTGTGGGTAAGAAAAAAGTCGGCGATGCTATCAATATTTCGCTAACATTATGATTTACTGGTTGTAAATGAACGGCACAAAACTGCACGAAGGGATGATGCAAACAAGCCAATTCAGTTTGATAAGTTTCCCGGGAACCCCGATACACCCCTCTGGTGGCACCAACAGGCATGAAAGATACACACACTAGATATACCTATTTGAATCAATTAATAGTAGACCTTTCAACCACACGCTGTAACGTTTTATAACCAAGGGAACTAATTAATGGGGATGATTCGAGTTATTTAGACGTTTAGGAATGCAACAATGGGTGTATACATGTACTACATGTATGTTGTAAGAATGCACTAAGGTGCATCCGGGAATCACATCTATCTGATATTATAAGCTAAAGAAATCTTAATTCCTGCAGCAAAGTTCCTTTAATGGGTGACTACATCCTCTGTTCCACACAAGTTTCCGTCACAGAAACTCCTAACACCAAGTCTATGTAGTTCTTTTGCGAAAATTTTTTTAAATTAATGGGCACGCACGGTCATGTGATCCAATGAGCAAGAGATTGGATTTTAAAATACACTATTTCTTTTACATTCATCAGAATACAGGACGAGTTTCGTCAGTCCAAAGATATCTCTGAAATGTAACCACTCATTAACTTTCAGCTCTGTTTGTATTTGCCTTATTTTAGTATTATTTTTTCCAAAACTTGACGGGTTTCTACAGAAACGTCAATGCGTCTGGTGGCAGTTAGTCAGTCAGCTGTCTCTTACTACATATGTGGTGGCCATTTTAGGTGGTAGTGCACTATCAAAGATGAAAGTTCAAATTAAAGAATTCATATTAGATTCTATTAAGTTTTGAAATAATTGAAGTTGTGCTGAATGAGCATTATTTGGGATTAAAGCGATTCATGATGTTTTTAATCAAAATGGCGGAGGAAGGGTATCTTTGAATAGCGCCACAATGACAAGTCAGGGTTTTTATCAAAAATACAAAACAGTGGATATTTATTGCAAATCTATCCATTTCAATAGCACACGCATTCTATTTTACTTCCGTGGGGTTCGCAATTACATGTATAAGAAAGGTGAAATATGAGAATTTAGCCCAATGAGCTTCTACCGCTATCGTGTCTGCAAATCCCTACTTGGCAAACTGAGGCTACCTATTTACCGGTACTAGAGCACCAAGCCTTTCCTAGAGCTTCATGTTCCGTTGCATTCTGTCGACTGAGAGCGTTGTCTTTTCAGAGACTGTGAAACATCATCTAGACTTGATAAAGAGTTATTAGATTTGTTATTTAATAAGAGAAATAACATGTAACCTATAATTTGTCATCTTTAAAGTATGTCTCCGATAGTCATACAGTAGAGTAATTATGTGACACAAGCAGCCAATTTGCAAAGGGATGTTTGCAACAAACATCAAGGCAGCTCTGGATACAACAAAGATAAAATGGATTTGCTACTGTAGCTTCTGTACAAGTTCATGAACAGGCACTACTTTAAATTTGTTATCGAATTGCTTTCATTGCAATCTGCAATTTATTATTTAAATTAATTTTAGTATCTTGGGCAGTGAGAGGACAGACCATGCGCGCACCCAGGGGAGGGAAGGCTCGGGGAGACCCATTTGGCGAAGCGGGAAATAAGGCCCGCTTCAGAAAAACAAAAACACCGAAAAAAGTAGAAAACGACCAAAGGCCAGTCAAAGGCAGGAACTACCAAAATTCGGCGAATGCACAATTCATACATGTAGCTCTGCCAGAACGAACCCCGTGAACCTTAGTGACATGCCCGCATTCTTACAAAAAATCGAGCCCCCAATTTTTAGGCTGGGTGCGTGCATGCAGACTACATAGACTTAAACTTAAAGAGGCCTTGGATATTCATTGGTTAAAACCCAAGGTATCTAAACTATACGGTTAACGAACTCCTAAACAAGGCCTCGGACTCAAAAACGACCCATTCACTCAAAATACACGGTCACGGCCGGACTCACATTCAGGTAGAAACACGGTACACGGACCGCCAAACACGGTTTATGCTATAAAATGTAGATGTCGGCTTCGACAGCTGTGTAATGCGTGGGAGATTAAACATATTTTGATCACATGTTTGTCTGTAATGTGATGAAATTATTGTGAATTAGAAACAATAAACATTATTTAAACTGCTATTTGTTCTACAATAACGTAACGTCACTTTGTTATCGATGCTCGCCATGCTGATGTTTGTGACCTGTTTACTTTTAAGTTGATACGCATTAAAAAGAACATTGAAATGGGTTATAGCATGACTTGAAATATTTGTCTCGTGTGAAAGTTAGCTCAAGTTGTAGTTTTGTACAAAAAGCAAGTATTTTAGGCGAAGGTATTGCCAAATACATGAAGACTGATCACTTTTAACTGTAAGGCCCGCGATACTTTCTGGGCCACATTGCATCCGAATTTGAGCTGCGTTCTTTGCGAGCGACCGTTACTGTATCGTAATTTCTGGTATTACAAATTTCGTCTTATCTCAGGAACGTAGAGATGAGAGTCCCCTAATTAAGATGCCTCAAGGACCTTGCCGAGAACTCTACAGTGTCGACGTTTGCAAAATTTCAAAGGTCTACTGTTCTAGAAATTCGGACCAATCCCCGCGTTATGCTAGCTACGGGCCTGATTGGTTTGTGGGAACGCAACATTGCCGGTCACATGTGCCCAAAACAAAGCATGCAGTTTGATGTGTTGTCTCTTCAGTTCAACCTAGGTTCAATTTAATGGCTGTTTTATTCGAATTTCATTGGCCGGTCAGATTTCACAAACCAAGGAAATGTATGTCGGTCGTTCTTATTTAATAGTGTATCAGCATGGCTCCCATTTTAAAGGCTTTGTTCCAAGAGGATATTACAGTTCAATCATTTGTAAACAAATACCAAGTCAAGTAAGATGTAACAAGTTGCAGTGTCTTTCTTTTCTCCGAGTTCAAGTTAGATACCTTCTTGAGCACAGTTTTGGACCTTGAAAATCATCGAGTATTCTCGTCTATTTCCGTGACATCAGGCGAGGAACAATTTTGAATGACGACCACGCTGTATTTATACCACCTGAGCTTAAAACCGTTGTTATTTTGTTTAGTTGTTCTTATTTGCATTTCTGTCTTCATTTGAATGTGTAAATCTTAAACCGGCTTGGAAATATGTTCAATTGTGTCACGCGATGTGACCAACAAGTGGCGTTCAGATCAGACTTAAAATTGTTTATGGTTTTGGTCCATGTTATACACATTTGGTTGTCTGTTGTCCAGGTGTTTAGCTATTTGGGTGAGCGAAGTACATGTATTCGGTGTAATTGTCAGTTGAACTGGTGAATACGTCGCACTCCCCGTAGCAAGCACTGACTCATCACAAAGGCACGAAATTTTTCAGCCAAAGGGCCCATTTTGAAAACAAAACAGAGGACAATATTTGTAGATATGTAAACGTATTTTCTACAGCGCCCCAGCGTGAAATACGAATCAAAATAGAGAGGCAATTGCTCAGCAATTGATGCAGCTACCGGCAGTGCGCTTTATACATGTAGGTTCACGTGGCAGCAAAACGACACTTGCCTTGGTCGTTAAAAACGTAAAGCGTTCAAAAAACATCTACGCACGTTGATGCTTCAACAAAGACCAAACGTTCGGAGTCACAACAACGTGTTCTTTGCCTGAATCGCATTACGACAACTTGCTAAAGTTGTCTTTAAATTCAATTACTGGACAAAGAAAACATGTACCCACGTGAAAAACTTTGCAGTAATATTCACCGTTGTATAAGAATTATTATCAGCAATTGTTAACCGGAAACATAAATTGGCCAAAAGCTGGCGCTTAACGTGGGAAGGTGCAGTAAACAGTATTTTATCAGTTTATTATAGAATGTCTGCAATGAGAATCGATTCTAGTGTCATAAGGAATACACGGGTTCTTTAAAGTGCTTAGTCTCACGAATTTCATCTAGCCAAGGGCTGCGGGCATCCTTCGCAGAATCATTTTTCGCGGCTGTCGGTGTCATCAGCCTATACGAAGGCTTAGAGCCAGATAACAGTTCTACCCTATTTGCCCATACATCAACTATTCTTTATCAAGTAATTTCGCTGGCAGTTGTATTCTAAGAACTATGTCGTCGGTCACTATTCAAGCTAAGTCGGTCAAAGTCGTGGGAAACTCAGATGGAAAATTCGAAATTTATTTGCTAAAACCCAATTGCGTACAGATTTAAGGATTTTACGTTTCCAATTGATGAAACATTTCTTGTCTCTACCACCGGCAATAAAAAGCGATTTTATCCCTCTAAAAAGTTGCCCGTAATCTTCGCCTTCGCTGCCGACAGAGGATTCCTCATCAGAGTTCTTCCCTGTCCAAAGATTATGTTCAACATTTTCGGCAATTGGCTTAATATACTAAGTGTATATTTAGTTTTATACAAGTATTCTGACTTTGCATGTTTGTTGTTATGTACATGTTTACCCGAGTTTTATTCCGTGTCTTACACTCTGAGGACTGTCGAATAAACGAACATGTTATTCAATCGTTAATGAAAGAATCTCAATTCCGCCTTAAATCTAAATTGGTGTGTGCCACTTGGCTCCCGATCGTGCCAAGTGCGGGTTTTTATGGATTTTTCGCCTACGGGTTTCTTAGAATGACCTCGTAGGCACCGACAGGTTCATTATAACACGTTTTAACACCCTAAGAGCTGTTGAAATCATGTCCAAGGAGGCTTTTATTATGTAGCCAAGCGTAACTAGGAAAAGAAAGTTAACATCCTAGTAGAATCACAATGTCTTGTACTGTGTGGGTTCCATGATCTTCTCTATGTATTCCTACGCAGTAGTTAGCGATCATTATATAAATCCATGATTCCGTCACTGAAAATTCTTAACGTTGCTGCGCAAACAATCCGCCGTCAGCTGATTCAAAGTTTTATGGTTCCCAGCTCCGGTCTGACAAACATTCCCTTCGATTGGCTTCGCGTTGGTCATTTTTCCGGATGGATGTGTCATACAAAGCGTCATTAGTTCTAATGATTCGGAAATATCTTTTAATTCCATGCAGCTCTGTTAGCTAACTTTAACAAGCATCTGTCAGCTGTTGACGTCATGCTACACTCTGTCAAAGCTGAGTTCACACATACCGGGCTCTAGGTTTGGTGATTTCTTTCATTTCTATCGCGATGGTTTTTAAATCATTGAAAGCAATATCTGTAAGATCAGCGTAGGCCTATAGTAAAATCACACATATTTTGTTCGAACGGACAACAACGAGGCGGCGACCTGTCGTCTAGTTTACTCCCTCCACGCACTAAGCAACAGCCTGCTAAGGGTCGTGAGGTCGATACACATTGCGATCTTCACTTGAATTCCCTGACACGTAGAAAAGCATTACTACTTGCTGAGGCATCATTTCTAACTTCTTGCGCGTACAGTAAAGATGATGAGAAAATTTAGATCTAGTACGACAACAGGGAATTTTCAAAGCCTCTGTTGAAGTCAGCACAGTAGCAGACTAGTTGGATATTTTTCAGACCGGTCAACGACCGGTTGCCGACTTGTTTCCGACCCGTCAGATAAAAATTCGTGGCATGTGCGGTTTATTTGCTCCTGTCCGTTTACAATTAATCCGGACACCTGAACTTGTTGGGTGCTAGTGACATCTAGACGAGGTCAGTAAGTCAGTAGAACCAACTGAATACCAACGGAACAACTCATCCTTGCAACCTTTCTGTCGCCACACATGCTAAATCCGGATCGATGCATTATCTGGACAGCCTCGAAAATAGGTATATGAGACTACGTGCATGCCACGTGATGAAAAACTTTACTCTGAGCATCACTGCACTACTATCATATCACTTTAGTCTCCCACCTCCTTGGCATTCGTCCCCACTTCCCTTTATCTACTCCTAAGCGAACCGTCCGCGAAGATAACTGAGCACTTGAGAGAGCAAGAAATTCACCCTACCTTTTCTGGAAACTCAAACTACTTGACATTCCCATTGTTCTTGTGCGCAAAGACGGACTCTCGGACATGTTGCAGACATCACGTTTCTTGGAGAGATTGTCATTCTCAAGCAAGATCATGGCAACTTTATTTACTTGCAGTTGCTTTGCGCCTTCTGAAAGCAAAGAGTTTTGAAGAACAGTGAATAAAGCAATAATGTCTGAGAGGCGCAATTGAATCAGATCCCTCATTTCTGAGATATGGTGTTCCGAAGTTTATCCAAATGCGGATATTAATGTAGGGTCCTACACAATCGCAACAACACAACGCACAGTCAGCATGAAAATTGGAGTAATAAAAAACTTGATTTCGAAAGGTCGCACGGTCACGAAATGGGAAGTGTCAAAATGGTCAGTTTGGTCGAAAAAGAACAGGATCATGCCGGCTTATTTATGTTTGCTAAAAAAATTATCAAGAATGTTATATGGTGTCACGTGCCAATTTCAACTGAAACCTATAAAGTTCCGTGATGTATACTAATCCTCACGTTTTGAATGTTTGAAATGGATCCGTATCTTCATTTTAAAGATTTTTTTTTTGAAAATTGGATTGGACTTCCCGAACACTCACTAAAATAGAATTAGTCAAATGACAAAATATACGTTCAAAAGATTGTCAGAGCCTTGAACACAAAATCAAACTAAACGGAGCAACAATACCGCATATTCTGTCAAAAAGCATCTTCTCATCGTTGTTATAACACTGGGTCAATCATTCTTTCTCAGTTTAGGCCAAAGAAATGGTATAATTGTTCTGGTTTGGGTTTGGGAAAATTGATGCTGCGGTGCAGATTTTCATAGTTTACGCAAGCTGAATTGCCTCACATCTTGCTGTTTCCTCATCGTGACCTGATGTCAGGTGTGAATCGCAGGTTTCTAAATAGGTCGGGGGCAGACCGAAACCAAGTATGCATTTTTTCGAGAGAGCGGGGAAGAAAATTTTGATTTGAGGAAACACATTTCTGATTACATGGGAGACCTTCTATAGGATTTTTACAACCATCAAGAAGACACTCTTTATATGGGAACAAAAGGCAAAAATTATAAAATATATTCTATGGACTTTTGCGTTTACGAAACTGGCCTGGATTTTAGAAAAGATGGCGACTGACAAGTCGTTAATGCTGTAAACCAAGCCCATTAACTTTCTGTTTTCGTTACCGCAGGTTAGTTTCAGTCGCCAAGGCAACATAACACAGTCGGGGGAAATTACCAGTGACTTACACTAACCAACTGGAACTCAAGCAGATGATCAGTCATCACTGACGTAGCTTTAGAGGAACAAATTTGATACGTTCAACACCAGAATACAGTTTTAGGCGCTTTCTTGTTTCCAGGAGATTTTTAAGGTACATTATGGTTTGACCCCTTTAAATTTGACACTGCAGCCCCAAGTAACATCCGGAAAACGTCGGGTATTTTCAGAGATGATTCATACCTGCGCATGTGCGAACTTCAATCAATACAGCTAAGGACATTGGTCAAGGCACGGTTGAAACAGTGACCTATTATATCCCTAAAGTCGTAGGCGATTGCATTTTCAATCACTCTACTTCTTTATTAATTATTAACTCCTGTTACCACAGCGGTAACCCTTTGCATTCCGCGACATTCATGATTTTAAGCCACACATTCACAGATATGAAGCATCTCCAATGGATAATTTAAGGCTACGAACATACCCGAGGTTTCCCGGATTGACTTGGGGTTTTTCATAACTGCACATGTCTGCATGGAAACTTCAATTATTACTGCAAGTCATGTGGCTCTCAAAATGAAGAATGATATTGAAAACGCAGGCATAACGGGGCAGAACAAGAGGTAACACTTTACCATTGATGTACTGTTCAGCCTCATGATGTAAAGTCAGAAAGCAGACTAAACGTTGAGAACGACTGCTGAAATTGGCATGGTTGAATCCATTACAGTGTTTGCCTTACTTTTCTAAAAACTGAGGTCCAGTGAGCTCACCTTCTAATAGTTTTAAGGTCCATTTGAATTTTTTGGATTCCATTTAACTTAGTCCCAAAATCTTTAAAAACAAACTCGCAAAGTATGGAGCAAGCTGATATTTTTTTCATAATGGTCGTCTGTTTCGACACCATTTTTGGGACTGTTTTATTGAGTCTACCCCTAAGTGGACCTACATTATGATGACCTACTTACGGAGCAACGATGCCGGGCGTTTGGCTTCGGAAATCAAACAATCCAGCGGTGCTGTTATGGACGAAAGGTAATCAAAGAAAAGAACCAAATGATTTTCGTGTGTTCATTATTTTTATTTTTACAACCTTTGAACAAAAAGTTGCGTTCAAGGTAACACACTCATCGAGTCAATTTGCGTCTTTTACAATTTGTTTGCGACATATGACGCAAAAACACAGCCTCCGGTGAACACTGCATTATTTTGCCGACCAATGACAAAATCTCTTTGTTATATACAGTGGTGCGCAGATATGAAAAACCTCTGAGAGATAATTTGAGGTGGCGGATTTAGAGGGGGGCAAATGGGGCCATGGCCTCCCCTAAAATTGTCTCAGATTCCATTTGGAAGTTCGGGAGTGCGAATGTCTGACTGGCAAAATCCTGGCTAATACTCTGCCCTGCCCCCAACTCAAAATCCTGGATCCGCCCCTGGAATTTAAATTACAATTTGTAGTTGACGACTCAATTAACTTCAAACAGCCAGTCACCAGGTGGCGTGAATAGTTTTGCAAGGAGAAAATTCACTAGAAATGAACGTTAGAAGAAGCATAAGTGGTCGCTTGACATTGCTGTTACGGTCCAATACTACTAGATAAAATCATGCTTTGTTCGTCTAAAAATGAATGTAGTTATGTGTGGAGGACAATCTGACCGAATCAGAGTAGGATAATGTGCTAGTGTTGGCTTACGAAGTAAATGACCAAATGGTAAAAAACGGCTCGAGAAAACATTTGTCATGAAACGCTACTATTTTTATATTTTATGATATTTACCGCCCTCCAGAAAATTAAATCACTAGGCCAGGCTATTACTCAAGCGGTACTAATCCTAATTTTAGAAGGTGCGTGCTGATTTGTGTAGATAAAAATAACTGCGCAAGATATGTACAACAGGTATACATGTGTATCACTGGATTATTGGAACTAATCACACATGCGTAACAGCCTGCTTGAATAATTTACACGTCCTCAACCTTCCAAAAATGAAAGGTTTCCTAACAACATGTTTATTTTGGTGCGAAATGCCATCAATGTTTTAATATGAAGCTGTTTTTGGAAAACTATATAATCACGTGTACTACTCATTTTCTGGAAATAGTTGATACAGTATATCAACGAACCAATATCTTGGTTTACAGCCTCCAGGTGATCACAAAAAAGAATAAAATATTTAATGTCACGCCAGAGTTCACTGCGTGTAATAAAAATTCTAATATTATTGTGAAAAAAATGGCATCTACCGGTGAGATTATGATTGATAGACATTCCGATCAGACAAAATTTGCTTGTTTGAAAGTGATGTTGGATTTTTCATTTGAAAGAGTATTAACAGTTATGTGAACGGAGTATTGGCCATTAGGATCCCTGAAGTCGGGCTATGGAACGCTATACAATCCGATGCAAATCAAAAGTCCCAAAGAATGTTTGCGTCACGTTATTCACACATTTTGTGAAATAACGAGCAAGAAAGAATCCAGATTTTTCCGACTTCCACTGACGACATGGCTTTGAAGTGTCACTGTACCGTGTGAATGCACACGCAGATCATAAGACCTCATGGACGTTCGTCGTAGCTATTGACTCTCTATACAGTGTAGGCCTGATGCAACAAAGTGACCATTTGATCACACTACTGCTACAACACATGGATTATTCTAGATAACACGCACCTCCTTATATCAGTTTTTTCTCGTTGCAAATTCTGTGTCTTAAAGTTGTACTCATCGCATGCTCCTAACTATGCCAGTGTATAGCAGGAACTAAACGACAATGCTATTTGAACACCATATACCATGGGCAGATCCAGGATTTTGAGTTGGGGGGCAGGGCAGAATATTAGCCAGGAGTTTGCCCGTCAGACATTCGCACCCCCGAACTGCCAAATGGAATCCGGGAGAATTTTAAGGGGGCATGGCCCCCTTGGCCCCCCTCTAAATCCGCCAGTGTATACTCTAAACAAAGTGCCATTGTATTCATTGGCAACTTGTAAATATGAAAACAAAAAATTCTGCAAATAGGTGACGTACCTTAGGGCTCACATAACCCGCATCATGCAGTGTTATTCCCCAACACACACGTCACGATACTTACTGGAAACGATTGAGTGATTTAGGCAGATCATTTTCGACACAAAACTCGTTCTTAAAAACATTTGGCAATTTTCAACCTACTTCATATTCACGTCGTCGCTATATGTTGTGTTTCTATCTTGATAGAGCAATCACAAAGGAATTAGTGTGCAAGTTCCACTTTAAGCCTGAGTCATAAATTTGATTTCTACATACCGTAAACTTATCTAACTGTTGTCACCGATGATGTACTTGATTGCATTAGTATGCAGTGGATAGAATCCTTAATGGTATCCAGATGTATTATATTAAATACAGAGGAGAAAATGAAGTGAGTGTTTGTGCGTGGGTGACAGAATTTCAGGGACTCGGGGGAACTAGCATTCTTGTGCTGAATGTGTGAAACGTGTGAATACCGGGTACGAACAACAAACATGCAATAAGGTTTGATTACGTGTGCATTTAAGCAAAGGCTGCATGGATACAAATCTGTCTGGAGATATTTGCAGGACAATGGTGTAGCAATAAACAATATCTTAAAAATAACGAGAAGGCAACAAGCTTTTTAGAATCTGCTTGACGTCTCTGTTAGGAACAATTTGTATTACTTTTCCTGTTCACAACTGAAGTTGAATTATCGAATTCAGTTCACATTCAATGCAACTGAATCGTAGCAGAGGCCTTATTAGGCAACACGTAGTCCCTCGGCTGGCTATACAGGCACCGTGCGACATAAACGGTATTGTAGCTGCCTTAAAGGAGAATATTTTGTATTAATTTATGTCGAATAGGTCCACTCGATAACAGCAAGTTCAACAGTCCACAAGACGCTTACGGTGTCAGCTTATCGTTTGATGTCATCGTTTTACACCAATTAATCATCAAAAGTCGATGTAAAACCCTTATAAATAAATTGAATTTTTAATAAACGAGTCGATTTATTTCGCTGTTACGGATTTACAGAAATTTTGAACGTACCGTAGCCTACAACTAGTTCGGTAGGCCAACTTACCGAGGTCGGTCGTGGGAAGTTTGGAGTCTGTTCTGTGATAAATTACAATGATTCTTCTGTGAAATACACACAGGAGGGTATAGCCGTGTGTTGTAATTTTAGACTTGCGATTTTTTCTGAAACACTCGTTATAACCCAGTGACTTGCAACACGATCAGGAGATATTACGAACATAAACCAACCGGTTTTGTCGGTTGCGAGAGTTGAAAACTAAACTTCCAGTCACAAAAAGAGTAGACTACTGAAACAAAGAAATAATGAACACGTGAATATTTGGTGAGTTCGCCGCGAAATTACAAAATGCTTACTCGTCGGTGGCCGTGAAGGCAAGTTCCCTTTCACAGAACCTTACAGGGAAAATGTGTTCTACAGCAATGATTTGAATAATGAATATATATCTAAATAAAGATTCTTCTAATATCTGTTATAGTTTCACACCTTATTTCGGTCAGCGAACGCTGAATTAGCATGCGCTCATACGGCGTTCAGTTAATTTTATTCAATGCATCTGGAGCCGGTAACGCAGTAAGATTTATTCATTGTTGCACTCAAACAATCCTGGGGCATTACGATTTGTATCTACTGACTGAGACAGACTTGACATTTTGTTTCAGTTTTATATAACCATTGGTTAGGGTGAAAATAATTCATTTTGAAACAAAACAATGCGGGTCACAGACACGAAGATATTTCACTACCTCATAGATGGCATTAACGGCGTAAGTTTCGTTCTTCACTGCCGGGAACCACTTCAGAAGCATTTCGGGTTCACGAGGAAATCGCAAAAAACGATATACTCGCTTTGGGCACAGCTTCACGATTCGCACAAAGCGGGAACGACATGACACCATAGCAGCACACACTCAGCGGAAGAACCACTGACGTCGCTGCGTCGTGTACTCACCTGCCTCACATGTTAACGCGACACCTATCGGTGAGGTGAAATCGATTGTATGCGATGTGACGTGGATACGGACCGATGAAGAGGGTAACAAAAACTAATTAAATCGGGTGGCATTCTTCTTTAAACCTTACACACTGTTAAGTACCTGCTCCATGTATTTAATGCATGTGCGGCGCACCATAGAGGCTGGGGAGGGGGGCTATAGCCCCACTTTTTAGTGCAATGCCGCCCATTGTCTATGCGTGCTGCATCACAGGGGGGCTGGGGGGTACAGCCCCCACTTTTTCAGTGATGCCCGCCCATGTAATGAACTTTTTCACATTAGCCTATGGCATGGGGCTGCATAGGCTATACTTGGTTTCCACTCGGAGACTGACTGTCCACAATTGAAACTGATTTTAAGGGTAAATTTGCGGCATGTGAAATTTAAGTTTTGGGGAGCAAAACGCCTTTGAGAGGCACCGTTCCAGTGAGAAACAAAACAATCCAGCGGTGGATCCAAATTTGTCAATGACCTGAAACATAATCACGCAAGATCTCGCAAAATTAGATGAGAGGAAAGCGATTGTTTCACGAGTATACTCGAAACCTTATGAGAGTAACACGGCGGAATGCTGGCCGCTATAAAGTGATTGGTCGGTGAGATTGGAATATTGAATTACGAAATTGAATCCCTCAGTCATCTGACAGTTCATTGTTTCCCTTCCATAAGCAAAGGTTTTCCCCGCAATTACATGGCTTATGTTTTGTGTCTATCGATCCCTCCCCAGATACAGTGTACATTTGACTATATTAAACCCAGCATTGTTATTAATCACGATTTTATATTATTCTGAAAATATTAATATATTGCTTACAAATGTTCGCAATGCACTTGCATGTGTAAGCGTCGGGTTTCTGCGTGATTTCTAAATTTCCAGGTCCATTGTTTAAAACATTGAAGACAGGTTGCTCGTGGCTTCCGCGGGAAACTGAATCCACCCTACCTTGGTACATGTACACTCGTTTCATTTTAACAGGACTAAAATGTTTGCGAATCCTTTGGTGAGTTCATTTTGGCGTTACTGCTTGGTCGTGTTTGGTACATGTACAATTTGGCAACATTTTGTAAATGTGCAAAGAATTATATGAGATGAATTGAAGTTTTTAATGTTGGTATCCCGAAAACAAACGAAACAGGATCTACGTTCACAATTGACAGCTGCTTCTGGTGAGAGACGCCGGTGTCCTTCTGAGAAAAGAGAAACTCCGTCTGTGTTCTAGAGCATGGATTAAACATGTACTGAACGCCTCTTCAAGATTTGAGATTTTCTGATCAGGACGCTTTTAAATCATTTCTGAAGACGAATGTTTTACCGAGCTCTTGATAAACACGAGTACACAAAAACAAGACATAGCTACATTCTCATGTTTATGATTTGTGTTTAATTTAGCTTTTGCATATATTTTGCATTGTTTTCATCCAGGCCACAAGCTGGTTTAGGGAGGCCCCACGGAGTTCAACCAACCTGCGCCCAAAAGGCGCCATCATGCCGTTCTTAGAGCTGTCCTCCGGAAGTTGCGGTTGCCTGTCCCTCGCGATACCTGTATTTCCGCCTGTACAGACATAATTAATCTTTGATATCTGGGTCGGGTTATTGTTCCATATATGCCTTGATTTTACGAAACAGAAATCTTTCCCGAAGTTTATCAATTTAAACACAGATAATCGCATGTTTGTTTTTTTACCTGAATTCCATCAAACTAGTTTTTAATAAAGTGTGCATGAACAAACATCAAAAAACGTCGGAAACGCTATTGCCGGGCAGAGTTTGACGACCAGGTTACACTGCCAACCATTTGCATGTATACACTGCACATAACTAAAGCTCGTCAGCTAAAAGTTTTCCAGTGTAATCCGCGTAAAATGACAGAAGCTTGGTACGGTTGGGCACGACAAAAATACAGTAGTGTTTATGGTCGTTGCCCAGGACCTGAAACCTCGGTCGAAAACTAAAAGTTAACAAGCCCTATTTCACAACTGGAATCCTGTCTTCTGACTGACGTAGAACCAAAATAAGACAAAACAAGACTTGTCAGTTAAATACAAACAAGTGCGAATTGTTAAGTTGTGCCAGCTTGAACTATATTGGTGGCATGCAACGGGTGCAACCAAAAATCTAAATAAAATTGATTGATTAACGTTATTAGGGAAACCGAGAGTGACTTATTTATCAAACACAGAGAAAATATGTGCATAACACTCCAATCGATAAAGTATCATAAGTAATTCAATTATTGTCGTTTTATGTCTGACACTGATGTACCAGATTATGTTAGGAAGTGGTTTAACGAGTTGACAGGCAATGCACTTTCGAGTCACTGGGTTTATCTTATTTATCTTATTTTCAAAACTGTGGAGAGGACCAAGTACCCTATGACTTTTTCATCATGATCACCATCTAACTCACTACTCTCGAAGAGAATATCAACATCACATAAAACATGTTGTGCTCTTCTTACAGTTGGCTTTCAAGTAAAGTGGCTCGCAAAAATTATCTCCAAGGTCAAAAACCGGGTGAGATGCTGGAACATTTTCATTTCGCTTTTGAATTACTATGTAGTATCGTCCGTGTTTCCTTTCCTCTTTAGCTGGCCATAGTAGCGAACATAGTTTCTTCTGGTCTCCAAAGGACTAACTGACATTATTATCGCAAGCTCAGCTGGATTACGTAGGCGATGTTTGTGCGGAATCGGGAATCTTTGGTCTCCTGTTACTCGGGAGCTTGTCTTTGTGATATCATTTCTTGACGGAGCAACCGCGTGGGACAAATGGCTATTCAAAGCAGTGTGTTTTATGAATAAATTTAATGCGTAGTCTGTTTTACGGAAAGAAGCTGACATTATTGTTTTACCTTAAGTGAACACATGTGACTGGTAGCCGGATATTTGTCTGCTCGGCCCACTGGAGTAGGCGAGGATATCCACGTGCGACTTGTTTCCGCAATGACATCATTAGCTCCACGGGCTCTCGAAGCCAATCCAAGTCTCGCTATTGTCGCGGTAACCGTTATAAATAAGGCCAGTAGCTATGAGGTTTGGACATATGTGCGCGTTTGCCACGTGTTTGATAACAAGGTGAAGAAGACGACTAGATACCTACAGAAGAATATCGCTTGCGAACAGAACCAACCTGAAGTAGAAAGAATCATACTATGGGCGTTATGAAATCGCGTTGTTCGTTAAAGTTTCCAAAGCTTACTTATTTGTTTATTCTAGGTTGTATTTTCGTGGACGTTTCAAGCACATATCCGAGATTTTACACAAGACACAGATACACGGTGAGTATCCATGATTTCAAGTTTAATTGAGATTACAATGTTTGCAGGTCGCATAGCAGGTATTGTCGTCCTATGTTTTTCCACTTCGCATTGTGCCAAATATAGCGAACTGCTTTTGTGTCATTGATACTAAAGAGCCATGTTTTTCCAATACATTAACTTAAATTTAAACAAATTAAAGCCAAAATTTCATTTTTTCTAGCTTGCATATTAAATAGTTTCTACATTCAAAAAGAGTTTTCTTTATAGTTCACTTCTGACTCACATTGCAAGCGTTCGCCAGTCCTGTCAAAAGTGACAAGCTTCTTAGCACTATTTTTACTAACAGAAGTCCCGCACGCTTTTTAAGAACATACTTCTTTGACTTCCGCGTTATCACTTTCCTTAATTTCGTAAAGGATGGGAGGACACAACTTTCGAAGAAATACACCAGCACTGGTGGTGAAATCGGTAAGACAGCGGCATTGTTTGTCGTGTCCGGCGTAAGGGGAGGGGAGATGAATTCGACTATGTGTTTGGACTGATTCAAAAATTCAAAAAAGTAGTTCAGCAACCCTGTATTAAAGGGAAATGTAACCCTAGTTTATTGTCAAACCATTCGGACCTTTTCTAAATCATATTGGAAATTAAAATAAAATTCACCAAACAATTCATTCAAGGCAGTATGTAAACAACGAATGTCAAAATTTATCACTATTGATAGGTCTAGCCAGTCATCCCAAACTTAGGGATCTTCAGTAGTTTCTGTCTCCATTCATGTCTTCATTAGACGAAATCAAGACCCGTGATGAAGAACAATTTTGAGTCTTGGGCTTAATGGCACACGTCATTTTTTCGTATTATGACATTCAGTAAAAGGAAATTTCTGGTCAATAGCATGTCCTCTTTGATCTGAAAAAGCAGATGACAAAGTGCAGAGCATAATTTAAGCGCACGCGTCTTGACAAGACCAAAGTCAGCACAGCTACATGTAGGCCGAAATACATGTATCTACAGATATTTCCATGGTGTTTTGAACGTTTTCTACAACGTGTGTCGCTGCAAGGCAGTTCTTTACATGTGAGTACACACATAAATTCTATGCACTGTAGCGATATAAAACAAATCAACTATACAATATAGACTGCTGTGTGTTATGGGACATTTTCGTATTTAATAGAAAATTTCATCCAGAACATTTTGAATATTGGCAACAGTTCAATAATGAGTTCAAGTTTTTACGTGAACTCTTACATTTCTATTATCCATTTTCTGCTAAAAAATGCACGTTTTTAGTACTGTATTCTCCAGAAGCTTAAAACGCAGTAGAAACCTTGCTATTTGGTAGGATTTTAAATAGCGTTAAGCTTACTTGCTGTACTTCATTTGTTGCCACGACAATTTTAACATGAAATTAGTTATGCCAAATTTCAAGACTTTGAATACCGAAAAATAGATTAACACGGTCACAAGAGCAAAAAGAAATTGCTGTATCATCAATACACTTGAAAGATCCTACAAGCACAGCCCGATTAGTTAGTATTTGACTGGCTAGATGTTTCGGTCACATGATGACTTAATTTCCGGTTTCACGACATATTTATAGCTTCATTGTGAAGAGAAAATTTCAATTACTGTTAAGGTTGCTTTTACATGAGTCCTAAAATAGTTCCATTGTCTTTAAGTCTTAGGTTACCATGTACTTATACACTATCGTTTCGTGAATGACGGTTTAATGTACAGCACTCGATAACGACCTGTTTCCGTTCAGTCAATGCTTGGACTATTGCCTCCGGTCACGTCATTGCTCTGTCTACCTGCCACCCAACGTAAAGTTATATTTTACATGAACATACATTTATAACCTTGTGTGGTCAACTTTTTGGACAGCGAAATAAAATGACTCACTCAGCCCCAGACCATTGAGGTAACTGATTTGAGAACTCGTCGCAAGCTTAGCTCCAGACTTCTTAGAAAATGTGAATTGAAATAACAAATAAATTCATAAGTAAGAATTATCAGTCTTCATGATACACTGTAATTGCATTTTTCAACCTTTAAAGAATGTCCCGTCTCTGCCGGGGCTGGCTTTCATGAGTGTGCTCAGCACACTTACACCACATTTCCGCTTTTTCACATACTCATGCGAAGTTTTATGCAGCACAGCTCAATCGTCAATGGTTCGCCCCACCTTATCTCCCCCAGCTCACAACGGCACTTCTTTGCTCAGGAACAACTTAATCTGCTGTGGAAGGCCAATGTGCTCTTTTAAAAATGCCTGGATTGTCCTCGATCATGTGAGTAAATTTCACCAGGAGAGCAATTCAATCGTTGTACAAAACATGCGAAAATCCGGATGCCGATGAAAAAAACACAAATTCTGTTCCAATCAGTCCTGCAGTATTCACGTGCTCCTGGCATAAATGTTTCATCAAGTGCTGTTTTTGTCATTAATATGTTAATTTTAAGAGAAATCTGCTTTTCTTTCCGGGTCTCCATAGAGCACAATGTAAACACGGCTTGGTAGCCCAGTCTTCCACCACGCAATTGCACAAGCGCTACGCACGCGCGTACAAGTGCAATTCGCGCTGCTTCAAGAGAACAAGCTGGCGCTCAATAACTTGCTTAGTTGTTACAATTCCCGCAGCAGAAATAAAATTCAGTACCCATTTAACGAAAAAAAATAGTTGCTCCCGCGAAAAGAATGAGGTTCACCATCAACAAAGATTGGATAGCTTACAGATATCCACTTTAACACAGGCTTTCGTGATCAAAAGTTTCAAGACAAGATAACCCAATATAAAAGGCGAAGTGCTATTCGCAACACGTATGTTGCAACTAAGAAAAATCAATGCGTAGTGGCTACCTCGCGGAAAGTCATGGGTTCTGTCGCTTTTCGTTGCAGCATTGATATCTCAGCATTTGTTATGAAAATCGCGCAACAAACGAGGCAAGAGAGAATGTAAAACTCTAATCATACCAAACAGAACACACAATTACAAAACAAGGCACAAACCTACAGTGTATTACAATTGACTTTCTCTATGAAAAATGTGCTATGACACTTAATGGTAGAGAAATGTCATGATTAGATGCTTGTCTTTGCATCTGGTGATAAGTCGGTAACTATGTCTCGAAATTATAAGACTCTGAGTCACCGTTTCATTTCGAGATATTACATGCAACTTCAGCTTGAGCAAGCGAAGCGCAGCAGTAGTCACGGCACGCACCTGTTGCGCCTCACCATCATGTCTTACACGAAAGAGCTATACAGAGGTTCCAAAATGGCACCGTATTTTTGCGGACCTAGGTTCCCAAATCATTCACTTTTACCCTAAATCGGCATGAAGTTGTTTACTGAGATTTGCCGAGAGAAATGAATTTTGAATTAAATCCTGTTTTGTTGCAAAATGTACATAGTTGATGAAACAAGGTAATCCAAAGTGCACCTTTTTATGCCAATTTACTTGCACGGACGAACAAGTTTCTCCTCGAAATCTTGTGCGGATCCATGGACTTGTCTGAATGAAATTTTAAGTATCAGCGTTTGAAGACTTACATGTATATGTATTTAACTGGCTATAGAAATGATAAAGAAGACAGTGGCGTCAATGAATATAAGACGGTAACAAAAATGATGGCGACAAAGATGATAAAATGTCAATATTGGTGATGGTGATTACTATTACTGTCATTAAAAAGATTTCCAATCAGCTTAATTAAACGCTTTTCCTTTCAGTGTGCTTAACTGTCATGTCGCCAAGTATTTGTATTATTTCAATATAGTACTCTACTGCTATCGATCTCATCCGGATAACATCTCCGCAGGCATTCATTCACGCTTTATGGAAATGTCTTTATAGGTGCCAAGTAGATGCTAAAAATATAATAGGAACTTAAATATGTTACTTAATGTACCGTATCCGTTTTTCTGTAGTCAAATTGAAAACATGAAGAGGGACAGCGACGGCGAAATCTGAAATAATTTACTGTCGACATTCAAGTCTAGTGACGTAATAGGACTAGTAAACACACGAGGGTCTTAAAATGCAGAAGTGCCCTCATTTTTTTCAGTAACGGCGTAAGATTCCCTGTACAAATGTTATCGTGATTCTATGTGTGTGAAAATGCTTTAGTATAAAAACGTTCAATGGACGGAATGCAGAAAAACAAATTCAGTATTAACACCTTAGTTTATCGCACCTGTATCTGACACGGGGCGCCTACAGGTTATCTTTCTTGCTAGTTGTTGTTCGCCCACGTTCAGACGCTTACGTACATATACATGCATGTTCAGAGCATCAGAATATTTATTCTCAAATGAAACGTCATTTGGCCGTTTTCCGAAAGTTGTTTGACTAAGCGGGTGCGTTCAGATACTGGTTCCAAACGCAAGCGAGTTATCGACCACTGTGGTTACCGTAGTGCGATTTCTTGAAAGCCAGATAATATATGTAGGCCTACATGTAACACAAGGATCGGAAGGGTCAGCTAACCGCACCTTTAATGTAGGGTCTCGGCCAAGAGCTTACACCGTACGTCACCATAACTTCATTTCAATGTTGAGTGTTGGCATAACACAATATAATCTTGCTCCTTATTCCACAGTCGTTTTAATACGTCTTTGACGTTTTTAATTGAGTCAAACTTAATATAACAGAACTGAATTTCAAATTTCTGGTACATGTAGTCCCACTGGAGCAGATTAACTTTTGACAACCGATATTACAGTATGGGATGCGTCATTTTCGTTGTCACGTGACCACGTGTTTTTGATAAAATATCGTTTTTTAGGTTATAAGGATGACGGAAAAGTCTTTTCACTATCATTCCTCATTTTTTGCATAAAGATTGTGGTGAATTTTCCATAAAACGTGTCTTTTTATAATTCGAGTGGACCTTGAATCCGCAAAATATTAGTACTTGTAAGCCTAATGAGCGCTCTTCTGAGAATTATGTAATCTTGATTTTAAATAATTCATTAAACATGACGAACACTTTAGTGAAGAAATCTTAGATACAGTTTTAGCATTGGAAGATTACTCTTTGTCGAGATGTCGTGGTCGGCTGGTCATATCACAGTGGTTCGCAGACTAAGTCGGTATATGATCTTGTATTGCAGAATCAGTGTCATGGAATTACAGAAATGTGTGGTCGGAGCTGCTTGACGAACCATAAGAACTATAGCAAGATTTCCGAGTTTTTTATGGCGGTGATCTCGCATAAGGTTGTCGTTTCGGGAGGTCACTTCCGAGTCGAGTATTCGGAGCACCTTCGGTATTCGTGTAGCTCGAAACTTACCCTCGGAAGTGAACGACGCTATATCCGTGCATGATGTGGACTTCAAGAATACGGAAAGCGATATTACTTTCAAAATTGAGAACGATTGGCCGTATGATTGACGTCCACTTTCTAGGGGAAATTTTAGGCTACGTAAAAACTTGAGATGTTCCGGACGCGACTAGATTTGGAGCCATCTGGAACTCCGCCGAAAATTTTGTAGTCTTGTCCATGTCAAATGACGTCGAATGGATGTCGCTATAGGTACTGTTTAATTTGCCAGATCCATGCGTCGGGAATAAGCGCGTCGCATGGTTTATCGCCTATGGGACACTTCCATTGTTTTCCTTTGTTACGTCTTTGTTGGTCCATAATAATTTATGTCGCGTGGATATCGCACCTTGCCATTATCTTTATTATAATAAAAGAAAAATAAAGTGAACAGTGGATAAGCCTATCTATCGATATCTATGCGGCGAACTTGCGACATAGTTTCCCGTGGGCGGAGCATCTTGAACATCTGTGGGTAATCCCGTGGTTTCAAAGTATCCTCCGGAGATGTATCATATCTGCATAAGTGCGAACAACTTTTATTGTCACGACACATCTAACATCATGATCAGTCTGCCTCAGTTTGCCACTTGATGTACTGTGAACTCAGTTGTCACAGGGGTATCCCGTCGCACTCGACGACGTTTTCTATTTTGAGAGTCACGTGACTTATCACAGTGTTTGAAGTTCGCTCATTCACAGATATGAATCACCTCCCAAGTATATTTGAAGCTACCAAAAACAACGAGGAGTTCCTTGAGGATGTTTCACGTCTGTTCATTCGCTAACTTCCATCGTAACAAATAAAGGGATTTGATTAAAAGACGGTTAAAATCATGGCGTCATGCGACTGTCATTTTCAATCCTCAGTCTAGTGAGTCTTGTCCAAGCTTGATCTCACAGGATATCCCAACCATTTGGACGGCTCTCTTCATTTTGAGAGTCACGCAACATGATGATAGGCGTTCGTACATCTCCGGGTGACAATTTGAAACCTTCAGAACACCTCAGGCATTTTCGTATCCCCCAAATATAAAACACTTTGAGGCTTAGGAAAAACTGAGGTGCTAAATATTGACTCGATCCTCACTACTCGAAACACCTTGGGTATTTTGTAACTTCAGATGTCACCCCTGAGCTGAGCTTTATCTTCTCGTATAGGTTAACTTTAATCACATGGCCAATCGTTCTTCAGTTTGAAACTCACATGACTTGCGCATGTGCAGGTAATGTTCATCCAACGTTTAATGTGGGGCTACGAAAATATCCGACTTCCACGATAAAGAATATTATTGTTGGAATAAAAAGCCGAATTCTATTTTTGTTTTAGCCAGCTGAACAGGACGGAATGTAGTTTCCAGTTTATTCCAAATCTTATCGTACTGTAGCACAACGCATGTTTTCAAAACACTATTTTGTGAACTTAACAAACTTTTAGATCGATATTAAGACACATCCACAGGCGCTTGGGTTTATCGCAAATGACGTCACAATATATATATATATATATATATATATATATATATATATATATATATATATATATATATATATATATATATATATATATATATATATATATAT
>NMRA01000014.1:1646259-1712503 GCA_002633005.1 Phoronis australis | reverse complement strand
GGGCCCGTTCCAACAAAACTGACTTAGCTAAGACAAATCTTAAATTTTAGAAAATTTTAAGATAAAACTTCAATTTGTCTCGAGACCGTTTCAAGAAAGAGATCTTAAGTTTGAATTAAGTTTTTGACAAAAGTTTTGTCTTAATTTTAACTATCTTGCCGTATGTGGAAGTTTCAAAGCATGGAAGTTAAGACAAATCTTAGACTTAAGTCAAAAATGAACTTAAGTCAGTTTCTTGGAACGGGCCCCACATTTGTAAATTAAACAGACTTACGTTCTCGTCTGCACGCGCACTTTTACGCAATTTTTGCACTACTGTAAGAAAACGATCATGCGCTTGCGTACCAAAGAATTTAGGTTCGTAATAGTGTTAACGACATTTGGGTATAAATTGCGACTGACTCACTCAAATGTTCTGTAGTTCTCGTCAATTTTCAAAAGTTTGGAAATAGTTAATTTTCTGTGGTTGTTGGGAAGGATAGTTCACCTCAAACCACGCGCAAAATCTGCGTGGTAGTGAGATACTTTTTATTTTATAATGTATAATCTCCCAAGACCCTTAGTAATCATAAAGAGGGGCAATTTTAAGCGGAATCGCCAATATAATCCCAGAAGCCATTTACACTTGCGCAGTTTCAATCAGGGTTCACTGGGGCCTGTGCTGCTTTGTGGAAATAATGACAGGTTCCATTTAAAATCAATGCCTTCATAGGTGTGGGCCAGTTTGATTTAAAACTGTTTTCATAGCGTCCGGGTGCATTGTTCACCAAGCAATTGACTTCGAAAGGAACTCTCTGAAGAATATGATGACGTCAATATCCTTTACTTTTGATTAATAATTAAATTATGCCAAGACTTTCTTGCCTGTTCTTCACGCGACTCGTGGACATATGACCGACAATTCTCGAGACAATATATATGGAATTATTTATACTAAAAATACTAACTAGAGCACTGTAAATAGTGAATCCAGCAAAATTGTGGTTTTTTTGTTGTGGGAATGAAAAATTAATCGTGCATGAATTACGTCATTAGCCCATTTCCTTCTTGCTTATGAGATATATTGACTTTGGGCGTGGAGTTTTTCTATCCGGTTAATATCGGCCGGGGCATTTAGTCGGTCTCAAAAGGTTGTAGTATGCAATTTTAATCATAAAGGCGCGTTGCTTTCGTGTAAAACACGTCTATCTTATAAGCAAACTATTATAGGCACTGACTTTGATTTAAATTCATGACATACAGGTTTGTAATTTGAAAGAGCAGTAGATTTAAACTCTGTTTTAGTCGAGTTAAGAGACACAGTGTCACCACTAATGGATCACAAACTCTTTGAAACAAAATAATACAACTTTTCAGCCATGTACAGTTGAGGGCAAGTTTTAAAGCTTCTTACAATATTTGCTAATTAACAGACTGTATGACTAATCTCTGAGGCGAGTTTCTCGACGGATTTTTGGCTTAAAGCTGTCCTCATCGAGCTATAGCATTTCTCCGAGATGTGACAATCCGTGGACGTGTTTTTGTTGAATAGTGTATTGTGGCTCAGGCGATGATCGTAGGACTACTAGTTCAGCACTGACATGTAACAGATTCAGGTTTTAGTCACGGTGAAATTGTTGAGACTGAGCAAAATATTCTTTTAATACACTCTTTCACAAACTGGCTAAAACGATAGCATTTTAGTGCTTTCGCAATCGCTTTCGCTAATAGAATAACATCCGATCTTGTCAACAGTTACAAGTGATAAATTTGTTGGTGCTTTACCGGCGGTTAGAATTACGCGCTATCTGATGACGTTTTTGCTAGCATTCTGTTGCCACATCGCTAATGATCTAAAGGGCAGGGGTAATAGGCATCACGTTATCGCTTCATTAATCCAATTTGTGACAAAGTGCGAATGTGCTCTGACAACAAACTCCTCTTCAGGTTGTGTAGCAGTCCTTAGAAAATGTCCAGTTTGGCTACCTTTGGAATAGATCATAATAACTGGTCTGATTAATGTTAAAAATTCAAATACTATGCTTTGTGAACTTTTCTTCAAACGATGTAATGTTAATTAATCCCCTTTTACTGGAGGGTTTGTCAATACTATGAAAATAAGTCAAAAGTTGCATCAAATAGAAACGACATGATAATTCAGAAAATTTTCATCCAACAATTATATCAAATGAAAATTGATTGTGTTACTGATCCTGCTGCTTTCCTATCAAGTTTATTAAATCTGCAAAAGAACATAGCCAAATAATGGCAGATTGGTAAACAGTCAAGAATCAAATTTTACCAGCGTTTTGCATTCAAAGTCGTGTATCGATTGTCTTGTAGATATTTGATTCAATACACAAACCTGTTGACAAGGTCCGACGTAGCTTTCAAAGAGTTCAGGGTGCTGAGAGAGAGGAATTATTGGGGACAATTAAAACACCACAAGAATAATATATATTTTAGGTTGTATTGGGAATTTCAGCGTCACAACTCTACAAATAATTATTTCACAGAATGTACCAGATGGGTACCAGAATTACAAGAGATAACACACGCATTTGCGATACCCAATGTGTAATTGAGTATCGGATACTAAGTGGCACAGGTGACAGGTTAGTGTAGTACCAGGTGTGTACATAAAACCAAATGGGTATTGGCAAATTGCCTACCAAGTCGGTCGAACAAAACGACAAATCCTATGATAAGTACCAAATGGGTATAAAATTGTCTGATTGGGAAAAACTTGCGAGTGAATGCACTGTTGGTTGAGGCTGGGCCATCCGGAACTGGACAGAAAGATCAACCAGCGCTACCATCGGACTAGATAGGAACTAAGTAGGAATTGGATATGAAGGCTGAAGGGCTGTAGAACAGAATTTGCCCAGATAATAGTATTTATGTCAGAGTGCCATAAATCTCATTATTTGCGGGCGAAGATGACTCCTTTGCGTACAGTTCGTTTGTCTGACTAAAGCATTTTGTTTTTCTGTTGTCTTGTATTCAAAGAAACTGCTACTCAGATTAACCTAATATAAGATAATGAACGTAAATTGCTTCGCTTACGCATCCTTGATTAATATCATAACCGATCAAAAGTAACAACGTGTCTGGCCAGTGTTTCATCTAAGATTAACCCTGTTTGGATTTAGGATGTCAATAATGTACGACGAAGTAATCAATTTTGGTTTTCATCACGGTGGTTCTTCCCATTCGTCATTGTTTCCAAAATGATACAATAACCAAGACTGGACCTAACTACTAGGTCAAACGAGAAGAGAGAACGCAAGCAAACGAGTAGAGAAAACGCAACCAATACCACTGGATAAAGGGTCAAGCTACTGTTTTTGACAGACAAGTTAACCGAGAAGGAGTATACTTCACCAGCAGTTACATGTTATTTCCTTACCACTGAATCGCTTTTAAGCGAAACTTGGTGTCAAAGACTTTCAATATCAACTAAAAATTGCGACGAAGGAGTCCCTAGCGCTCGTGAGTCCTTTGACTAAGTAAGTGGTCTGGCTACAGAAGTGCTAGCTAACACACCGGCAGTTTTTGTGGTGACTCAACAAAGGTGTAACTTGTGAGCGTCAATATGACTGGTAGTTGTGATAGCGAAAACTTTAGCGTTTGCAAATCGGGTATAACTTTCTTTGTGGTAGGCTTATTGCTTTCACTAACTGTTCTGTAGCAATCTGGTTTCCGAGGAATAGCTAAGCAATACGTCACTGGTTCCAATCATTTGAAATGTACTAGTCCATGAATATGTAGTTATCATGAAACGTTGCTTTTCCACTGAACTCGCCACATATTAAGTCCAGATGTTTCTTAAAATCTCCAAGGGTTATCGAAATCTAGATGACCATCACATACATGTACTTTGTATTTCTGTGGCAAAACCCGTGAACAACGCTTGTGCAAGCCCATGCTATTGGTAATTCCGGTATAGACTGTCAAGGCAAATTAAGTACATGTACATGTATGTCGTTATTTTTTGTGTTTGGTGACCATGAATGCACATCGATTATTTTATTTTCAGAGTCTATTTCGAAAAAGTTTAGGAAATCTATTAGAACGGGGCCGCAACCCTGAAGAGAACAGAGGTAAGTTTTGCGTGACAGTACATGTTCTGTTTGTCGGAGGTTTGCGGTTTTAGCTTTGCATGTCTTGCATATTAGCATTGTGACGTAAGAGAGAGACAATATCTATTAGTGATTTGAGCTTCAGGTCGGATTCCCAGTTGGAAGACCCGCATTCAGATCCTGGTTTTAATGCCAGACAATCGAACCTTAACGGTTTTTCGGCAGGAAAACGCAATTCTTGGGTTCTTATTGGATGGGATAGACCTCTTGAATGTATTAGATTTGACCAGAGCAATGAATCAACAAAATCCGTTGCGTTTTGCG
The DNA here is from genome assembly GCA_002633005.1 of Phoronis australis. NCBI lineage: Eukaryota > Metazoa > Phoronida > Phoronidae > Phoronis > Phoronis australis. Next base: position 1,708,118 of record NMRA01000014.1, on the reverse strand, counting down.
ATTGTGTTAGAATCTTGAGGTGGTCTGACGGACATCTCTACCAGTTGAACATGCTTGAAATAATCAGTCATTTATCGAATGGGGTTTAGTTCCGCCAGCAGAGCGTTAGACTGCAACCGCGGGGATTCAGCCAGTAAATAATTTTCTTGACGATATGTCCTTTTAAGGACACGGCTGAGCTGTCTGTCTGACGTAGCTGAGAAGAGAGCTCAAGTAAGAGACTAGAAATACAACAATTGTTGGGAGAAGCCTACTTCTCCGATGGTTCATGACGCCGTGGGTACGGAAGGTTCACTGCTTTAAATAATACCTATTTCGAAAATATGTAAACTTTGGGACTCAGGTTTAATGTTCATTTTGCTACATGCATAAATGCACAACACTTCGTTTTTTAGATGCAGCGGTGTACCTAATGAAAACAATGCTCGGGGTCTAATGCTGTTTTCTTGTGTTCCTTGCGCCTGTGAAATTGGGATTCGAAACATATGAAACATGGAAAAAAGAGAGCCCACTTGCATTTTGTAGCAAATGTGAATTAAAGATATTAATGAATTGTCAACCACGATACATTAGCCAAACCCATGTCCCGATCGCACCATTTCGCTGCGCTACAGTTAAGTTGATGTACAGCTTATCATACCCACCCACCGCACCGGAACCACGCGCACGATAGAAACTGCATGTACTGTACTAGTCTACAGTGTCTCTGCTAGTCTTGCCTAAATGGACATAAATGCAGTACGTTATCCATGTCAGTTCGGCCTCATTAGCAAACATTCAGAGAAGCAACACTCAGAAAGGTGAACGGTCGGAGTAGTTAACCTTCGGAGTTGTGAAGCCCCGGCGTATCTTTGGAGTAGTAACATCTGACAAGGCAACATTGGCATAAACTAGCCGCATGTTCATTTGGTGTTTCTCGTGGCATCGCTAATTCAATTGTGACTTTCAAGTTCATCATTTTAATAATTTACTAATCTAGTTGTTTTTGCTGTCAAAAATGTGGTGAATTGCCTGATTTTTATTTTCATAAATTTCCATGTTGCAGGTTTATTGTTTGACTCCGCAAGTTACTCAACAAACTTCGTTATAACTTCCGCAATATTTCTTATATAAATATTCTTTTCTGAAAGGCTTTTCTCAAGTTTTCCAAAAACTACAAATATCGTTTAAATTGGTCATATTTAACAAAAATTTTTAAACGCACTGCTTTGAAACTGTCCCTTAAAAACTTGGAGCAAAGCCGGTACTCAATTCTGTTTTTCAATTTAAAAGACTTGCATGGCCGAATAAATTGCTTCATGTCTGGATTTTGATGCCTCCAAACATCCAGAAGGTCAAGCTTTTTGATTAACCTGTTTATACGGTCTAAAACCACTTACTTGCAATTTTTGTCTCTCAATCCGTTTTCGTCAATTTCTGCTGAGGGAAAGTTAAAATCCCCTGCACAGAAAAATGGTTACTACTTTTAGGTTTAAATAAAATGTCTAGTTCATCTAAAAATGCTAATTGGGCAGCATTTTCGTTTGGCAAAGTAAACGGTTAAAACACACGTGGTGTTCAGTGGCGGATTTAGGGGGGGCGGGAGGCAAGAGGGCCATGCACCCCATAACATTTTTGTAGAGTACATTTGGCAGTTCAGGTGTTTGAATGTCTGACGGGTAAAATCCTGAGCTAGTAGTCTGCCCTTGCCCCTCTAACTCAAAATCCTGGATCCGCCACTGGTGTTGTCTACAACAATCTCAATACCAACGTTTCTGCCATTTGGATCTTGATCAACGAGGTTTGCACCTATGACAGTGGAACATGGAATTGCAACTCCTCCACTATATACAGTATGTTCGGAACCAGCAAAACAGTGCGAAATGCTACTTTAAATTCATGGAAACAACTAATCAAACTGCCGAAGATTTCTGTATATTTGTTTGCTGGAAGGCATTTTAATCCAAATGTAGGCTGTGAAACTTAGCTTGCAGTCATCAAGAGAATTGTATGTAAGTAGACAAGCTCAAGACACATGTTTTTTCAAGTCCGACTACATGAACATTAACCGTGACATTCACTGTTTTAAAAATGCTGCCATGACAACCACATCAAATTGTCGATCGTTTTTCCAGTTCAGTCTCAACGATTGAAACGGAGGTTAACATTCAATGACATGCCATGTCGAAAATCCGCAAACTTTAGAGCAAAAATTTTGGCTATTTCTGAGTCAATTTCATGGCTTTTTAAATTCCTTGATGATTTCGTCCACTTCTTCTGAAAAGTACTGTCAGTATTTCTATTGAGGAATCAAAATTGTAACTACACTGTATATCTAAAAATTTTGAAAAAATATGAAAAAATGTAGCTTGTGCTGTAACGAGCCAGCCTAATATTTTCATCTCTATTCTAGGCGTACATGGGGTTCATTTAATAGACGGAGACATTCTCGTTCACGTGGTAAGTTAAAACAGCAACATACTTCCAGTTTCATTTTAAACACAAACGCAAACGTCTGTGACACCAGAGGCCGCAGTCGTCTGAGTGTCGCTTAGCAGGCACGCGCTAAGTTCAACGTCTTGCCGAAGCTCGTTTTTTCTAAAAGCAAACGCATTTTTCTTGAAGAAACATTTTGATATAAGGATAATTAACCCTGTTTTGGTGATTTTAACCAATCTTCATTTTGACGCCTGCTAATGTAGTATTGGCGTCAATCGTGTAAGATAAAAGCAGGAATCAACTAAAACCCTTACCCTCTCACAAATTGGACATTATATTCCTTGGCGGGAGGTTTTTCGAACAGACTTGTACTTCGCTAAATGCGACTAGGCCACGCTTACCTGTTTAGCAGACTTTAAAGGAGTTTTCAAATTTCCTACAAACATTTGAGAGTTGTCGTGGGTTAGAGAGCATTATTTTGTTCCAGAAAATTGAACGGGAAAATCGGTTTTAGTACCTCAAAACCGCGCTTGGTATCCTTTCAAGACGAATCTGATATTTCTTAAGACCAAAACTAAGACCAGAGTCAGCAAGTTATGGCAGAAATTTAGTCTTTGTGGTAGGTTTAAGACTGTATTTCCGGTCTAAATGACCATACATTATATCTGCCATCTCTGTGAACCGTTTAAGAACACGTTTCGTCGCTATTGTTCTCAATATTGTACAATCTAATGGCCCCAAACGCTGCTATCAAATTGAAGATTGTCTACTTTCGATTCGAGAACCGGCAAAGCATACATGTAGTAGAGACAACTCAGTGCGACCTACAGGTGTACGTGCACATTTGAAGTGATGTTTTCCAGCCATACCAGGATCTTCTCAAGTAAACTTAGTCCCGCTTGCATCCAAATGTTGCAAAAAATCCCTAATTAGAGTTTGAAAGTCAATATTGTATTTGACATCGGATTTCGCAAATCACCTCCCGTAAATTTGCGAATTTGCAACTGTTGGCGAGAGTGTTTACATGCTCACCAATAACAAAAAACGACTAATGACCGAAAACCGACTTGGTGCTAATCAAAATGTATTTTCTGCACTTAAACAAATTTTTGGTCTTAAGTCATGAGTCACTTTTCATGAATCGGACCGCTGGAAAAAAGAATTCAAAATTGCCAGTTGGCTTTTTTGTAAGGATATTGTAGTTTTATACGTATTTATATTTGAAATGCAAGTTTTGGACAAGTTTATTTACTTCCGAACCAATTTCTTTTGCAGGAGACACGTTCGGGCTCACCGCCAAATAACCATGAAGGTCTTTCATTTAGTCAAAGCTATGCACCAACGTTATCGGTACGTGCTTAGCGAAATTTTGTTCAGTTTATGTTAAAAACGCGATTGATTCTATGGTATGTTCCTGTACGCGCTACTCCAAAAAAGCGCCGCCCGCATCAAGTTGAACTATGGTCTCGATTTAAGTCCCAAAGTTACGGTTTTTGCAGTTTTGATATAAAAAAATGTACCAGTTGACGTAACTCTATGGACTTGGCTTTCAAGAAAATTTCCATGTAGGGAATGACAACAGCTATGTTGAAATGATACAAACCTCCGACATATTACATTGATTTTAGGGGCTTTGAGTGAATTGAACATTGGTAGTTATCCAAAAAGTAAAAATTATGTAACGTTTTCGATGGTTCCATCCATGCCAGACAATTTTTTTTTCGGAACAACGGATGCGAATTTTGCTGTCCCATCTCGTATCTTTTTATTCTAACGACTAAATGAAGGGAAGGCCATACATGTATTTTGGCGAATCATACCGCCATTTTAAAGAGCGAAGGTAACAGTTATTTAGTAGGCATGCGCAAAGATGGGCCCTTTGCAAATATGGCTTGTTCATAATTTTGTTGAGGAATTAAAGGGCGTATTGGAACGCTAAAATATTTATTCAATTTCGAAGGATCTTGGCACCTTTGTAAGGTGTTCTTCCATGTTAACTAGTTCTTATAGTAACATGACTTGGATGACTTAGCCAAGGCGAGTGCCGCGAGCTTAGGCAATCGGGCCATTATAGCACTTATTCTAAACTGGTTTGATTTGAGTANAAGTTGAACTATGGTCTCGATTTAAGTCCCAAAGTTACGGTTTTTGCAGTTTTGATATAAAAAAATGTACCAGTTGACGTAACTCTATGGACTTGGCTTTCAAGAAAATTTCCATGTAGGGAATGACAACAGCTATGTTGAAATGATACAAACCTCCGACATATTACATTGATTTTAGGGGCTTTGAATGAATTGAACATTGGTAGTTATCCAAAAAGTAAAAATTATGTAACGTTTTCGATGGTTCCATCCATGCCAGACAATTTTTTTTTCGGAACAACGGATGCGAATTTTGCTGTCCCATCTCGTATCTTTTTATTCTAACGACTAAATGAAGGGAAGGCCATACATGTATTTTGGCGAATCATACCGCCATTTTAAAGAGCGAAGGTAACAGTTATTTAGTAGGCATGCGCAAAGATGCGCCCTTTGCAAATGTGGCTTGTTCATAATTTTGTTGAGGAATTAAAGGGCGTATTCGAACGCTAAAATATTTATTCAGTTTCGAAGGATCTTGGCACCTTTGTAAGGTGTTCTTCCATGTTAACTAGTTCTTATAGTAACATGACTTGGATGACTTAGCCAAGGCGAGTGCCGCGAGCTTAGGCAATCGGGCCGTTATAGCACTTATTCTAAACTGGTTTGATTTGAGTAAAAACGTACCCTCGGATCGATTTTCAAAAGAAGACCAGAAACAAATTTTTAACATTGCTCACTGTATGCTCATTATAGAGTATTTTAACGATTGGCCATTCAAATGCTAGGGTGACGAGTTGGGTGTACTGCAATCGACGGTAAAATTACTGAATGTCTCACAAGAAGCGAATTGTACATGCATGACAATCGTTGTTTGGTGTTATTGCATGTGTTCATGAATGCAGAGCTTACTCAGGATTATGTTTTCAGAGGAAAAAATCAACTATTAAAAATCGAAACTGGGTTTGGACGAAACGCGTTGTCCCGTTCGTAATAAGTAATGCTTATGGTAAGTATCAAATATGTCATAATAAACGGTTTACCCAATTAACGTTTCCATGGTTGTGAAGTATCAGCCACCGCTGAAAAGTAGCAGCATAGAAATGTTCGCTCAGGTGTCAAAAAGGCAGAAACATAGGAACCTTACAAATATTTTTAGAGATGATTATAAACACGATATCGCTGTTTGTTTATTGCACACTCGCTCGAACTCCCGATGTATAAGTCGGTCTCTGAAAGGTAGAGCACATCGCCACAATGGTACATAAAACACGGCTATATTTCCTGGCTGGATATGTCTCATCGTCGCTAGGGGAGAAATAATCTGAGATGAGGCTGACAATTGTGAAAACAAGACACAGAAAGTCATAACCCACTCAGGGTGCAAGTCAATAGTTACAAATGGAATAGAGACATGATGAAGCATTAAAGGAACAGCAATGCAATAGTTCATGATGCATTTGCTTGATTGTGCCTTGTTCCAGGTGCAGACTGATCCAAAATCTTTGGTGACATTATTTCTGAAAAAATCACTGCTTATTTTTGCAAAACAGAAATTTCTGAGAGGGGATAATGATTATACTAAATTACAAAAATGTGATATGCATTAGATGGTGTTTTAGAACACGTTTAAATTGTTAAGTATCCGCCGTGTTGCTGCAAGTGCACTTGGGAGCGGCGAAACTCAAAAGACAATTTCTATTGGGTAGAGGTGCCTACTAATTATGTGTTAAAGAGACCTTTGCACAGTTAGATCTGAGCATTATCAAAACATGACTTTATTGGTCATCATTTGTTGGAGGATAAGAAAAACCACTCGGTAATGTTGAATTTTGAGCGTTTTGTGTTGGTTCATGGCAAGTTTTGGAGACCTTTAGGGAGAAAATGAGGTTTAAGAAAAGTACAGTGGTGGTCACAGCAGGATGAGTCCATCTTCATATTGCTAATATTGCACTTTATTGTCTTATACAGAGATTAGCGGAAATGACCTTAATCATGGGTTCCATTAAAAGTCCATGTCTATACAAATAATTGTCAACTGTGGTCGCTGCCTGTGAGTTTCCTTGTAGTGGAAACATCGAATAAAACAGTTACAAGTCGTCACTATTACTTATAAGTTGGTAGAAAACGTCATCCACTGACAGCTGTTTGGAGTTGCCAAATTTGGTACATGTAGGAATTTCTTCAGCAATAGTTGTGTAAGAAGGAAACAGTTGATAACATAGTTTGGGTCACTGTGTATTAGCATACAAGTAGGCTTGCACCCTGAGAAGGTTTTTATCTTTTCTGACATGTAACTGTAATTGTTATTCTTGCCTCATTTAAGAAGAAGACACATGACTCCTCCCGACAGAGTCCTCATTTTATGTATAATTGCAATGTCTCTTGAGAAAGTCTGAGGAAATTCTAAATTGATCTATCTCTAACCGAAGTCCGTACGGCTATCTTTAAAGCTAAATTAATACGTCAGCCTAACGACAAAAAAAAGAAAACTCGACAAAACTGCTAAAAAATCTTAATACGCAGGACGTTCAAGGCACTGCGGTAACGCTTTGCTTGTTGATGGGCTGGTGCATATGTCGCCATCACGGTCAATACCACCAGGGTAGAATGTTTCCTTTCCCACGCAGCGCTCAAGAATTCTAAATGACAAGGTTCTTTTCATCTTACTTACCACAGCTTAGTTCTAAACGATGACTCTTGTTTCTTTGTCAAGCTACACATGTACCATTCACTTTCGGTTTATTTTACTAACTGACAGTGTTTCTAACTTATGCAGATGGTGATTTGGAGATGAAAAATGAAATAATGAAGGCGATGCAAGAGTTCCACAGTCAAACGTGTATACGATTTAAGCCCAGGGATAACGAGGTTGATTATGTAAATATCTTGCCGCTAAATGGGTGAGTTGCCGCTTTTTTCTCATAGTTCATACCTACACATAGTTCTAGAGCTGGAGAAGTGTCACGATTGCCCCCTTCATACGCGATTGTTGTATCTAGTTTCTGCTGTCGTCAGGAAGCGTGGGATTCTTGTATTGGTTCCCTGGATGTTTCCGTGAAGCCATGCAGTGTCTGGCACGCGGAAACAAATTTCTAAAGCTCGCCCATGCTTCCTCAGTATGAATCAGTTGAGTGATTACTAGTATGTAGTCATTTTTAGCACGCATTCACAATAACGAGTGCAGATTGTTGTGTCTGTCACGTGCATTGAACGAAATAGTGGAGTCCAAAGTCGCCTGCAAAAATGATGACTGAAGTTTAACCAAAAGCATTATAACATGTGTGTACCTTTTAATATTTTAAACTATTCGCAAATTTGTTGAGTCAGGTCACGACCATTGATTTACTTAGTGACAATTATCTGAAATGTGAATTGGTTAGAGTATAAACGTTAGTCTAAAGAGTCTTATTTATATGACAATCTGACTGAGCTCATGGTTTGCGGGCTGTAAACCATATTGATGTACTTCGAGTACGAGATTTAATAATTAACAACATTCAAAGCAGAATATGTACATTTTGTGAACAGAATGTAAAATCGAACCATTGGTATACTTGTAGTCCTAACAGATCAGTTATCATGTATCTTAAATCATAAAAAACTCAACATCTCTTAGAACTTTTAAAACGTACACACTACCATTTCAATTTCTCCTGTATGATATTTTTTATAATTACAGACCATGTTTCCTTGTTTAGGATTTTTTGTTTTTTAATCACCAATTTTTGTTCTCCAAAATATACAACATATTGAGGGACGAGAACTTTCACACGCTCTAAGTAGCGCCAAAAAAACGGTCGTCAAATACACAAATGCATGCCCAAGCAGTCATGTACATGTACGGTGTAGGGCCTTGATCCTATGAGCTTCTCAGTGTTAGTAAATCTCTCGCTATTCTCAATGCCTTCACAACCAATAGTGGATCCTTCGTTCGTTAGCCGGTCTAAGTGAATGTCGATACTCCCGATTCCTCAATCCACCGAAGACGTTTGCAGTCTTCAGTATTGTAATGTATTCTGCATGTTACTTATGGCAGGTGCTTTAGTTCTGTTGGACGTCAGGGAGGAATGCAGAACCTCTCATTGTCAAACGCCTGCCGAACGAAAGGAACTATTCTCCACGAACTCATGCACTCCCTTGGATTCTGGCACGAACAAAGCCGATGGGATAGGGACGAATATGTTAGGATAGACCTCGACAATGTACTGAGTAGTGAGTTTTTTATTCGGTTTTCTTGACTCTATCTCCTGTAAACGTGTACATGCATGTTTACCAACAATACGATGTATGTGTGATTAAATCAATGGGCAATTGGGCAATGGGTAAAAATCTCGACAAGGACGTTAGTTTGCGTTTTCGCGAGATTCTAACCACTACGGAAAACATGCCTGATAACATTCAATGAATACCCTGTAACGGCTACAACACAACAGCCAACTGTTAAGAAAGACTTATTGATTGTTTTAGTATGGTTACTAGCATAGTAGCAATTCGTTGCATCCAAAGGCTGAGCCAGAAGTCCTTTTGACATGGTTTAGTTTCAAGGATGGGACACAGCTGTAGTTTTATCTATAGTGCAGCCATTATACAACACATCATGGTCTCTTTTCATGAAAAGTGACTCTAGACTGAAGTTAAAAATTCGGTCTCACGGCCCAAACAACTACTTCTGAAATTCACTTTAGCAAAAGTACACAAGGTCCCTCAGAATATGTCCATGAATGCTTGTTACTCAGAGAACTTGCATGTGTTAATGTGATGTGCTAATTACTGCATGGCTAAATCTTTATTTGAAAATTGTGAGGGGGGACCGTAAGACAAAATTCCTTACTTAAAGTTTAAGTCACTTTTCATGAAACGTGCCCCTGGTCTGGACGCTTTTGTATCACGTTGTTTTCTGTGACCAAGGTGTAATCTCCTAACTCACACTTGATACAGACTCAGACTCGAAACCAACCATGATTCGGGTAAAAATGTCTAAGTTTACTTGAAATTAGTCATGTTATTGGTTGATTTTCGAGCCGAGTTTTGAGTGCTCTCAGAATGCCTACATGCAGTGAAACCTGGTGGTCAAGCAGTAACTTGATTTCCTTCCGGTACATATTTGTAGGCATTCACAGTTTCAGGTTTTCATCTGTTTGAAACAGCTCTACCAATGTCTACCACGTTTATTTTGAAAACAAGTACACATGTACCATTGTTCACCGTTTATTCCTCTTCCATTAAATTCTTACTTCAAAATTTTACTCATTGTTTCAGTGCACAGAATGAATTTTGCCAAGTACTCTATAACCAAGCAGTCTACTCTGGGAGCCCCTTACGACTATGGGTCCATCCTTCACTACAAGGCCAACGCTTTTGCCATCAATCCAACCATGCCAACTATTATTCCCTTAGGCAATGACCCAGTTGCCGCTACAGAGATGGGTCAACGAGAAAGACTGAGTCCCATTGATATTTTTAAGGTCAACATGCTATATAACTGCAGTGAGTAAACTTTTCCAATTGTCTTATTGAATGTTGTAATCTACAGTACTTGTTTGGGAATTGTCTATCTAATCAATGAGTGGTGAAGACTGTCAGCATCCATTCTTCTTGAAGTGTCAAGACAAGTCACGTGATGTGACCACAGGTGGTGTGCAGACCAGGCTTAAAATATATGTGATCTATATTTTAAACCAGTTCAAGATTCGCACACATTATATACACTCAGGAATTTATGGACAAGATGTCCAATGTCTGATTTGGCTCAGTGGATTGGAGTGTCTGCACGGTTGGCAGAAGGTCCCGGGTTCCAGTCCTGGTCGACTCGGAGGCAGAAATCTTGCAGACAATTGGTCATTAGGTCACATGTGTGGCCAACAGGTAGCGTGGATACCAGACTTGAAATGTTTGTGTCAAGACAATAATTGTTCAAAAGTGTATTCTCATTCCCATAACCCACAGTTGGCAACGACAATCATTGTATTTTACAAACTGCCGCCCAATATGATCCTACATGTACGGCAATTGACTTTGTAGGCCTACATCTTGCTTTGAATTAATTAATATCTACTCTATAGGTATCGCGCTGTATATCTGCGAACAAGAACTTACAAAAATGGCGTAACGGTTGTTTTCGTGATACGAACGCGATTTGTGGAATTCTGGAAATGCGTTAGATTCACGAAAACTTGGAAAACTCCGACGAAAAGTTCCCAAATCTGGTGTCTGGCTCACTCTTACACGGTGCCCACAACAATTTTAAAACTCTTCATTTGAATGGACGAACTTTCCTAAACCATGTGTTAAATGTGATTGACAATTCTCAATATTCTCTTACGATTCATTAAAATTTCACTCTACGTTACCCAACTGCAGCCTGACTTAGACATATTGACTCTATGATCTCTATGAAGTTTTGCGGAAGGGTATGTCCTCGAAGTGTAGGACAGAACGAACATTTTTGAAAAGGGTATCATTTCAGTACACGAGTTATTGAAAAGGATGAAGAAAAAGACATACCAATCGTGAAAAGCGGTGAATGAATACAGACACCGTCTTCAAATATAAACAACCTCTGTGATAATTGATTATGGATTCGTTTTGATCCGTTTAAAGTTGCGTATTGTAAAGGGTGTGTTTCTCAAAATTGCCAAAATTCCGTTTATAATTACAATTTATACTGATTTTCAGATGTTACACGATGTAACGACCCGGGTCTTCCTGAAAATGGCTTCCGAGAGGGTGCCAGTTTCGCTGTTGGTGCTACGATGACTTACTCGTGTCGACGAGGGTTCACTTTGATTGGAAGTAACCAGAGATACTGCATGGACAACGGGGAATGGACTTCCTCCCAGCCTCTTTGTGTTGGTGTGTGTATAAGAAAACTACCCATAGCCGGGCTGCTAATATACTGAGTTTAAACTGCATTTCGACGTGGATAGGTGGCGAAAGACGAAGATAGAATTGGAACCTTTACTCTCATAAAACCGGTTAATCATATGCATTAGAGCGCCAGAATTCTAGGTCCGTCACTCACAAGAGCAAACACTAGCTGCCAAGAGCAGCTTTTCGACAGAAATGTTGGTGACGTCATTTAGATTGTCAGCGGCAAAATGGAATGAGATAACATTCCGTCAAAGTGCCACGTTAATTTTTTTACACTTAAATGTAGTTGCTGTCCGTCATTGATAGAGAATTGAATCACTAAGCTATTTTTAAAATTTGGATTGTATGTCTTGATAATACTGTACATGCTTGATAGTGGAGGAGTTCCTGTACTTAGGCAACCACGATACTTTATACGTGACCTCCTTTCCCAATCCCTCAATTCATACCTGACACTTGAGAGTTAATGTTCGTTTATTGATCGTGTTGTGCAGCCGGAAAGATCAACTACTGTAACTTTGAAGAATCTTTGTGCGGGTGGACACAAGACGACACGGATGACCGCGATTGGACAAGACAACACGCAGGGACACCTAGCGACCAAACGGGACCGAACGATGATCACACCTTGAGAACAACGGAAGGTATACGCACATGCTATGCAAGACCTTTTCAACAAAGTAGATATTGGGTACCCATTACAATTTTAGCCTACGTGTAGGTGTTCGACTTTGGATGAAGTTTCAAGCTCGTCTATTGAACACAACTATAGTTGGCATGTCTCGCTTTCCAACAACCCGGAAGTTGTAGGGCCTAAACTTGCTAACGACTTAATTGCTTGAATACATTCAGTGAATAGCAAAAAAGGCGTTGATACGACAAGCTTTTTTATATTATCTTGAAAAGCCAATAAGGAAACAGTTGGAACAAAAAGCAACTGACGAGATAAGAGGAAAATAGTTATGACTGCCTACATATAGTATGTTTTTAGTCTCTTATTTCAGCTGATCAGGCAAAATTCTAAATCTGCGTGGTTTGTTCCCGCCATGTTTGCGGTGATCTAGAACGCTTTCTTTCGTTTCTTATAGGCCATTACATGTTTCTTGAAGCTTCTCAGCCGACACAAAGTGGCGATAAAGCGAGACTGATTTCACCTGTAATTCACCGGTTCGCAAAAGTATTGTGTTTAAAGTAAGCCCATTAATTTAATTTATTTATTTTAAAACACTTTGCTGCACTGCGACGACATGACTAAAAAGCTGCAGCAAATCATATAGATCTAAGCTTTGAACAGTGGACTGGACACTTTCCTTGAAAAACTAGGAAATGTTTGTAGATTTGTGTTAGGGAATCCAAATAGAACACTTCCCACGGGTTTTGATAGAGTTCTTAAGATTTGGAATATTTTTGAAAAGTGGATATCTTATTTCGTGTACGACTACTGAGTCTTCCTGTGACTGCGATAAAGAACTTTGGCAGGGATGCTTCAATACTGCCATTATTAACGGCGGTCTGTAGCTTGAGAGCATAGCACATAACGTGACAATATTCTTACAAGTCTACTGGGAATAAGCTCCATTTCGACTTGTCATTTTTCCCTTCATCCAAATTTGGCAATTCATTAATACAAGTTGTATTGTTTTGATATACAACAAGAGACAAAATAGGTGATCAAATGGTAAACAAATTCGGACGAAAAGTCAACATCTACAGAGTGACGAAGTTTCTTGGATAAGCCACTACACTAAAACCTCGTTTTCATCAGCCTTGGCACTAAGAAACAGTAAATTCGAACAAAAACATTCTGACCGTAACTGTTGTTATTAAAACTTTATCTCGCCCTGCTTCGTTGTTTAAAATCTGTAGTTTACCTTTTACTCTCATGTTATTTATAGTGGGATGATTCCATTTCCTTTACTATTAAGACATTGCAACCATCAGCGACTTGAAGAAAGCTCTTCAATGTTTATTAGCCAATCCTAAAATTGTCAAATCGCAAATGGGTCTAGTACTCATTGCCTGTGACTTGGGAACGAAAACACATTCCCACATGGAATATTTTGAGCCAAGTGAGGTCGACTTGATAAGAGCTATTATTCTTTTTTTCGTTTTTTAACCAGCTAATTTTTGTAATTATTGGCTTGAGCATAATTTCAAATGCACATACTCGATCAATGTGTAATCGAAACGCTCTCCATGTTTTTGAAGGTTTTACTACTCAATGCACGGACAAGGCATGGGAACTTTGCGCGTTATACAACGGGAAAGTGGTCAGCCTGACTACCCCCTCTTTACGACTTCAGGAAATAAGGGAGAGCGCTGGTTGGAAGGAAACGTGTTAATAAAACCCCTGCGACCATTTCAGGTGGGTTTTAATTGATTCCGTGACTCATCCCTGAACCACAGCACCAGTGATAAATGTTGCTATTGATTATTTCAGTTTGGGTCTTACAACTTGACTTATTACATGTTTGCCAAAAATCAAAATTACTTTTTGGATGCTCAAAGTTAACACATACGGAATTGAAACTGTAGCGACAGTTAGGAGTATTACATGTATGGCGATTCGTGTACGGTATTTATGAAACGTGGTCAGTATTTCGCGAACCTTTGAAGGACAGATTATTTGACATGAAACTCTTTGGCTTTGTGCGAGATAACGAGATTGAAATCGTCTTTCGCTCGACTCAATTTCTAGTTTTGACGTGCAAGTATTGCCATAATTACAGAGACGAATGAATTCCTCTATTACCAAGTATTTTGAGACATTGGGCATTTCCGCGTGAATCTTTCGACTAACCCACCTCCCCACAGTTGACTACGTGATTGTCACAAAAAATAATAAAACATTTGGAAATCCCATTCCAACAAATTTCCATAAGTACAAAAGCGCATAACGCGGTCCTATATATACTCTGTCAACACCTAGCGACAAGGCGTATTTCAGTTTGTCACCGTTTATCAGAAAATAACCATAACTTACATAACGAGAATATGTTCGAGGGTCGTTCAAAGTAGTGGCCCTACTGTAAGCACAAGTTTCGTCCAAACGAACTCAAACTCGAGTTTAACAGAAACATAAATATTAATATGGAGGTCCTTTTGAGAATTAAAAGAACAAAAAGATGGTTGGTCTGATTTACTGTCCCGCAACCATTTTCAACACCGTACTGTCTTGGACGACAGTCAAACGCCATGAGCTGCGATTGAATTTGTTCATATTTGTGAAGTGTTAAATCCTTTTGGTCATCCTAAAGATGCTGAAAGTGCAAGTAAGTATTCCGCCGTTGCCTAAACACAAAATTATTATACAAACTTTCAACTGAGGTGGGCAGCTGTCATAAATCGATAAACATATTTTCAGATAATTTTCGAGGCGACCTCTGGAACTAGTTATCTAAGTGATATTGCTATTGATGACATCATCCTTGCTGATCGTAACGCGCTTTCCCAAAACGATCTGCGCATCCCTGAGCAATCAAGTAAGTAATGGCGAATACTTGTTACATGCATTCTAAGTCTTGAAGGTATTTTCTGTTGTCAAACAAGTCCTAGTTCATCCTTACCAATCGGTGTACATTGTATGCGTATACAGTAAATCAAGTTTCTTTGTAATCCAATGGTTTTAACGAAATTAGGCGTGTAGTGGAAAGGTATCGAGATACAGAACTGGCCGGGGTCAGTCAGAGAAGATTCGCTGTCACGGTACTTGAATGGTTAGACTTTGACTTAACATTGTCAAACACCTTGGAAGGTAAACCTGACCAAAGACCTGACCACATGAACACGTGACTAACACTTGTACGCTGTATTGCTAAAATTAAATTGTCTTCAAACATGATTTCGCACCTTTCAGTTCGCAATGGCAGCAAGGTTTTGTTTAATTGCACATTCGAGGCTGATTTGTGTGGATTCAAAACAGTCACACAGTTGAAGTTCACCCTCAATAAGGGTCCTACGAAGTCAGCTCTCACGGGTCCGTCATGCGACCATACCACGTGTCGCGGTTAGTGAATGGGCGTTGTAGGTGGAGGTGATAGTGTTGGTGGTGGTGACTTGTCGAAGGTGGCGGCGGTGATGGTGCCATACAAAACCCGTTGGTGCACTTTTGATTTAATCTTTTGTTTCTATATTCATTTGCTCCTACTCATTAACTGATTCATTACTGACGGTGCCATCGTCTGGTTCTCTTAAAATGTCCAATTCATGGGAGTAGCCACGGAAGAGGTTCCTTGCCCCGCGTTCATTATAAACAGTACTGCGCCGGTCAACCTTCGTTTCATCTTTGCGTTCCGGGTACCCCGTTATTGAGAAATGACCCCAAATTGCCAAAAATTTCACCCCCAATGGGAGACTGTTAAATAGCAACTTCTTGGCGGCTGGTCACGTCGGACCGGATACCAGTGGCCTCTGGAGGACGAGGAGGCATTTTAGCTTTTGTTATTCCGTGTGATGACATTCACTGTGAAAAGGTCTTTTCATGAAGTCAAACTGTCCCCTATGCCAGCGGTAGCTGGCGATATGAGTCAGCGGTCCCACGGGATCAGCCCCCATTGCTTCCCGTAAACCTTCCATTGGTCGCCAACAATTTTTGCATTAGACGACCCCTGTTGAATAATTATGGTACGACCGTGGTTCAGCTGGATAGATGTTCCTGGCTGTTCACACATATGCGTGCATGTTGAACTAATCTAAACCCCTACGAGCGTTCCCAGAAGTGACTATCTGTTTGACAAAGGCATGACGAAGCTTTGTGCCTAGAAATGAGATCCAACATTTGAAAACGCAAATGAGATGGCACCATTTAATCGGCTGTTTTCGTTCATACCATGGTTTGTTTTGACCACTATTATCATTTTGTTTTCATTCTTTTATTTCATTTAGATAAAATCGGCGTTGATGGGGATATATTTAAGAATGATGAGATATCCAAACCCGACAGTAACTACCTGATTGTCGTCTCATGACAAACTGACACAAAACGCGCTCACAACACATGTCTTGTGATATGCTCAGAGCTTAGCTTTTCTCACGAATTTGGGTACTCACATTTGCACATGCGCACTAACAAGTTGATCGCACTAATTTGCTTGCACAGTAATTGTTGAAGTTCACCAAGAAATCGAAGGCAACTGCTTGTGTGAGTCATGCCCGTTAGTTGTTATGGCATTGATGCGTGAAGTAACAAATACATTTACCTGCAGGCCTTCTCGAGCAATGGGTTCCCAGTGAAGGCACATGGTGACCCGTAGGCTTACGTTTACATGTTAATGCCACGGAAGAGGTTTACATGTACACTGTACGTAATGGTGTCATGGTCACTTTGGATCGGTTAAACACCTTAGCGTACCCACAATTGGACTCGGAACAGTTACTTAGTTCCCAGTTGTGCCATAACGTAAAATTAAGTCGATTAAGTGTTTACGTGTCGCAAGCTTGTTAATGAGATGTTCTTTTGAACATAAAGTCTCGTGTAAATTTGTTATTAGTCTCAGAAATCCCAAGTAACTATTGATGGATGTCAGAGTGACCATCACAAAAGCCTTTCGTGAAAAGGTCCCTGTTAAGTCTTACCGAATTTCAGGCCGAGTTGTGAAACTTAACTTCGACCATTGAATGATTTTTATAGATGCATGACGTAAGCGTTGCTGGCATGAATTGCGACAATATGAAAGTGAGGCTATTGTTGTTACCGAGCCGGGTATGATACTGCACACAGCTTATTAATCTGAGCATCGCTGGAGAGCACGCGCTGAGACTGGCGAAGCCCACTTTAACAGCTTTTTTCAACTTTCGATCTGGCTGCATTGTTTGGCTTTCTATCGGTGTTGGTGTTGATGTTATCAGAAAACGTAATTTCACTTCCAATGCCAATTGTTTAATCAATTTTTCCTTCTGATAGAGTATTGTAACACATAAGTTTTTCATCTCAAAACAGTTATGGGTGCAATTTTGTTCTTTAAAATATCAAATCTAATGATAGCTCTTTTTCGATCATACTTATGCCCCTTTTGGCGCAGGAGACCTAGAGGCGTATACGAAAGTTTTAGACACAAGTGAACCAAAACTGAACCGCTGTTACATGGGTGGCGCAACATAAGAGGCAGGGGGTGCTAAAGCCACCCACTTATGTCAGTGCTGCGCCGCCATTGTTCACATGAGTACTCATGTGCCACGTGGCACAACAAAGTGAGCTGGGAGGCTTTAGTCCCCACTTATTTCAGTGCTGCGCCGCCCATATGTTACATGTACACCATAGATCACAGACAACAGATTCGCAACTCCGACATTTTCTTGCGTAGTATCCTAGAGGAGGCGCCATTTTCAGTTTCCGGTTAAGGTATTGTATCAGGAAATTTTCGCACCTATTTTACTGTCCAGTACAACGAAAAAAAAATTTCGGCATTGAAACGCTGTTAAAAGTCTTTCAATAGTAGACCTGTTGGTATCGTGAGTACTTTTAGCACTCGACCACACAACAGCTGACCATGGTTAGCAGGACAATGTACTTTCCAGACTTGAAGTAAAACTTGGTAACTTTACAGGTGTCGCTATTCGTCAGGGCTTCTGCGTAAGATCACAGATTTCTTCGATTGAAAATATACGGAGTTGGCGGTCCATGTACTATAGTCTATGGTTACACTGGTGGCGTTTTGGCAAATTTGTACCTCCAGCTCTTAAGTTTCACTGTGTTATACATGTACCGTACACGAATATTGTATTTTATTTCACTGCACTAGTGTGACACGATTACAATTTGAGACAACCTCCAGATTCATAAACTTTGTTGCAAGCGTAATGATGTTCTTTTGTTTAGGCAGGTACCTCTACTTTGAAACGTCATCACCTAGAACCCCTGGGGAGAATGCCAGGATACTATCTCCGGAAATGAACGTAAGTACTCGCACCGTGGGTAGTTTTGACATTTAGTGCCGTTCGCAAATTAGTATTGAATAGTATGCATGGCCTTCATAGGAATGAAAATGAAGCTTAGTTATACTTTAACGGATCAATGGCGCACATTTTACATTTATTTTCAGAATTCTGTAGGTCACAATACACAGTTAAATATGTAGCCTTGAGTGTGTTTCATGAAAAGTGACTTTAGATTTAAGACAGGAATTTGGTATTACTGTCGCACTTCTCAATTGCTGAATAAAGGTTTAGTCCAGAAATAATGCATAGTTAGCATCTCAGTGACTAGCAGTTATGTCTGTATTATAAGAGATTTGCACGTTTGCTCAAATGAGATTTGATCAGTTTTCATAAGTTGTTGTGTGGAACGAAACGCCAATTTTCTGTCCGAAGTCTCAGTTACTTTTCATAAAACAGACCTCTGATCTATTTGGCGTATTAGAATTAATTGATTTTACTATATAAAGCACGTTTTTTGTCAATTAGAATTGCTACATGGAGAAGTTTAACTGACTGTCATTGCCATCCATATTTATAACCCAACTATTTTCACTATTTCATTAACAGGGAGCAGGTATCAAATGCACAACATTTTACTACAGCATGTATGGAAGCACAATGGGCTCACTGCACGTCTACCTGACGGAGACTCATTCCACCAACCTCCTCTGGTCCAAGTCTGGCGACCAGGGCGCCGGTTGGCATAAGGGACAAGTGGAATTTCAGCCATCTGGCAGATTTTCGGTACGGCTTTCGGTTGTGGACCCTTTGCAACTTATCTTTGCCATGTCTAGATTAACGAATCCTTTTAAACTGGAACGCATTGCAATAAGTTTGTGAGCTCGTCCAATAAGTTGAACGCCTGGCAGACTTGTGGTAGAATAGAAGTGAAGTAGGGTTATCCGTAATGAGTAAATGAGATCGTGTTTATGCTAAGGTGTTTCTGTCTACAGGGATCATTTTGCTCATTACGTTAGCGGAAGACCAGCTGTAGGTTGATTCATAATGTGCAAATTTATTAGCTCTAGAGCCACCATGGAGATACAGCAGGAATTAGTCACCGTGCGAGTTTCCAATAAGGTTTTCGATTATTTTCGCATTATTCAACGAAGTACAAGTCCGAGTATATCTGTGAACTCCACCTATTCTTCTGCAGCCTTCTTGGTATGAGGAACAACTGAGATTGCAATACCATTGCCCATTGCAAGAGTAGCTGCCACATGAGAAATTGCATTCCGTAAATTCCATGTGTACGTCAGCTGAGAGGGCAAGACTTAATTTCCTAATTATTCTAAAGTTTTAAGCCCGAATTGTGGTTGCAATTAACTGTAACATGCACAATGACAGTAATGTGAGCAGGTTGTGGCGTGATCATGTGATTTATGCTCGTAATCTGTAATATAGCCAATTAGGGCAGAATCGTTTTCTACCCAATGCCACCTGGGTCCAGTTTTGCAGATACATGTACTGTGCAACTGGAAAGGCCGAAAGCGATTGGCATATCACTTCACCTATTTATTCTGCTCCAGAATACCGTGGCAGAAACACTCACTTTGATATTAGAACGAGTAATTCGAAATTCGTTGGTGATTTTTCAGTTAAAACTTTTGGCACCATGTAATATAATCCATAGAGACCTGCTACACGATTGTAAAATCTCTTGGGTACATGTAGAGTTCGGTGACGCTAGGACCTAATAGCTATGACGTGGCTAAAAAGCATTGCCTTGCGAGATTACGTGATGCGTTGGCGTACGTGTGTTTTAAATGAGAACATGTGATTTTCTGGTCGCGAGACAGCAACGTACTGAACTCTACCTAAGAGTGCCCTAGTAAAATGACGCTTCCGTCCCTTTGTGAACTGAGGCGATGAAATAAGACATCCGCAATGAACGCCATCTATCTTTAGTTAGTAGTGTTTGTGATACAAAAGTAAATAATTTTTTACGCAAACAAATCTGTCCCCATGAAAGAGGAAATGTGACCCATCCCGATCAATCTGGAGCATTCAGGGGTTACCGAGCGTGATTTTAAACCTTGAATAAGTTCACAGTTACATGCAAGTAAATTCAAAGTCCTACAGCGTTTCTAATCCAAGCAGTTGCACGAACGTGGTTTTCACATCACATTCGGACAATAATGTTTTCAGTATCACTGACACGTAGTCATGTCCAAAACCTGAGTTTGGCACAATTTAATGCGCAGGTAACCAAAATGATTTTTGTCGCGTCTATCTTCACTGTCTGTGATTGAAAAACACAGGATTAATTAACAATATTGGTGACGAGGATGCCTTGCCAGGATTCGATAAGCAATTCACTCTTAAAACTGTGAACATTAACGACTTCAAAAACACCATTTGATTTTTTTTTAGATATCGTATGAGGCGGTTCGAGGCTTAAGTTACAGGAGCGACATAGGTATTGATGATTTATCAGTTACGGATGGACCTTGTTTTGATTTGGCCGCAAATGATCCATTGTATTCCGATACCTCTGGTAAGTAGGCCTTGTTCCGGCCGTGAATGACATCCGTTGTAGGCTAAGGAGCGAGATGATGGTGAATGTGTAACTGTGTTATGTCAACAGCTGTGGCTGGAATTACGCAACTTTGAAATTGCAATGTGAGGTTTGCAAGCCGTATGTTGGTTGGACTGATATTTGCCGTTCAACCAATCAAAAAGTTCGAACAATTCAATGAAGGATTAGTTCTAGAATGGCCTGGGAAATTAAAGTCCTGCTCTCACACGTTGTTAACCCTTATTACATGGTTAGAGGATGTTATAAGGAACCAAGAAGTACCTACCCCATAACTAATACACGATCCGTACTCGAAAAAAATTAAATGAACGCGCCACTCACGATTCGCACCCGAAGAACCACCGCCATTTTGAACTTGCCGCCAACCCGGAAGTACAATTCATTCAGGAACCCAGGCCGAGAAAACGCAAGAAAGGCGAAAAGAATGTAAAGAAAGGGTGTCGAAAATAAGAATTTATGCAGTAAGTATTTTCGTATACTGGAACCACATGGGCAGTTTGAGAGCAGGACTTTAAGATTGTTGCCACAAACAGGCAGTGGACATCACTAACGCCCATATTTTTTCACTAATCTGCAAAAAAAGTAGCCGGTCATAAAAGTCCAGGCTCTGTGGTAAGTCGTTATTATAATCAAAATCATTCGTATTTGCTGGTTGAAAATGATACATAGCACCTATAATTATTATTGGTGTGCCAGTGTTCATCTGGTCCTTTAGAGGGCTTGTGAAATTTAAAACCAAAAGGCGGAATCTCTTAGAGAAGCCAGAATGGTGCCGTAATGGCGTGACAAAATTTGGAAACTGTAAAAAGAATAGACAGTCAGTCATATCACGTTGTCAATGATTTCACAGAATTTTGATATGTCCCCATCCAGGTACAGCGGGGTATTAAATTCACCAGTCGCTTCATCTGTGCTGGGAACACAAATGATGCTACAAATGACCACAGACATTAAATGGACCCCATACCCAAAAGACATTTATCGATATAAAACAATCCTATCTTGGTCCTTGACATTTTGACTCGTCGCACATCTGATCAGCCGAGTCAAGCTATCGAACCTGGTCTAATGAAGGTCAGAGTTCTTTCCTAGCGCATCAGTCGCTTCAAATCTGTGCTGGGAACACACATGTTAAAAATAAAGCACCAGCAACTGCGACAACATGAAGGCAATACCGCCGTATTCTAGTAGCTCAAAGTGTGCAAAATGTCAATACCATAATAGTTCTAATAGGAGCCAGTCTATAGCATCACAATTAACGCCCCCTGGAACGTGACCTCCACCAAAACGTCTGATTTGCGAACTAACCTTAGTTAGCGGGATAGATTTTTATTAGAACTGTTATGGCCTAAATGCAAGATTTTATGGTACATGTGTGCTTATTTGTAGCTATTGGAAGACTGAAGTGCAACTTCGAAACAGGCACGTGTGGTTGGAGTGACTCGTCCGATTCGCCAATTCAATGGACCCGTAACCATGGCCCCACTGATACTCCATTGACAGGTCCCATTGGAGACCATACACCCGGCTTAAACGGAGACGGTGGGTTTCGTGACAGTACAATTTTAAACATCAACCTGAAATTAACACTACGCAAACCGACGTTAAGGTATTTTTTGTATAAAATATTCTGAGGGGTGTTTTCCCAAGAGAAGCGCCCGAAGGAGGTCTCTGTTTAAACAGAGGCGTTCATGTATTCAAACACTCGAGAGAGCATTTATGTCGTCAAACGGATATTGGATTGGGCGTTTCTTAAAGACTAGCGTTTACTCAAGAAAACGAGGTAACCGTCAAAATCAAACAAACTGCACTCAAATTAGATTCTTGTAGCATAACCCTTTACCATTAACAAAAGGGCAATTAGTAGTGATATGGCGTTTAGAGAAAAAATAGTATGTTGATTGTATATGGCGCCGCGCCTCTGAAAAGCTTTTCCACTGTAAAGTTTCAGAACATTCACTGACCAAAATTGTCAAAATATTAAGTATGCGACTTTGTGGTTTGATTATCATGGATTTCCTTTGCAGGAATGTACATCTATGTCGACGCTTCAAATCGCGACCAAGGGCAGACGGCGCGCCTGGTGTCTCAACTTCTGCCGGTAGATGGCGACGGTTACTGTCTCAGTTTCTGGTACCACATGGTCGGACAGCATATAGGTATACCTTTGGTTTCTTAAAATTGTTGTTGTGTTACTCTTCCTAATTAATACGTAAGTGAAAAACGGGCATTCCTTATGTTACTCTTGGTATTTTGAATATCCAGTACAAAACCAGATTTCAGAGATTCACGATTTTGTAAAGTGAGCAGTTCCTCAAATATCGTCACTTATGCTATAACACAACAGAAACATTTCCTGTCAACTCTGAAGTGATGCTTTGTTTGCGTATTTAGGCAGTCTTCGGATATTGAAGGCACCCGAAACCGGAAGTAATGGTGTAGTGTGGGAGCGGTCAGGGCAGCAGATTCCGGAAGGATTTAACCAAACTATGTCTTATAACAGTACTGAACTACAGCATCTATGGTTAGAAGGAAGAACTTACGTTAACTCAGATGTTCCGTTTAGGGTAAGGCGTCTTCGTCATTTCACTATTCATTTCATTATGCATTTATTAACATCAAATTTAAAAACACAGTTTCAAGTAAAAATGTCAAAGTCAGAACAGACTCTGTTTACACCTCCCTGTTTTCCGAATAAACGCCCGGGAGTTTATTCAGTGTTACTAAAGCGCCTGAAAACATTTTCTGAATACACTGTCGCAAAATCCCGGAAACTGTGTGTGCGCGTGCTCTGTGGCTATTCCCGCATTCATTCTTAAAAACTTTTGTACAAACAGGTGCACCGAGTATTATTATTTGCGTAGACGTCATGACTCGATCTGGTGATTTTTTAAAAGCAATCGACTTGCAGTAAAAGCGTTATTAGGTCGATTTGGACAAGCCGTGCAATTTCAAAATATTGCCAAACACACATCGCAAACAACTTCAAAGCCTATGAGTGAATGGGCAACACAGCTTGCGATGAGCGCACCTGATATACATAGCATTAATTAGGAAGTAAAAGGGTTTATTGCATTTTCGCCAATTATAACTTATGGTCGTGTGGTCAGTTTCAACATTATCATCTATACCCGTTTTGAATTTTACTCTAATGTCTCGCATCTTACTGAGAATTACTTTAGTGTAAATGGGCGACTTTACGTGGTTTATTTTGAAACACGATTGTTTAGTTAATATTTACACAGACTTCCACAAATACAGGGCCCCATGACTGGCTGATTCAAAACAAACTCACTGTTAACGTTAGTAAAACCAAGTCGATGCTGTTTGGAACCCACCAGAAATTAAAACAAAAACTATCCCTTTCTATCAACGGTTCTCCCATCGAGAATGTTGACAAGTTTAAGTTCTTGGGCCTTACTTTAGATCCCAATCTTAAATTTAATATGCACATAGATCATATCACAAAGAAGTTGTCAAAGAAAATCGGTGTTCTTAAACGTCTAGGCAAATTTCTTAATGTCCGTACTCTTAAGACCCTTTACCATTCTATTATTCAGCCTCATATTGATTATTGTTTACCAGTTTGGGGGCACACTAGTGACACACTTGTAAACAAAGTCCAAGTAATCCAAAATAGAGCCGCCAGGGCTATCCTGGGTACTAAAATTAGGGACACTAGGGTTGACAACTTGTATTCCAAGCTGGGATTTATGAAAGTAAGACAAAGAAATAAATATCTCTCTCTGCCTGTTGTATATACAGATGTATCAGTGGCTTGGCTCCAGCATATCTCAGCAGTAAATTCAATAGCAGTCAGGCTGTTTATTCTACACGTTCTTCTGTTGCTGGCAATGGTTCTTCTAAAAAAATTAAAACCGAGACGGTCAAGAGATCTTTTATCTATACAGCTGCTATAATATGGAATTCTTTTAGCCCAGAACTTAAATGGTCCAATTCAATTACTACCTTTAAAGTTAATATTAAAAAGTGGCTGTAATTTACTTAACCTGTCTTAATCATGTCATTTTTTCATTGTCGTAAATACTCTCACTGTCTAGAGTCATCTCTAAATTTATTTCATCTGTCTTAGTTAATTTTTTACCATTATTTGTCATTTAGTTATAAGTTAATTCTCAACCTGTTTTAATTGTATCTTTGTTACGTATATTTCATTGTTGTTTTATTACTTCATTGTATTATATTACTGTTTTTCTTGTTGAGGGCCCTCTTGGAAAGCACTGCTAACACTGAAGAGGCCACCCTGATTTTAAATATCACAATAATAAATAAATAAAAACAAACAAACATCATCACTTGGTCGCTTTAAGGATAAATATCTAGGGCGTCCTGTCAAACATTTGCTTCGCACATTGTTATCAAGAATGTTCACTAAGCATTATCTCGTTCGGTAATAATGCAATGCAATATGCTAATGAGTTGACGGTATTGAAATATCAACACGTGGAGAAACATTAGAATTGGCGGAAGGATATCATTTTGGTGCAGAATAATCAAACGTCATCTCACTCAAAATCTCTGGAAATGAGCTAAAGATAATGTGAAGTTGGGCCACGATGCTTGAAACAACAGTGAACCCCTTCTTAATATGTACCCACGACCACATCACTTAGGTTTAGACTGCGTGTATCTCTATGAGTTAAAATAATGATATCTGTTGTCGTCAACCCTCAAACGTTCAACGGTAGAAATTCTAACAACTCTTTGCACAATATGCAGAGTCGCTAACATTGCCTACAAATCCCTATGAGAGACCTACTACACACTGGGTGTCAATAGTGATTTTGTTAGGGGTCTATTCAGGAATGCTGGTGCGTGACTATTTGGCCAAACGCATTACGGCTTACAGTAAGTAAGTAAGTAAGTAATGTTTATTATAGTGACTTGTGATTCAAATGAATTTAAACAATGAATACGTTACAAACACTAGGAACACCCAGCCCCCCACGGGGCTTAAAAGTCACTTTAGATACATGATACATGATACAAAAAAGAAAAGACAAGTGTACGCGCATTGCAAGAGGACCAGAAAGAGAAGGACGAGATAAAAATGATCATAAATAAATATAATTTTTCCTTACTTCAAAAATATTTTTGATGAAAACTGAAGTTTTCCTAATAACATCTTTTTGCATGATTGTGATTAATTTACTTTCACAGCTTTCTGCACGGAAACGTGGATATTTAATCTCAACTTGACAATAAAAGGTGTTTCTGGCATCTAAGAATAACGGACACTCAAACAGAAAATGTAGTTCAGTTTCGACCTGACCAGTGTGACAAAGACAGCAAATTCTGTCATCAAAATCTAGAGAACGAAAACGCCCAACCTCAACCAATAGCTGTAGTGTTCCGGTTCTAATTTGAGCAAGAATTGACCTACTAGGCCGAGTTAAGTCTAAATGCACGTAAGGCTCAACTTCAAAGACATTCTTCATCAAAACATAGGTTCTTAACTTTGGTTTCGAACGGTTTTCAAACAACCACCTATTACATGCTAAATCATGCAAAATATTTTTACAGTGAGACAGATTAACTGAACGTAAGTCATGAAAACAATCCGAAATCCCTAATTCCTCAAAAATGCTCTAGACTTCAGACGACCAATTATTAGTACAAATAGTGTAGTCCCACCAAAATATTCGATATGTTAGTCTATCATCCTCGAAATTAATAATACGATTCCACATTCTCAAAAGCTCAATTTTCCGCCTAACACTAACACCCCATGTCACCCATAACAGCATGATTAAGAGCGAATTTGTGAACACCCAAGAAAAATCACGCGGCTCTATTCTGAATGACATCTTAATCCTGTAGACTAGAGCCGCCTCAGACACCTACGCAATAATCTCTAACAGGTACAACACAAGCATTGAATAATGTAGTGAACGTTCTGTACCTCATATTTTTATTCTTTTTAAATTTATTAATTAAAGCGCCCAGGGCTCTTCCGGCAGATTCGGATAGAGGTTTAGCAGTTTCAGAAAACTTCAAATGTTCATTTATAATTATTCCTAAATATTTATATTTGGGTACATATTCTAGGTCTAGTCGACCCAACCGAAATAGATATAAACTACGTGAGACATGCTTGGATCTGAAGTGAATAACATTAGTTTTTTTCTGATTGACAATTAGCCTCCATTTAGAGCACCATTTATCAACTATATTCAATAAACCCTGTAAATTTTCTTCGCTCTCGGCAAGTACCACTTTATCATCAGCATAAAACAAAGATGAAACATTATCAGCACCGATAGGAATTCCTAAATTTGACTGTTTTAATTCCTTTGCCAAATCATTTATATATAGTGCAAAAAGAGTAGGTGATAAAACATCTCCCTGTTTGACGCCACAAGATGTATAAAACCAGTCCGTAAAGGTATTATTAATCTTAACACAGGATTGAGTTTTGGCATAAATATTTTAACTGATTCATAAAATTTTCCAACTATCATAAGATCCAACATTTTAAAAAGTAAACTATTTCTATCTACCCAGTCAAACGCTTTTTGCATATCAATAAAAGTAGCAAATGTGGATTGTTTGTTATTCAAGCGATTACTTATAATCGAGGTCAAAACAAAGACGTGATCAACACATGCTCTGTTACGACGAAAGCCATTTTGCTCATCAACAAGGAGCCCGTTTTCTTCCGCGTACTCAACCAGTTTATTGTTCAATACACTACTATACAACTTGTATACGTTAGACAACAAGCTGATACCTCTATAACTCAGCGGGACGCGCGGGTCCTTATCTGACCCCTTTGGGATAGGCATAATAACGGATTTAGCCCATAAACTAGGAACCATAGCGTAACGGAAAACCATTTGGAACAAATAAGTCAAAAGGTCAATAGCGTTATCATTTTTACATACTTCATAACAAATATGATCAATTCCTACTGCTTTCTTGTATTTAGATTTCATCAATACCCGCTTTACTTCATCGCGATGAATATTTTTATTCAAAATACTATTTTCATCAAAGTCAAGATTATTAAACGACTCAAGATGAGCTTTTTTGAGAAGCATATCAGCATAAAATCCCCGGTCAAACTCATTTACAGTTGGATCATTGTGTAACGATTCATACTCGTTCTTCCATTTATTAAAAACATATTGGTTATTGGTATTAGCCACGACTTTCATAAGATCTAGCCTGCCTGCGGGCGCTGTTGGTTCTGGATGAGTAGCGACGGTCACGTCAAACCATGAAGGTCACTTTGCGACATATACTTTAATTGAATAAGAGCCGTGTCTTTCAAAAGAGTTACCATACTGTAGGCGTTTGTTGAAAGATGGTGTTATCTTTAAGGGGACGTACATGTACAATCGGTAGTAACAAAAGTAAGTTGCACGCCGAGGTTTATTAGTCGCCACTTTAGATGGGTTCGACTCCCCAAGCATTTCCGATTTAAAAAATGGTGTGTTTTAGTTGTCTCTGGTCTCATTTCAGATCTACATCGAGGGCGTGGTGGCTGAGGGTTACCGCGGTGATATTGCGATGGACGATATCATGCTTCAGGAGAGTAACAGTGCTCACTGTATAACACTTTGATATTATTGTACAGTAAATGATACTAGATCGACCAATGAAGTAAGGGGAAATCTGGGGCCATACAGTTCATATGTTTGCGAAGAAGTGTAAATTTGTTAATTGTCTGAAATTGTAGTAGATGGAGATAGGAGATTTATGGGTCATCACAGACGGAGAACTACAGTGTATGCGATTCGAATCCAAATAAGCTTAACTCATACCTGGGAAGAGCTCAGTAACGCTAAGGACCAAGCTGGAACCTCGCTAAAAATGCAAAGACTTCCCGAGATTGCGCGATATAATTATTTGCATTTTATATGAAAGCACGTGATTTTGGCCAGCCACAAGATAGCTACTGAACTCTACCATGGCGTCTGCATCAGATGAACCATGAGAGTTTTGCCTTGAGAACAGGTGATGCAAATTTCCCATTTGTTGGGTTTCTGTTCCGTGGATCCGTGACATTTGCTTGCACTTGCTGCGACGGAAAAAGTCCCAATTCGCTCACCAATTACTTCAGTGGCCCCCATTTTGGTAGGTCCTGCGAAGTCGTGCTTTTCTCTCAAGAAAACAGATTCATGGAACGGAAACCTGAACAGAATGCAGGCGGGATGAGCTAAGTGCTTACTCGATTACATTCCGTTGCCAATAGAAACGAATCATTGCATCACATTAAAACATCAATTGAAATCTCTCGGTGTCTCTCTGTAACCGTGTGTACTGCATTTACGGTGTATTTTAGGAACGTAGTTTACTGGTCACGGAGCTTATTTTCTTGCTGCTAGCGGATACCAATGGCTTCAATTCGCTTGAGCCACACTGCTCTCATCAAGTTTTGCAGCTATTCGTCTGCGTTGACCCCGAGGTTACAAGCAATGCTCTGCAGATTGTAATATAGGCGTAATGGTTAAATCTTATAGTTAGGGAATTGTGTGACGTTTTGTCTTTGTACACGAATGTGAGTAGATCTTTAGGTCATCAGTGGCTCAAGAGCACGCGGATACATTTTTTCGAGAGAGAATAGATTAGTTAGGTAGTTAGTTACATATGTGTTTTAGGCAAATGCATTCTCAAGAGTTAATGGTTTTGAAACGTCGTAGACAATGACGAGCTTATTTTTTGAGCAGATTATTGTTGAGACTTTAACGAGTCCATCGTCAGAACGCTATCTTGTGTGGACTTGACATAGCTTTAAAAATTGCTTACATTTACTTTGCAAGCTCCAATCACGTTTTTGTGGTAATGTGCATGTTTTTATGCAGAATCGTCACAGTCATGAACAAACTGCATTTGTCCGGGCTAACGTCTCTACTTAAATTGAAGAACTCGACAGTTGAAGAAGTTCAGCGTTTAGTCGAGTATGGGGACTTAACCGAGTTTTTGTATATCCAATTGCGGCCGTTTACCCGAACGGTCGATTCAGGTAAACACATCGGACTAGCGTGCAGTAGTCATGGAATACATGGAGTTTGGCTGTAAGATGGCGCTGTGTCTTGACAGTTCGTTTTTCAAAGACAAGCCACATTCGTGTGTTTTGGGAGTCGATATTCGCGTGATACCTGTGTTCATAGAGACATGGACTCATTCAAAGAAGATTAAATTGTGTAAATTGGAGATGGGCCAGTAAGCCGAGCGTGGGCGTTTAAATGTTTAACTGTTCAATTTCATAGGTTGTCCACGGACCCGAAAAATTCCGTTCACCGACTCAATAACTCGAGCCCAGGCCCACTAATACGGCTCAACGCCAACACGGAACAGGTATTTACGAATCACATCTTGTCCACCTTATAACACTTACACTTGTACACGGATACTCAAGGCACGGACTCCATCTCCAAATACAGCGAGTAAGGCGGTCGGTTAGTTGTGGCTGCTTTAGCCGAGTTTTGTGAGTGCCGCATGGTGTTTATAGAGGTCGGTGCACCGTGCGTGAACCAGTTTACAGAGCCTATGGGCCATGTTAATGAGTGCGACCGCCATTTCGTTTTCACCCGTTAAACACAGGGTGCACTGCCCTCTAGTATATAGCTGTTTCAGTTTTATTAGTTGTTCAAAAATTATTCACATCACTGCGACTATGAACAGGAAGCATGCCCGACGACAATTCTGAAAATTTTATGCACGTGATGTGAGCTGGGTCGACCAACATGCACGTTGTCTGAACAAATGTGCAGGTAAATGATACAGGATTTGATAATTTACCACTGCAATGCGAGTTTTATTAACGAACGTTCCGGATTCCTCATAACCGAAAGATAGCAGCGAAAAGCAATCGTTCTATAGTATAATGCTTGCGTTTTCCCGACCACTTGTTGTTTGGGTCTGGGCCGTTAATGATTTTTGGAATCCATGCAAAGATGGAGTGTTGAAATTTGCACAACTTACAGTCGATAATTGTGCATACAGTATGCCGTAAAAATTCAGTGGCAATTACCGTACCAGAAGAATTATGCAGTACAGATATAGACCGAGGTCAATATATAGGTGTTCAGACCTCAAAAGTGTGACACGTATTTTTGGGTCTGAAACCCTACAAACTTTTTGTTAGTAAGGAAAGAATGTGTATATTGTGCAATGAATTGAAGCGAATAAATTGTGTACAGTTTGTGTCGCATTCCAAAGCGTGTACTTACTTTCAAAATGTAGACAGTGGACGATGAACTGCAAGACGTCTAGAACATCTTCTTTTTAGGGGTCGAGTAAACGAGATCCACTGCACTTAGTAAGCCAACATCAGCGTGTATTATATTATTGTTTAGTGATCATGTCCAACTGTAGGCCTAACCACATGCGATATTTTCAAACGAAAAACCATGGTATTATCCTATGTGTAATGTACCCCCATCAAAAGTCATGCCACGACCGTCTCTGCCATTCAATAGTAAACAGCTTCATTTCTTCTGTTTTCTTTATTAGTAAATTATGTTTTTGCCAAACTATTTTATATTTGACTAGGGAAATATTTCCGTTTTCCACGACGTGTTGTTTGCCAGTTCTTTCTGGTGAGCCCACACGTAGACGAGACGGTCTCGCCTCCTGGTGACGAGAACCAAATTCTGCAACCACAGAATCTCCCAGTACATGTACATCTGTGTACTCCTAGCGGCAAAGGAACGAACTTGCTGGTCATGGTACAACGTGGACCTTCTTCTGCTCCATAAATTCTAACTGCTGAAAACGAAACAACGCTTATCCTGTTTGCAATTAAGTTTCATCGAGGTCATTACTATATGGTTGAGGTGTGACAAATTAAAGAAGAAAACAGCATCTTGCATAAATACATGTATAGGAGCCATACATTACTGCCTGTGCTACCCGCCTTACCTTACATGTACATGCACTACACGCATCTGTGGCACCTATGATTAATTTGGCGGAAGGGGGGTGGGCACGGTGCTAATTGCAAAACAAATGTATGCACAAGTTACGGAAAATTTAGACACAGCAGGAAAACTTCGTGCAACGTCGGATGCATTGCGAAAGAACGGAGAAGATATTACCGAAGCCCCATCGGCACTGGAATTTAGAAGAGACGGAGGTAGATTAAAATATATACATGTAGTGAGCTTCAACGCATCAGCCATTAACAAGGGAGTTTGACAATTGCTTGCTCAGTAATAAAATAACTAAGCACTTTTTAAAATCACAAAATATCAAGACATACGGAAACAACCAAGAATTTGACAAATCAAAGCATTCTGTGCGGCTCTCCGGCATTCATTTTGTGCGAATGCCTTTCGTCAAGAATCAACGAAGGATTGGTTTTATTACAAAAAGGATTTAGAACCTTACAATGTGCACAAAATAGCGTTTGAGACTCATTTTTTAGCTGTTATTGCTTTCTATGAGAACAATTTTGCCAATTAAAAACGAATGACGTCAGAAATTTAGAACGTTTCAAAGAATTTCGATGCCACCTGAAATTCTGTAACGTTGATATTGCTATTCTCTCAAACAGAAAATTTCATATAAAGTTTTTATTAATTTGAAATATCAACTGTATGGCGAGGGAAACCAAAAATTCGTGAAGGGAAACCGATTCGCGTAAACCCTACACATCCGCTTATGGGTGGGTAATGCGTTTCGTTGATGGTGAAGTACGTTGTGAAATTAGGGCACCAATGTGCAACATATGACTCCGAAACAGCTAAGTTCAGATTCACCTATATCAGAATCACTGCTACATTTATTTTAACAATTTTTCAAGAATGTTTAAGAACAAGTAACCTAAAACAATTACAGTAAATGTGATTCACCAAAGGGCTCTTAAACAAAAACAACTTTTTTCTGCGAATGAAAATGTTTTTATTTACCAGGCGAACAGGCTGATTGTCTCACAACAGTTTCTCGTTCAGACTGGCCTCGATAGTTACATTAAGAGTGATGCTGGAAATTAAATAAACTGGGGCTAGCAATCGTTTAGACGACCTGGCTACATGTATATGCTGTAATGTCCTGCCGACGTTTTTTTCAGTTCATTAGTTTTTGGGATTAAAAACTTTATAGTTGTTCAGTTTGGATAGCTTACTTAAAATAAGTGCGCCGATATTGTTCGGCTACGCGTAGCGCAACACCCTTGCTCTGCATTTGCATGAACATCTGCGTAAAAATGGCGATTTCCACATCATGAAACTAGTTGTATAGTCTTATTGCTTTAATAGAAATCGGGGGTCAACCTTGACATGTTTTTTATTTTATCTAGAAAAATCATGAAAAACATACATGTACCTCAAAAAAATTTTTGATTGTGCTTCAGACGGAGCGCGTGCGAATTTATTTACACCTTTTTCTGATAAAGTATTCTTCAGCTCCACAAATTACAGAAAACATTTTGAAACCGTGTTCCCATCTGACGTTTCGAAAAGTCCATCTCTGTCCGGCTCAGATGAATTTCAAGCAATATTGTGAGAGTTTTGGCTAACACACGCAGTCCCTTACTATTCATGACTTGTGCAAGTATCCATTTGCCCTGGTAAGGTGAGTACAATTTCACAACGGTTTATGGCTAATCGTGTAATGTAGCAAAGATAATGTATAATGTGCGCGTTACTTGGTCGAAAATTACCGATGAATGTTTTGAAACACACTGGAAAATTGACATATTTTCATACAATGTAGTGGTGACCCACTTGATACAACCATATTCATCCCTTTGACAAACAAAAACACGAGTGGGACTTTTTGGGGGTAATGCTCCAATCGTATTTCCTGCTTGACTAAAACAAAAACGAATACGTCCCTGTATGGGCGTCTTCCCGGTTGCGACGGAAATTTCACGCTTGCGTTTTGACTTAAACCTACATGTCCGCTTCACATCCGGATGTCTCGTTTTTTCAATCCGGCAGGTGTCTACTTGCGAACGTTGTCAACAATGTGAGAGATGGCATAACTCGGTAAATACACTGTGTTACCATTGTCCTGTCGTATAATAATCCTTCTGGGAATTGGGTAAGAAAGAATTCCGTAACAAAACACGATTTTTCAGTCTGCGCAGGCGCAAATAAAGAGATTGCAACATCAGACACGGTCTTTCAGTCTGAGTGGGCGCAAATGAATAGATGACACAATGGACTTTTGATTGCGCTATAGGCACACACTATTCATGTGCGGTTTGTAGTATTAGGCCTGAGTAATTCGCCTCTCGTGTGACCTAGTTTGCTTGCTCGGGAAAACCTTGATTGAACAATGCAAAGTTTTGTTTTTTTTCATATGATGTCGAGTGGAAATTAGTGATGTGTGGGAATTCACGACGTTTAGGTATGCGGGATAAGGAAATGCCTACATCTACTGTACAAGGCACAGAGATCTGACCGAAGGGCTTGGTTCCTAAATCAAGGTAAGAACTTCGGTCATCCGCTTGCCTAAACCTCCCAAACATGTCGCATAACCAATTCAAATGAGTTGTTAAAATTTGTTTATGTTTTAATTGGCCACGTATTTCCATGTGATTTCGCCGTGAGTTTTCAATCTACACGAAACTATTGCATATACATGTACGTGCTATATTGGAAAACTTTGAATCGACCGACTCGTCAGTTGTTGAGAGATCTATTGACGTCATTCTTACTTCGGCCTCGGACTTGTACTGCAATGTCAAGGGTCAATTGCGAAACTGACAATTTTTCGGATTAAAGCTGAACGTCTCTATTTTGAATCGACGCGACCTTATCATGCGCGCACCCTGCCTTCAATATGGGGGGCTCGAATTCTTGACGTTGTGGACCTTTTGGTAACAAAAAAGCGGGTGGACTAAAAAAAACCGGAGGCACCACAGTAAATTACGCGTTTGTGCTTGTTTAGTGGCCTTTTGTCTCATTTTCTCGGACTTTTCGTTTCTCAGAGGCGGGCCTTTTTGCCCGATTTTCAAAATGGGGAGGCTCGTTCGAACCCCCGAGCCCCCCGTGGGCGCGTGCATGCTTATTTTCTTTAATCTGTTCCAATTTATGACAACCGGTACTCACGTTCAGACCGCGTAGGAGAAATCCGGCACCTCAGCTT
Organism: Phoronis australis; assembly: GCA_002633005.1. Taxonomy (NCBI): domain Eukaryota; kingdom Metazoa; phylum Phoronida; family Phoronidae; genus Phoronis; species Phoronis australis. The sequence goes on along the minus strand of NMRA01000014.1, from coordinate 1,673,228 downwards.
GGCGCACCATCTTTCGACTCCCACATAGACTTGCTCAAACAAGTAGACTGTTTGTGAGGAGACCGTTGCACTTTAAAAGAAACTTTTTGGTTAACGTAGAAGAGCGGCCAAGATATACTGTATACGACAACAAAAACGCAGTCGTGACTTTCAGTCCTAATACGCTTAATCAGCCAAGCCAAAACCTGCCAATAAGAATTACATGTGTATCGTAAGAGCACACGTAATAAAAGGTAGTCTATAATCTACTGTGGGTACGGGGAGAAATGCTTTATTAAATCCTTAAACTTAAAAATGGGATTTCTTAGTGATAATTCATGAAATGTCTGATGGTGAACCCGATAATCATTTGCAAAAACGAGACTTTTAAAACGTGTGACGTTATATAGAGACATCTACTGAAACAAGAGAAGCACAAATTTATCACGACCGGCTGTAATGATAAACACAAACAAACATTTCATTGTGGACTTTTAGAAACAAAATTCTTAAATATAAGCTACCGGATTCATTATTGTGTTTGTCAAAGAAATCACCAATAAAAACCACCCCAATTCGTTCGTCCGCATATCATCCTAGGATTACTCCGTTATTTTTAGTCTATTCGTACAATCTGTGTGCAGTGCGCAGATGATAATATTTTATAAATCACCAGGTGCCGTGAAACAACGCTGACCAGTATAAAACCTATCCAGTCCGTGACAGTCACAGTTACAACTCAGTGATAACATCTGAGCTCCAGGTCAAAAGCTGAGATTTCTTCCAATTGGTTAACATTTTACGGTAAGATACATTTTTGTAGAAGACATTTACACAGGGCTTATTTTGCCATGCAATCATTGGTTTTAGTAACTTTACACAGTATGTATTTTGTTTGGTTCCTATATAAATCCATATAGTGTTGTACTTCAGAGGCTAGGATGCTCAGTTGTGTTAAACCACTGAATTTTGTTTATTAAATTAAAACATCTATAAAGAGCTGCATGTACATGTAGTGTTTGTATTGAGAATTGGGGAGAAGGCGTAACGTTCCAATCTAAGAAAATTTTTAAGCTTTTGGACTATGTGTTGGACACTGAAAGAAAAACGGCAACATACATCAAGTTATGCGCAGCGAGTGCCAGGCAATGGGAATTTTTAACATCCCTCGACTAAAAATGGTTTCACAGTGCACCTTCCAATTTTTCTGTACAGATTCATCATTTTGACTATTTAGATGGCGAATCTTAGACTCCTGACAGAATTGACTGAGTGTTGCATAACGGTGACTCAGGATTCAGAGGTAAACATTGGCTAAGTTGTGCTTGGAAATGTCGTCCTTTTGAACAGGCTTCACTCGAATACCCCCTCCGATTCTGTCTATAATGGGAATGTGCACACGCTTGTATACTGTATGAAACAGTCCCAAAGATGGACTTAACTAGGTTCCCTAAATTGTTTGCTTACTTGTGCCGTTGTATACTCACAAAACTAATTTTTTTCTACCACTGAATAATTATATATTATGAGCGTCACTTTCAGTAAATACAGTGTCTATTTCTCAATAAACATAACTAATTACCGAGTCATTTTTTCAGTCTAGGAACCAATATCGACCCCTGGTTTTAATAAAAACAAAGGAGGGAGGGGGGGCTTAGCCCTCAAATTAGAGGCGTGCAGGAAAGGTACTGTTTACTCTTCGTGTGTTCCAAAGCCAAAAACATATTTTGTGATGAATATCAAACAGCAGAAGAACGGGCAGCCTGTAACTTTTTAAATCCACAAATTCTGTGAGAATTTACTCTAACGTGAAGAGTTCCTATTTGGACTGCATGGGGAATCCACAACGCACACGCCATTAGCGTACATCTTTATTAGTGTATTTGCTTCACCCTTACTGTCAAAATATGAAAGTTAGAAAACTGACTACCTGTACATCATTGGGACTACACAAGTTCCATAATGGACAGCACTGACAGGGTTTGACAGATCGTAGAATTTGTTTTATTTTCTGAGCCCCAAGATAGTACTTTCGAACCTAATTAGTCGTCGTATGGAAACTGTTTGCGACATTTTTTAAGTAAGTAGCCGACGTTAAAGTTTCAATTAGGCTGTGTCTGATACCTTGCGATACGTCTGAAATCGTAAGGATGTGGAATTATTGTCGAAGTACATATGTAGTGTTGAACTGGAGATGTCTTGTAAATAACGTCTTCCCTCATTTTAGATAATGCGAATAATTCTCCCCTAAACGCTAACACCCCCTTCCCCCGTTGCCTGTTGGGAAGTGCTTTTCCAAAGAGAGTATGGCCTTTTGTCACGTTGACCGGAGCCAAAAGTGAGAAATTTGACCACGATAAACCAAAAGTTGGCGTTTTGTCTCTTACGTTTCTCCAAACGTTTTGCCTTCTGTCGAGTCGACCAGATTAGGTATTTCTACCGTTTTCATGAAACACAATGAGCTACCCTGTAGACTGATTTTAGCTGAAAGTAAACAAAAAACATAAACCAACGTACGCGTCGACAAAAGAGCCTCGGGCTTTCACCAGTATCTCAGCCCATTGCCGCTACGGCACTTCTAGGCCAACAAATCGTCTCATATTCAACCTCAATTGCTCGTTTGCCCTCCCCACCATCAAGTTTCACCCCTGACGCTTGAAGTTATTTGGAAGACACGAACCATTCTCGGGTATCTTTGTCCCCCTTGACCCTAGCACTAAGATTATTAACTAAGTTTCTCATGAACTCACCCTGACCAAGGAAATAATACTCTAATGCCTTACGAAGAGTTTTAAGAAATCAAAATTCATTTCCCCTAGGCCTCATACATTTTCATTGCTCTGAGACACATGGATACAGTACGTGTAGATTGGTCGGTGCGTAAAACTTTTCTTTCTCATTTTTAATTGTCGCAGCGCACTCATTTTTTGGTGTAAAAGTTATGTCACGTTTACAAAGAATGGTGTCTTTGCGAGATATAAAACATTTCAAGTCGTGCAGATGCCTGTGGTCAATCACGCGAAACGAACCGAACCTACATCGCCTTATTGTTTTTGATGCGTTGCTCGGTGTTAACTTATTGTTATCAACTTTAAGACGTAAACAAGTATCTTGGACACAAGTTGGAAAACATAAATATACAACAGATTTGACTTTTGAAATTAACAAGCAACAATCAACCCGGGATATGAGACGTTGGTAAACTAATATCATAATAATGTGATTTCAAAGTCGACAATCACATGATTTATGCTGTTTAAATACTCGCTTCACACGGTTTATGCTCCTAGCTGAGGTCAATGTTTGACATGTTCACAATAACACATCATTCGATGATAAACGACTAAGAGCAAGGAGTTTGACTTTATGGATGCTCACTGGCCGGTTCGCTGACATTTGTCCATGGTTTGTGCCTCATCTATAGGTTACATAAATCTTCAAAACTTGTCCGATGGATGCGCTTGATTATCGCGTGACTTCAAGTATATTGTTCAACGTTGACAAATTGACGTGTGATAGTGCGACGTCAACGGTTGGTATCCAGCGTTTAAATTTATGCAACTGAGGCCAATTTCTAGAAGTTGATGCTAAATTTTTTGTGTTTCATCTGAAACAGTTATGATTTTGCAATGCGGTACATCTGATCTAATGTCCCGTCTACGTGTACATCGTACACCTAATATGATGATTTTTTACTTAAAGACAATTTTGTCTTTTGATTTAGATTTCTAGCCAGTCACATTCGCCAGTTGATGGAATGAAACTTTTATCGACGTAACATCTTGCACATCCACAATCCACATCCAGTGATCTCAAGGGGAAATTTCCCTTTTCCCACATTTATGGCCACCAAGATTCCACACTGCTCAAATGAACGGCATGGCATGGACTTACACTATTTCGTATCCATCATTTCGACAATGCAAAGGGAAACATTCATACTTGATTTTGAAAAACGGTGTTAGCTAAATCGAAAATTTCACGAGAAACATTTTTTTTAACAACGAATTCAAATCCCCGGTTTTTGCTAACGCCGTCCCGTTGGGGCAAAATTGTGAGCATTCGCCACGGAGGACGCCTTCTCGCAATAGTTTATAACAAAACCTCTGTAAAATGTAACCATTTCGTAAAATGTATCAACTGTTACATTTTATGTCATCGTTACATTTTACGTAGTTGTTACATTTCACGTCGAGCGCACATGCGAGAAATGTACCATTGTTACATTTTACGAAGCCCACGTCATATTGCAAAGAAAATGACCAAAATCACGAAAAAAGTGGTGTCTGACACGGCCGGGGGGTACTGGAGTATTTTTAAACGAGGAGTGGCGCCCGAAATATTTGAATATCTACCCATTTAGAGAGTAGGCTCGTACAAAAAGTGACCCACTTAGAGACTAATTTGTGTAAAACCTCACATTTTCGCACACTTTTGTTCCAGAAATTCATGAAAGTCACCGTCTAGATATAGTTTTGTCGAAAATGACACCATTTTGGAGAGTGAAAAAACACCCTTTTGGGCGGCACTTTCCGTATATATCTTCTGTAGGCTACCTATTCACAGTTTTATTAGTATTACATTACTATCACTACTGTTACTATTACTAATACTGTAACTACTGTCATTAACATTAATACTATTGTCACTGTCACTACTATTACTCATTACCGTTTTTGTTATCCTTATTATTATTAATATTTTCAAATTTATTTAACGAGGACACAATATATATTTAGCAAAGTGCTAATACATCATGGACCTCAAAAAGTTTAAAATGATCTCATTTATTGTTCAATATTGTCATCGGGCTTTCCATAGTGGACAGCCAGTGTTGTCCCAAAAGGATTTTAAAGGGGCTCCCAAGTTCAGCTTAAACAATATTGTGAGGAACGTCTTGACAGCTGTGGATGCAGTGTACGCCTATTTTTTTGGAAACGAAGAGGTTGATATTTGAAATCTTGTTTAGATGAGCCCCAAATCCAAAAAATGACTATTTCTAAACTATCAGCAAGTACGGTATTATTTGTAAATATAACTACATGTATGTCCACCCATAGTTGCCACGAAGAACTGAATTCAGACCGCAACATTGTCTCTTGTTGAAAACATTCCTTGCCAAAGAACTGGGTATCGTTCCACGACGTTGTGTAAGTTCAAATTGCGTTACCTTGAACTCTGGAGGCAGACAATTTTCGAGAACTAACGACTAGTCAGCTGCGGTCACCTCGTCATTAGAATAGCGGGTAACTGACATACAAGACACGCAACAATTTTATGTGGAATGGGCCCAAATATTCTTAGAAAAACAATGTGATTTAACAGAATGATTTGAACTACGTTACATTGAAAGTTGATTGTATGGAACAAAAACCGCCAGCGTCGAAGTTAGCGATGTTTAATATGAGCATTTAATGCAAAGCATCAAAAAGTTTAAAATGCAATGCATCAAAAGGATTAACATACCAAATTCCCTTATCTGCGAGCTGCAACACAACAAAAGCGCCTCATGAGACACGTGACTTCACTTCCATTAACAATAGAATGTCCAATTTTTATCCTTATTTATATGTACTTCGAACTAGCAACCATTGGCCAAATAGCAATTTCAATTCATATTTTATCTTAAAAGGTAATAGAAAGCGAAATTTCATGTTTTTATAGTCCGACAGTCAGCTTTTTTGGACCATTGCTCCTTTAATCTCGCGTTTTTACGTACACACGTCACGGTTTGACCTGTTGTTACCACCACTATTTCAGACAGGTTTGACATCGTAGGAACAATGATATTTCTTTCGTCACTATGCCGCCACTTTTTTGAACTAATAGCTTGCCCCTCTCAAAGGCGATATTATGCTGTTGCTTTGGCAAAATATTATCAACCTGCCTGCAAGTAAATGCGTGCTTTTATTTCTTTCCACCACAATGTCTTTAAGAAATTGTCATTCGTAACTAAAGTGGTAGACAGCACCCGTCGGCATCAGAAACGATGACTCCAAGGCAATAATACACTGGCCGAAATAAACCAAACTATCGTGGACTAAAACTGGTGTTTTTTCTATCAAGTTGGCTTCCGAAATTGAATTCTCCATGAAAAATTTTGTTGTTGTCTTTCGTTCCCGAAGAAATACGATAAATATTAGCCAAATACGATGTCCATGTTGTTCTTACAAAGGGAAGAGTGTTTACTGTAATGTCCGATAAAATTGGTTTATGAGCGTCAACAAAAGAATGAAAGATCGCTTTAACGATAACAACACTTACCTGATCCCGGAAACTCCTTTGGTGTGGAGTTGAAACTGTACGCTGTACATTTTTACTGTACCATTAAACTACTCGTATTCAGAAAACCATGGAAAGTACATCGGGACATCTATAAAGTCGACCTGGCACATTTGATAGAAATTCATTCACACAATCCGAGAAAGAAGGCGTTAAGTGTTTGAACGGATTTCTTCCGTGTGACAAATACCTTTCAAACTCATGAAATATGTCATCGCTTTCGTAAAATGTAACAATGGGACATTTCTCGCATGTACATTCAACGTAAATTATAGCAATTACATAAAATGTAGCAACTTGTTGCATTTTAGGAGAGGTCTAGCAACGTAAAATGTAACAATGACATAAAATGTAACAGTTGTAACATTCTACGAAATTGTTACATATCACGGCGTATCACACCTCCCCGTTTGTAAACTCCTCTATAGCTCCCTTCAAAAATACATTACACCAATTCTTCGTCCGCCATCTGCTTCTTCATTTCAAAGCCAAAAACGGCGTCGTTGAATCTTAAGAATGAGTTTTCCAAAAATATGCAATCAAAAGATGTGCATGATATAACGTCATAGTGTGTGCAATGAGCCAACGAGAAACTTGTATTTGATTTGCCCCGGGTTGAACCAAGACATTGTAAGTAAGAATACCATGGTATTGCATTTGAGATATGTTTAGGATGAAGTTGCTCGTTTTCCAATTACGCCCATCTCTTTGAATTCAGACTGACAAACACTTTACAATATATCCGGGACCGAAAGATGAATGTCGACCAGCCAGGATTATTACAAATCCGAATAGCCTGTTAATCATATGAATGTAGTGATAATTTTCAACTCCCATTGGCTTTTGCAAGCAGTAAATGTTAAAGAAAATCCACTACTGAGAAAAAAGCGAGGAAAGTACGTTACAACTAGCACACCCTTTCAACCAGAACAAGTGTAATCTCCATATACCCTGCAAAATTCAAAATCTTATGAAATTGGGTGGGGTAAGTTTAGTTGGTTAATTAAAAAATACTGTGTGCCGTCTTCTTGCTTGACACGAGTAATATTGTACAATGTTGTCGTGGGCTGTTCCCTTCCCTATTCAGCGCGGAAATATCACGGACATGTCCAACAGGATATCTGCCTGGCAACGTTAGCAAACATCCTGCAAAATTTCAGAAAGTTTGTTAAACGATTTTAAATCGTTGGTGATTACTGCAAAACAATAGTCTGGCAGGATCTAGATCTCGGCAAATTTTTATCTCTGGACAGCAAGGACACTAGTGACGATGGTATGGATGCAAAGTGCTGTTTTGATTCACTGTTAAAACATTCTTGGTAGCAAATCAGTAGTGTAGGCACAGATACCCCGACAAGGCGTTGGCCCGAGAAAGACCTGAGCCGAGTATTAGAGGGCATGCGCACTTAAGATTCTTCCATTACAGCAATGAAAAGATGGCCGATAGTCAGGGCTGTGGTCGGGAGGCTGGGCATGTGAAACTCTCTGTGGATGTATTCCTGTATTCATCATAGCAGGAAGAGTTCTCTTCCTGATTTTAGCAATAGTGGACGAGCGGCTTGATTGCAAACACATTGCACGCGTACGCCCCTTTAAAGCGTACCCACAATAACGGTTTTGGACCTTGTATAATAATTTTATAGCACACAATCTTAACTAAACGAGCACTTTTAGAAAAATGATTTAGGAAATTTGAATTTTAAAGAAACTTTAATAATCTTTTTTGTTTGCCGCCACGTGATGTCATCGGTGGAACAGTTGACAATGCATGTAGATGTATAATTATATGCAATGACAGATAATAGTGGTTTGGTAAGCTACGAAGACTTAGAAAGTGAGCTTGACGAGGATTATGAAGACGAGTATGGAGATGGGCGTTAAGACTACACTCGGTCTATAGGTGAAACATCCGAGTTTAACCTTCTCATATCTGTCGTACGAACACGACCCTGCCTCCTGCACCGCCGTCCACGGCGAGTGTAGCCGAGTTGAAGCCCGCTACTTAGTATACGGACACTCCAGATTTGAGAGTGTTAATAAACGTCTTTTATAATCGTGATTTAATATTGTAACCACTTCAGTGTAGGGTAATATATGTGTCCAAGACTGTAACTTTTACCCTGACTGTCAAAGCGGACACTGATTCCATTCTTCGAATGCCGAGTGCGTTTGTCAGGAACGATCAAATCTAATTACATGTATAGTGATGCTAGTAAGATTTTATTACTGGGCAAATGATACTCGTCTCTGTCTTCTCTGCTCCAAAATTATGAAAAATCGTACCATTAGGATTCGTCGATTATTTCGGCCCAGTGTCCGACTCCAGCCTCTGTACCGGCTGGGGTCATGAGGCATTGACGTACATGTATATGTGGATAGCATGCATTCCCGCAAAGTCTTGAACAACAGTAGACTGATGGAATCTTACTGCAATCACATTCATTGTCTCAGTCACAATTTGATGCTGAGGCTCCTAATCAATATGCCTGACTAGGTTCTAAGCAATGGCTCAACAAAATACACATTTTCTTCATCAAATGTACTTTCACTTTGTAGAAACCTTCATCAAATATCCGTTTCTGCGACGGATTCTTCAAAATTGGCTGAACACCAAGTGGTCGCTGAACTGATCGCTTGCTCCACCCTGTACTCCCATACCCATTTCTGACGCACGAACATGTGCCATTCTTGAGTTTTTTGGAAATGAAAAAACGGAAATATTGACTGTCCGATTGCTATTACTGCATCGTCCGCATCTGCAACTTTCCATAATACTCAGACAAACTCGGTTTTGAGGCCATTACGGCTCGCGGCTGGTGTAGAACAACACAACGACGGATACCGGATCGAATGATGACGTAAATTAAAGTTTTGTTTATTTCATGATTAAAAGTAGACATACTGAAGAAAAAAAGTACTTGAAATGCCCCACACAAATTTTTGGTTACCGAATTCAAGCATGGTGTGAATTGTTTAAGTGGTATGTTAATTAAAATGACAGTTCGACACTAAATTTAAACCACTGACAATAAAATATAGGAATGCTACTGTGAAATATCCGCTGAACTTTTAATATATTCGATGTTTTTCGGACTTGCAGAATTACTTCCCGATACTGTCTTCAATACATGTGCGCACTCTGGGGGGCTTGGGGGGTTCGAGAGCCCACCCCCCCATTTGGAGAAGTAGGTAAAAAGGTCCGCCTCAGAGAAAGAACAAAATCATAGAAAATGCGACAAAAGTCCACTAAAAGGGCGCGGACGGGCAGTTCACACTTCCGAAGGTGGTACCCTGTTTTTTTTTAGTCAGAAATTGGAGCACCCCTGTGCAATAACAATGTGTTTGTGAGACATGTAACTCCATATTCAAAAACCATCGCGTTATGTTTTAGGGGGGCCATTTGTAATAAGGCGAGTTAGCAATCCTAATAGGGTCGTCCCGAGTTACACAGCGATAGAACTCGCCTTTGTCCAGGAGTTAACGGAGTGCGTGTTGTTTTCATTGATTGGACCTTGTTTTGGAGTGACCAGTGCATTTCCACAGGTCATGTCGGAAACTGCCGTCGTGAATGGCCCTGGATATTCCCTATTTTATCAGTTCAAAAATTCCAGATTTGAAACGTATCTTATGAAAGGAGATTCTCTTACATGTTGGTTTGAAATTTACCTGAACAGCTTGCTTTATGCTCTCGCTCCACATTTTGTTGTCTTTGATGTCGGGAAGGGGAAGAACACCACTCTTCCATTGTTATTCTTCAAGTTCATACAACTTTTTTCCGTCGGAGTTGCAATTAACCGACAACACGAAACTATTATACATGTACTTCTTTGGCATTAAACGATCGAATAAAGTAATGCAGCCCAGAAAGACGTGCAAAGAATAGAAGAACAAAGAACATGTGGACATCCAATAGCGCAAAATACAAAACTGTCTGAATGATTTTGAGACATACGTGGGTAAATACAGTGAGATTCGAGTTTGGCTGTGAAATCCAGGATTGGCAGGGATCGAATGAAGCTCAGTTGTAATTTCAAGGGGGGATACGTTCATATACCGCAGTTTTAACTAAAACTTTGCCTTTTCGGTTTGACCCTGCGTGACTGAGTGCCCGGCCGTATTAATTAAGGTCTCTGTTGACCTACCTACATGTATAGTGATGTGATTATCATTTGTCCCCAGCTGTCATGCCGTCCCTGTAGTCTATCAGACCGCCAATTCCGTGCCCCCCCCCCCTCCCTCCCTCCACCATTGCCTGCTTTGGAATCAGATACAGAACAATTAGCTGTCCACTTACTACTGTATAAGTCAAATGCCGACCTTTCAGCTAATCAAGTAATCTGTCTTCAGTGAAAACAAGTTTTTGCAGCGTGAAGGCTAGAGTCGTCGTGACCTAAAATAAACTTATAAATCTTCGAAGACTGGACACAAATCAAAACTTGTTTGTCGTGGCCTCGTTCTCCGGAAACATTCAATCAAAACTATGGGCCGGAGAAACGACTTAGGCCGGACTGGAGAAATTTCAGCAGGTTGACCAAACTAAATCCTTCGTTGAAAGTTTCGCCATGCGCGGCGCACATCATTTTTCAAATACCACCCTACGCAAGACACAGAGGCTCCTCTAAAACGCTGGACGTAGAATGTTACAACCATTGTTCTACTCGCATTTAAAACAAACTTGGCGTGATTTGCTCGGATGTTGTGGGCTTATTAATCCCTAGTCTGTGTACAGAAATGTGTTGCTACGGAATCGCGGATCTACCTGATGGCGTAATGGGGAGGAGCAAACACGGTTTAGCAACATACACTCCTTTATTTTTTAAAAAATGGGTTGCATTTATTCCAAAAAACGAAGTTTGATTATGTCACGGCTCTTAGTGGCATGGGTGGTGATTTAAGGACAATCCGATGGTTGGATAGATGCACGTTCTCAAATGACAACAATACGTAACATCTAATGCTAACTGTTATTACTATTATCATTAAGTACTAGTCCACGAGAGCACCAACCATGAGCGGCAAGGTGGGGGTCAGCCGATTTTCACCAAATTTGGCACATATGTAGTCTTATAGGATCTATAAACAGCGGTAAAATATTTCCTCAAAATATTGTGTTTTTCTAAAGTTATAGGTTCAAACACATTTTACGGTTTCGCAGCCATGTTTTCACGGTATAAAAACTGTCCAGTTTCAACTGTTCATATTTTTCCTTGAATGAAAGCTATTGATTTATTATTCACTTGGCATTGTTTAGTGGTGCCTATAGATTGTTACGCAGATGTCTTGAAACACGATTCCGATTTACCGCCCTCATTTAGTAGTTTTACTACACTGCCCCCCGTTATGCCATTTTGAGGTTGTGTTCAGTACACTGCTGTACCAAATCTGCCCCCACTGCTATGAGAATGAAACTTAGCCAAAATGTTGACAAAACATGTTACTTTCATTGCATAAAATAAAAACTTTGTCAGCCAGTTTATTAGTTATACATTTTGGCACCTCAAATGTACTAAAATGAGAAATTGTCATATATCTGAGATCGATGCGTGAGCACCGTAAAATCCGATTGTCCTTCATATTTTTCGATATTTTGCAACAAGTTAGTTCCTCCTGAATGTTTTGAACGTTTTACTACTTATCACTTTGGGCTATAGTACCCCTAAATACCACACATGGCTCCATTTTGTAAAAAGCCGATTATGTCCTCCGCAGTGAACAGGGTTAGACATGAACTCGACAAATGTAGGTTATTTTGATTTACAGTTGTTTTACTTTGCAATTTCCTCATGGGTATTTCTTCACACATATTCAAGTCAGATTTTCTGTTGATCAAATGTTCATGCAATGCATTGTAATATCAAATGAATGATAAGTTTGGTGGCATGACCGCAGTTTTTCCCACGACTTAAAACAAAAGACCGCAGAAATATTCCTGACGAAATACCGGGTTTGCAGTTCTCTAAAAACATTCGAATGACAAGACAAACTCCACCACTGTCTGTGGCAACTCGTCGCATGTTTTTCGCCCATCGGTCCTATCATTGTTTTCCGTTGTTGTGTCACTGTTGGATATAACAACACAGGTCGCATGGATATAGAACCTTGCGGACATCAGACCGTTGCTGATAAGTGCTCGTCATTATATCTTTATTATAACAATGAAGATGCTAATCTATTGTTCTCTATGCGACCAGGTTTCCCGTGGATGACCACAGAAGAGGAATCCCAAAGTATCCACAAACAATGACCACGCACCTTAGTAACTATTACCGCGCACACGAATCCTTTCCGTGGAACCTAAACACCAAATTTTTATATCCGTGTATTGTGGTGTATTGCTCATGGTACGGGTTCAGAGACTCTGTTGTATTAAGATTCCAATCCCCAACCCAATATGTAGTTTGAGTAAAATTTCAAGACAATGCAGGTTTATGGATTTATTCTCCTTAAAATGAAGAGTAAAAATCAAATTCTGCACAGGTTTTTTAAAAGTAATCACTTATTGGAAGATCACACACCTAAAAAATAAAACAATGTTTGACAATTTTATTCATTATCTTATTTGAAAATTGCCTACCTCACAGACAACTCATCTAAGCTGAAAATATTCCCATAAAGTCAGGGAATTACATTTAAGGTGATGTAGTCTCACTGCGAAAAAGTGATTTCGCAATATCGCTGACAACACTGGAAATCTCTTCTTCACAAACTTGAGGTAGCTGTATTTACCACACCAATGTTTTTATCAAAACTAACCACCACAAAATGAAAAACTGGCTTGTCGGTTCCAATTAGGCAGCATTTTACAATGAAATGGTCATAAAAAAATACTTTTGCAACATGGTTTGCATTACAATTGCCCTACGATTACAGTTGTACATACATACTAGACCACTAACAAAATTACCCATGGGAACCATAAAATGGTCAATTTGCCAAAAAAACAAGGAGCCACCAGAGCTAATGCGCCAATACTTTTCAGTACTGCAACAAAAATCATTTNCATCCACACGAAAACGCTAATACAACCAAAAAATATTCACTAGGGTCTCATTTGTTCGCGTGAAATCAAAGTTTTCTCAATTCATGTTCAATTTCGTTGAAAACGGATTTTATCAACATTTCACTCACAGCTTTAGAAAAATTTTTCAACTGTTATTTTCAATGAATACTTGTGGCCGGAAGTTCCATCCGCATGAAAAACGATTATTAATCTTACGGTGTTATGTCTCGCATGACGTCACCAGGACTGTTCAACGGTTTTCTTATGACGCGTGATGGCTTAATTTCGTTATCTAGCGAATAGCTTTCTTCAAACGGAGTTTTCAACGTGTATGCCTTCTTAATTATAATGTCGCTTTTGCTTATTTCTTGGGTATGCGTTAAAATTACCTTTTCCATTTGGCCTTGCCTGATGCCAAATGCTGAATATACAATTCTTCATTATTGTGAATACATAAACCCATAAGATAGGCCCATGCTTCTGATGCGCGCAAACATGAGTGCGTAGACGTGTAGTTGTATGGAATGCCAAGCTTGCCAGTTGTTAACGCGTACAATGTTTTACGCGTTAGCGCGTCAATGTAGCCCTGCATGTATTATACAACCCGCAAACCCCCTTCGTAGATGTGTGTAAGATGGTGGTCAGTGGCGGACTTCCATTTGGAAGTTCGGTGATGGGAATGTCTGACGGGCAAAATCCTGCCTAATACTCAGCCCTGCCCCCCGTCCCTAACTAAAAATCCTGGATCCGCCCCTGGTGGTTGTCTTGTAGCTTTCGTTTGGAAATTTGAAATGGTCCGATTATAAACATTTGACTGCGTACAGATGACGCTATTTCATTTCATGGTATAAACGAAATTTTAGTATCTTCTTAACCACTCACAAGTGATTTTTCCTTTCATTTAATGGGACACCCATAGCAGGCGCGGAACACTGTCACCTAAAACTGAAACAACGTTAAATTGCAACTTTAAAACTAAAACAGTTTGGTAACCAGATGGAGTGAAATGTGCTAGATATAGCAGTTTTCTTTAATATATTAGTTAACTATGTTTAAATGAAATTATTCATGGGCAAACCGTAAGTATATAACTTTTCTGAATTCTTCATAAAAATTAACCGGTACCTGTAAAGTGGAAATATGGAACAAATAGCCTTGCATGCTTTTACATTATGGGCGGATTTGATGGAGGAAAATGTATTAACAAGCTAACAGTTACTGCATTAAAAACCACTTGGGAACTTTCTAAAACCTAAGCTGGGACAAAAGCATGAAAATTTTGAGACATCCAGTTGAGAAAACAGATCAAGTTTGAGTCTAATTACTAAAAATTAACGACGTCTGTGAGATGCGGACGCAACGTCGCTAATTTTAGTATGTTTTTATTCCAGTATTAGACTAAAACTTGATCTCTAAGCTGGGACAGTTATCAAAAGTAAGGTATGTAACACCCAAACAATGCTTGTTAGAGCAAGGAGGATAAAATCTGTCACTCCAAACACAAATAAAACACGAAACTGAAACGCTATAATACTAGATGCGAGAATCTTCTGACTTTCATAGGTCAGAACTCCGTTGTAGAGGGGATTGTAACCAATAGAACTATTCGTGACACAAGGCGTGTGAATGTCTGCGCGTCGGTTACACTGTACAAATGCCTTCTCCGCACCCATGAGCAGGCTTGGATAGTGTCCTATTTTAAGTTTGTCACGCACTGATGCCCTACTGATAATACTCGCAGTCAGGAAAAACCCTGGTTATTGTTGTTTCCCAGTTAGATAGATCTCGTTCATCACATTCGTGTACAAGACCTCACAAACTAGAGAAGCGTGGGCAAAGATGAGTGACGACGAAGAGGACGATAAGGATGATAAGGTCGCTGGTGTTGTCGCGTGAGTTCCCATTCGCTGCCGGACAAGGTGGCCTTCGTTAGTTCACATGCATTACGTGTATGTAGCTGTTTCGTACATGAATAATCCGCGAAATAATATGAAAGCTGCGCCTCTCATGAACAAAAATGGTTTTACATATCAGCATGACGTCTGTAGCACTAGTTGAGCCGTAAAAACGGCTTGCCGACGGCAGTTTCCCTCATTTGGTTCGTGCCGTGTACGTATGTGTCAGGGATGCACAGGGCCCATACGCGTATACTGACAGGCTTCATGCTAGAAGATAGACAAGTATACACTGTAGTGGCTAGATTGATGCTGGAATATATACGCGTATACTGACAAGCTTCATGCTAGAAGATAGACAAGTATACGCTGTAGTGGCTAGCTTACTTTATTCCGTGTCGTGTGGAACAGCAACAGACGAGTATCCTAAGTAAAGTCATGCTAACTGTGCTTTATATGCGTGTAAACAGCTGCGAATAGATAGCACTGTGTTGTTTGGCCACTTTCGCTTTATAATGTTAAAGCCGACGATGTCAGTTAAAAAGAAGTAGTAAAAGCATACATTAAGAAGGAAACTGTATGGTCACAAAAGTATCGTCGCGAACCTAATATCAGTAATAAATAAATCAACGTGGAAACTGCCGACCTTCGTTACTTTAACCATGCAGTTATTAGCGGACTCCTGTGACCATTTGGTTCCCGGGTAAATTGGAGAGAACCACTACTACTGCACTGGGAGTAAGAGAACATAAAAGACACAAGACGAATGAAAGAATGAATTAGGGACACCTAATCTTGAAATTCCTCTGTGCCAATTATCTATTCAATTGCAGTAGGTAAGCAAACTGCGATGATGAACGACGGCGCCGCTGTGTGAGATTTGTGGGGAGTGCCGGACACTGAGAACGTAACTACCAAAACATGGCCACGTGACTGTCTGTTTCAAGTTTTTACAGATACATTTATTACCAATTCTTCAGGTTATTATGCACGTGACTGGGCAAGTTACAATGAGCAAAATAATGTATTTAATGCTTTTGGAGATTATATTTTGAACGGATTAACCCAGTGTATCAGTGATAAGAAAATTGCACTCAGCTCATGAGTTACCAGGCTTAGAATGTACGCGTATGCTTTTCATGAAGTTTGCAAGTATTTTGGCCTCAAGCACATAACACAAAGACAGTTTGTCATGCCGCTGCCGAAGATACGAGGTACAGTCTCCGAGATTGAGGAGTGACAATTACTTATCAGGAAAGAACTCTTTTGTCACTCAGACAGGAATTAACTATGTCAAAGTTGTAGCGATATGTACGAGCGTCTGAAGTGAAACTGAAACAGAGATATTCCGAGAACAGCTTTGTTATTGTGCAACTCGTGAAGACAGTCTTATCAGAACCAAGAGCCTAGTAGAAGCGGTCAAATTGAAGTGTCCAAGTGTTGGACCATACTCCCATGAACTGATTGTCGCAAATTCTGGGTCGATCCTATTAATACCTTTAGCTCAATTTCTCTTTGTGAAAAGTGGAAAAAATATCAAGTAATTCAAATTGCTGCTGCGAATAAAAATTTGATTGACATAACACATTATTCCCACTGCGTATTATTCTGCAAATTTTTCAAATTGTTCAAGGTGATTTATATTTATTGAAGAATGCACATAACATACAAGGAAAACAATAACAAACCCAGAAATCGCGAAGCATTATATCTGGGTTGTAGACAGTACATAGATAAAAGTAGTATACATAGATCTATATACATGTAAGTATTATCTGATATAAGTATTCAATCCTTAAATATGCTATTAAGAAAATATTAAAAGCAAAAACACGAACAGATATGGAAATCAGATGCAATAAGATTTATAAGCGATGCAAAAAAATTACTAACATTGCTTAAGAGGAATTCATTGAGAAAAAGCAAACTGTGGCGTCGTCGCTGTTGTTTTCAATAAATATAACTGGTGACCCCCTTTCAATATTCCCGTCATTACAATGTCTGGCTTGTTTAAACAGGCTCATGACTACAAGTTTATATGACTGGAATATAGCACGTTTGGAAGGCTATCAGGGCTGCGTTCTGGAGACTGCAAATTAGCTAGAGTTGCACTTGCTTTGCTAATTGAATAGAAACCAATGCGAAGTGGAGTGAATCGAGTGAATCAAATGCCACGAATCATCACTCCAACCTCACCATCCACTCACTTCAGTGAGATAGCCGGGCCAGTAAGCTCCCGAGCCCACTCGTGAAACACTCGGTGAGATCTTATTTTTCTCGCAAAAACTTGGTCAACTACGAAACACTCTCCTGCTTGTTTCTCGCAATATCTAGGGACGCTTAATACACCATTCGTCTATTGAACCGCCTGAGTTCACAAGAAACTCAATAAACTATAATAACGACATTATGCCGCTGAGTAGACCTCCTAGTCCAACAATTACCTGTTCAGTCTTGGTTCATTCTCTATGTGATTCAAAAACGCCTATTATGTAGAATTAACGGCTCTAAGTGTTTACATATTACGTTCCACTATGCCTTTCTTAAGCCTTGCAACAAACGAGCGTTGAGTCGTTTACCTGTGCTATAGCAGTCTCCAAGACCACCTCTATACCTATATACCCCGGTTATATCGCCTTTATACCTTTTGTGCTCTGAGCTCAAGTGGTGTAGGTTTCTCGAAAAATGGCAAAATTTTACAAAAGCATTACATCTCAGAAATGGCTGATAGTATCCATATGAAACTTTCCGATACCACGCTTTATGAACTGTTCTCCAAATACATGTTAGGAATTGTTTTTGAAGTTACCTACGTTTGCATGACGGACTATCAAATTAAGACCGTTATGCTTTTTATTAAAAATGTCAAAAGTGCATCAAACAAAATGAAAAAACTTGCTTTATAAAACTCTAGCAGAGTCTTTGAGATTTCACCTTGAACATTTACATCGAATAAAATTTAATCGTGTTATTGATACCGCTGTTTTGCTACGGATGTACCTTTCCTCTTTGCCAAATTCTACTAAGCTTTCATGGTCACGTGACCCAATCAAGAGCAGACTGGCATTAAGTCTAAATATTTTCTAAATATTTGGCTAAATCCATAGACTTGCCCTTAAGGTCCTGTACGATAACCCTAATCTGCACATTGTTGTCTACTTGTTTTAACTTTGGTTTCCCTTCAAATTCTTAGTATTTACATTTTCCAGTATTGTATCCTTCCTATCGTCAGAGATGTTTTATCACTGTATTTTCCAAGCAACGCAGTATCTGAAATGCCAGACAGAAAAATGAAACTTGTCACATGAGGTTGATACCTGTTTACTTTTCAAACTTGATTACACCAGAAATGCATCAAGGTATGTTTAATGTCCATCCACCTAATCTAGACTAGATTTAAGATGATGTTTTCATAAAAAGCACTCATATAATAGACAGCCCCCGCTTGCTTGAAGTGGTTGTTTGTAGTTGTTGACGACGAGACTTTACAAATACGAGCAGACGCCAACTTCCAGTTAATATGTGCTGTCGGTAGTTGGCGCTCCACTCTACTGTAAGGTGCGAGTTTCACAAGCGATTAACTGACCCTTAGCATTGACTGATTGTATTAATCATAATGCGTCATAATACCCAGTGTTTACTTTAAACGTATATGTATAATATACATTTGAAGAGTTGTTGTTTTCTGACGCACTGTCAATACCAGCCGTCTCTATAGACATTCTGGGCTTTTCATTGGAGACGCAAGAAAATTAATCATCATGGGCAAATAGTATACCCTTGCACAGTAGCGTGTGGCGGTAGTTTTGGTACCGTATAACGTATACTTTCAAATGTCCGAGTTCTGGTCCCCACCTGAGGAGATGGTGAAGGTAGGATGTGTATGGACACCCACTTTTTAGCATCTTACTTATACATTAGTCTATCCCACTGCGCAATGTCCGGTAAATGTATCGTGATCATCTGTGCATAAGTCGAGTTGTGATGGTTTTAGCTATGTGATCCTTTTTCTGAGCGTCTGTTGCAATCTAGGACCAATATCACTACATTACTCCCAGGTTGCAACTATCTACCTGAGCATTCATGCCCATTTTATACAATAATCGTCAGTGTTCATAAATGTAAGTGTGAGCGAAATGTTTCTGGAGCCTAAAACTTCAGTTCTCGACCAGAGCAGGGTGAAGTTTGGAGGGGAATCGGTTGCACAAGCTTGATTATAAATTATGTAGAAATGCACACGATAATGCCTGGCGGAAATTGAAGAACATTGTGTAGAAGGAGCTTGTGAGCACCTGTTGAATGTGCTATAACAGGAAGAGCAGTAGGGTTTCCAAGATATTTTGCATTTACTTTATTAATGAGCCAATAAACGTTGAGGATTTGCCCTTGGTCATATGAACCTATTAATGTTCTTTCACTTTTGATAACGTAAGATCAGTAAATGATATTATCAGAAGGGACAGATAACACTTTTAATGGCGAGGACCCCTTTGTATCGTCACAAAAGTTTGTGTTCTAAAAATAAGTTTAGATACGAAATATAAGAAGCGAGTTGTTATGTGCAGTGTCATTACGCCATCTTACAGGGTCATTATCAGGTAATTTTGTCTGAACTGTCAGTCCTGCATAATTAGATAGTTCAATTCATTTTCTGTAGGCATTACCAAACAGAACACCTTATCTCTGCCATTTCTTTGGTGAATAATTTGTTCAAAATCTGACAAGATGTAGTACGTACACATCTCTAGTTCATTGCGCAGCAGCTGAAGGAATGAAGCCTTGTGATCTGGATTTAATCCACTGCGCAATTATAAGTTACCGCAACCGTACGTAATACAAGTTGTGAGAAAAAAATTCGTCTCTAAAAGAAGGACTATTGCCAACATATACTGCTTAGCTTTCCAAATTTTCCGTAACATATCCTTTACGTCATTTAAGCTATGAATTGCTTTCCCTTTGCATTTTCTCAGCATGTCTATTTTCCTCACGCACAGTCTGTATAACAATCTCTTTTGTCTTTTCAGCATGTCTAGTTTCTTCGCACACACAGTCTGTATAACAATCTCCTTTGTCTTTTCAGCATGTCTAGTTTTCTTGACATCATCAGTAATGTGGCGAAACTCGCCCTTCACTATGACGACGACTTCTACGATCGGTTGAGCCACCGATACACCATCGGAGTCTTGGTGATTTCCATGATCATCGTCGGCACCAAACAATATGTCGGTGATCCAATCAACTGCTGGTGTCCAGCCCATTTCATTGGAAGCCACGAGGAATACACTAACAACGTGTGTTGGATTTCCAACACGTATTACGTGCCAACTAGTGAGGACGTGCCGCGCGGTGTTCACATCAGACGACAAGAAGAAGTCGCCTACTACCAATGGGTTCCTTTCATTCTGGCCGCCATGGGGGCGCTGTACTATCTCCCTCACGTTTTCTGGCGCATATTTTGTTCGCGCATTGGTCTCGACGTCAACGGGATTGTGACGTGTGTGAATAACGCAGAGCACCTGAACCCCGAGACACGAGAGAAGACGTTGAAATTCATTGTACGACACATGGACCGCTACCTGGACTTCCAACGTGAACATCGTAACTCGTGTTGCTCTGGTGTGCAGCAGTGGTTGGCTGACAAGTTGTGTCTGCTGTGTGGTAAGCGATACGGGAATTACATGATCGCCACCTACTTGGCTATCAAGGGGCTATACATTCTGAACGCCGTCGGTCAAATGTTTCTTCTTAATAAATTCATGGCCTTGGAATATAATTTCTATGGAATCGAAGTCATCGACAAACTCATTAACGGTACAGACTGGAAGGAATCCCATCGTTTTCCACGAGTTACCATGTGTGACTTCGAAATTAGGCGATTGGGGGGTCTTGAGAATGTCCATCGCTATACGGTACAATGTGCACTGCCCATCAATTTGTTTAATGAGAAAATTTTCATATTTTTGTGGTTTTGGATGGCGTTGGTTGCTTTCTTCAGTGTCTGGGGTACCCTTCCTTGGATACTTGGCTTGTTTCTACGCACGCGCTATCAGTACATCAAAAAGTACTTGAAGATGCTGAGTCAGCTGGCAGGCGGTGTGCCTGATAGCAAACTGGCCAAAGTCTTCTCCGAGAAATATCTCAGGCAGGACGGCGTCTTTGTACTTAGACTTATTAGCAAAAACACCAATGACATCATTACGTCTGAGTTAATCGGTGAACTATGGGAGCATTTTAAGAAATTCCGGAAAAACTATCACCCTTCGAAAGCGAACTCAAGTGGAGCAGTGTAGTTAAAACAATGAGGCAAGTGCCCATGTATTGCCACAAACATTGTATTGTGTGTCCACATAATACTTAAATCATTTCCACCACTTTTGCTTAAATGTAGCATTAGTTTGTTGGTTCTTATACTCGTAGTGCTGAGACTTATGGACGTTTCACTGGTCGTGACGCCGTTATGACGCCGTTATGGCGCCGTCCTGATGGTAAAACGAGTGACATTCCGTGTTCTTAATACTTGTATATACACTCGATATAGGTGCTTTTTACGTATCCTTCAGTTGTTCACCAAATGTGTTTTGAAGAGTTCACTGTTTCACAATTTATAGAATGATACTCTTTCTGTCTCATTCGAGTTAAAAATTTATTCAAACGCTCTCGTCGGTGGTGCACCAACAAAATGTTCCACTTCAACTTTTCACCGAGGCAAGTTGATAAAACATTGCTTCAATTTACGAATCAGTTTTGTGTTAATGTGATGCATTTCTGTTCATGAAACTCGAAACAAAGGAAAGGGGTATCTTCGATAATTTTGCCAGTAATTTATGATTTGTGTAAAACTGGCATAGTTGCTGAATGTGATTTGATGTTATGCCAAAGTAGATGAGATCGATTTTTGTATTTTATTTTCAATAAATCAGTTGCCTGAAGTAAACGTGACGCCGTGTATTGCGCTAGAGCATAGTTGCATAAATATTATGTCCTCACGTATGTATAGACAAAACGTGCACACATAATGATCATATAACTTCACAACACTCCGTGAACACCGACATTTATGCGTTCATTTCCGAAAAGAATGCTACCGCGACTAGACAGCTTTTGAAACCGACATTCACTACTTTTCTAAAACAAGGCATCGTGTCCTAAACAACAGTCATTTTGCAGCGCCGCCAAAGTGCTCAAGTAGTGATAGGAGCTTTCCATATTTCTTGGAAAGAGTAAATTAGAATTAAATTTGTTTCCCCTAGCGCAACTCTGGCAAAGCATTCTATTTGCAATCTGAATTAAGAACTATTTTCAGCTGTAAAACGAAATGTGAGTCACAGTGTAAAAGCTCTATTGACGAATCTAAAAACCACTCGCAGAGTATTTTAGAGTATTAAACAGATAAAGTCACCGGTCTTGATTTAGTGAACGTCTGGCAGATAACGAGGAGGATCGATGTTTTGGGGTGTAATCGCAAAGACACAGTGGCTGATGTTTTATAGCTCTGATCACAGCTAAGTCCAAGACATCTATTCCACCCTACAAAAATCTCAAACAGCGCGAATTCAGACGTAAAACGGCAACATCCCATTACCTTTAATAGTATAGGCCTAAAACAGGGCTTAGAATTTTCTTCTTTTAAGATCATTTCCTCTTTTTTGAAATTGATTTTCTCTTATTTGATTTCCACTTTCCTCTTTTTTCGTCTCTTTGTTACCATTATCATAACTTTATTCATGTAAAAACGTCCTTTTCAGTTAAATCTTACAACACAAAAACATCTATCACACAAGCCTATTTATTTGTGGAACAATGCATCAACTAGAAAATTTCGCTCTTCTTTGTCATTGATCATTCCAAGCCCAGCCAAATTTTGACTCTTCAGTAGTGCTGATACTCATGGAAGCAAAAACAGCCAAACACACATGAATACACGCATACAGTCATTACAGATGCAACCGGGATCAACAAATGTTGAAACGATTTATCTATACATAAATATTAATAATTATAACGGCCTGTCTTTTAACAAATAATTTTTGTTCACAATTACTATATCAAACTACTATTTCAAGTTAATAACATTTGGAAATTGATTTTGAGTAGCTGCAAACAAGGGGTACTGGAGTTTCATCGCGCCTTATAAAATATATTTTACCAAAAACATGACCAGATTAATAATATTTTTGCCTCAAGTTCGCCAAATAAATATCTCATGTTCGTTAAGTGGTCGATAAATCTACAACTAACCAAAAATTTTGAACCATTGAACAAAACCATTGAACAAAACCAATGTAAGTGAGCAAGATCTTCAGACGCATCAATAAATAAAGGATAAAAGCCTTTGTGATTACAAAGGTACCATATAGTTCTCCAACGTGTCTAAAGACTTCATGACAATATAGTTTGTTTTTTCCTTTGCATAAACTGCTGTAAAATAATATAACAAAATGAAAAATACTTGAAAACATATCATTTATTGTCAACATAAGTTTCAACAACATGTGATAAATGGTCTCAAATGCACCACTCGGCTACAGCCACCCAACTGAAGGAAAAACCTGAATTAAATTTATACTGGTGTATTTTCCCAAATAAAATTGTAAAATAGTCTCTCCAGTAGCACAATAACTCCACCTGGCGGTGAAGGGAGAGCAGAGAGAATGTGAAGCAATTTTGAAAGCAATAAAGAGTTCGGTTGTTTACAGTAGTACGTCCAAGGGGGTAAGAAAAATATAAATTTCTGTTGAAAAAAACATCAGAGCCAAGCGTATTATTATTCTTCATATTTTAAAGCATATTAAACTTCATTGCCTGAAATGAAATTTTCTACTTTCACAATCATCAAATTTTCTGTAATCATATTCAGGAGAATCAAAATCAAAATCCTGTAAAGATTCATTTATAAAACTGTAGAGGAATTTATAGAAATTACGAATGTATAGATTTGAAAGGAATTTGCCTTCACCAGCATTTTACTTAGTAAATTTATTAATATAATTTCGCTTTTACTAAGAAAGTTTCTCACCATGATCTGTCCATTGTCCTTTCAACTGTTCTTCCCTATAGTTTTCCAAATCTCTATTTGTTTGCTCTACAACGGAGATTGTTCCTGTTGTTATAAAATACATAGTGATGCTCTTTTACTTTCAAGAAATTATTTTCTACAAACATGAATATTTCGATCCCTTATCATCGTCAACATGACATCAAAGAACAAAACTCCATCATTTGTGAATTGTATTTCCTTTTGAAGAATTTTAGAAATACTTTTTTATTATATGGGAATACTGCATATTCTCTCAAAACGTCTTGTATGTAATATAATATGAAAAAAGCTAACACTGAAATGGTCAATTCTTGGTTATTTTAACAAAAAACTCGAGTCGTACCTTTTAGGGGGGGTGACTTTTCATATTGGTGCTCTTTACGGTAATAGGAGCCCGAAAGTGACTTTCAATTGAACCCGATCCGATTTGGTGGACAGAAATTCAATTACTAAATAGTCGTTCACTAATTTAAAAGCAGCGGAATAATTTCCACAGTCATTTTCTCGCATTGTTTGATTAGTTTAAGTTCGCTAATATATTTTAGATTTTTGACACCGACTGGTATCGAAATTCTCCTGCTTTAAAAGCCGCACCCACTGACTGTCGAGGGTTATTCTTCGCAGTTGGAGCTGTATGGACCATGATGCTCTTGTTCATCTATTGATATTCTTGCAAGGCATTAGTACATTTGTCGGCATTATAATACCACGAAAAGTGTAAAATGCCTGTTTAAGCCAGTAGGTTGAAACCTCCCGTCCGCATTACATGGGATCTGTAGGTGGCGCTGAACGCCTGTCCATCAAAGACTTGGGGCCCGTTCCAAGAAACTGACTTAAGTTCATTTTTGACTTAAGTCTAAGATTTGTCTCAAATCCCTAATTTTGAAACTTCCGCATCTGGTAAGATAATCAAAATTAAGACAAAACTTATACCAAACCCTTACGTCAAACTCAAAATCTTTCTTGAAACGGTCTTGAGAAGAATAAGCTTTATTATGAAATTTGCTAAAGTTTAAGATTTGTTTGTTGGAACGGATCCCTGATCGCTTTCTGGCGGGATAGTAAATTTCAATATGGCGTGGATATTTTCAAAGTCAGCTAATTTGATTTATTTTCTTCCAAATAAATTGCTTTACAAGTGGCAAGTCGCCACAGTTCAATTAAATTATACCTGGAAGGTTTTTTACCTTTTCTCAGGCGTTTGGGTGGTTTTGCTGCGTACAGTTACATCAGTCCAATTCGAAATCTTCGACTTAATTCCATGTTTCACATATTGTCAAGTCAGAAACTTTTAGTCTAATAAGGCGTCCGAGATACTTATAAATTTTCGCGGAATCCTTATTTATTAGTCCATAAATATTAATCAGGGTAATACTAATATTCTTTTCCGAAGTGATTTGCAAACAAAAAATTCCTTCATTATCGTGGCCAGTTTGTCTTTAATCTCAAATTTAAAATAGCTATTAGTATGAAATGCAAACACGCACCTGATCAATTAGAAGAACCAACCACAACTCATACGTACCTCACCACCACACATTGCCCGAACAATGGTGTCATCTAACTCTGCGAAATGTTTATGAAGCAAGCAATTTATAAACACATTTTCGATCTTCCTGATCTTGCAATTCCCTCAGTGAAATTCAAGGAGAAAGTAAATTTTTATGGCATCTATTATCCAAAACCAACAGTATGACACTACAATTGATCCCGGCACTCATTCATGCCTCGTCACCCCGTCCTTGATACCCCGCGATTTTGAAGTGATTGGAGGTTACATTCATCGACATGTGCAATATCAATTGGCATTGCGAGTGAATGTTGAAATAGGCAACATGGTTAAGACATGTATAGGTCATACTGACCGAAAAAATTTTCGCCGAATAACTAACAGAAGATTTTGAGATTTTCACGTCTCGCAACGTAATCGGCTTTTCTTGACTTCTACAAATCGACTTAATTTGAACTTAGGAACACGAGTTCACAAAAACGACGCTTTGGATTTAGCTGAAATTTTCCAAACTTAATATTTATTCATCAATCTCAAAAGAGCTATTAGGATTTTCGATATGAAGGCCTGGTTTTTGCGTAATATAACAAAGACAAATACGACTGCTATTTCATATCAGAAGTACCTTACGTTTTGCGAGTTAATTGTAATAGAAACCAAACTAAAAGACTAATTGAAAATTCCTAATAGCGTTTTTGAGGTGACTGGTGAAGTTTTCATTTAAAAAGGTTTCATTAAAATCGACTAAGTGGGTATTTTGCTATGAATGTGCCTTTCTTAGATATGAATTTTTAATGTTTATTACGAAATCTTCAATAGAATGAATATACATGACCCAGAAAGGGCCAAGAGGCATTGTATCTGGGTTAAATAAATACAAAGAAATTTATATATAATTATTATACACAAATACATAAATTAAAAATCTGATGTTAAGATTATAGTGACATATGATTACGAATGTAAATAAATCGTTTTCATTCACATGTATACAATTTTACCCAATGAAATTGTGACTTCAAAAGTGTTTACGTAATAATGATGCCACACAAACATCCTTTTCTTTTTCTTTCAGAAAATATATACTCACTAGTTGACAAATCCTGGTTATTATATACGAGTTACATTGGAGGCCACTAAATAAGGTTTGAGATAACCTTAAGTCGATCGTAGATCTATTGAGTTCAACAGTTGATAGGATATTAACCGGTGAGAGTGTTATCCGTTATGCCTTGGTTGTTGTGACCGTTGCTATTGTTGTTGTTA
>NMRA01000014.1:1581571-1644634 GCA_002633005.1 Phoronis australis | reverse complement strand
CTTTTACTTTCAAGAAATTATTTTCTACAAACATGAATATTTCGATCCCTTATCATCGTCAACATGACATCAAAGAACAAAACTCCATCATTTGTGAATTGTATTTCCTTTTGAAGAATTTTAGAAATACTTTTTTATTATATGGGAATACTGCATATTCTCTCAAAACGTCTTGTATGTAATATAATATGAAAAAAGCTAACACTGAAATGGTCAATTCTTGGTTATTTTAACAAAAAACTCGAGTCGTACCTTTTAGGGGGGGTGACTTTTCATATTGGTGCTCTTTACGGTAATAGGAGTCCGAAAGTGACTTTCAATTGAACCCGATCCGATTTGGTGGACAGAAATTCAATTACTAAATAGTCGTTCACTAATTTAAAAGCAGCGGAATAATTTCCACAGTCATTTTCTCGCATTGTTTGATTAGTTTAAGTTCGCTAATATATTTTAAATTTTTGACACCGACTGGTATCGAAATTCTCCTGCTTTAAAAGCCGCAGCCACTGACTGTCGAGGGTTCTTCTTCTCAATGGGAGATGTATGGACCATGATGCTCTTGTTCATCTATTGATATTCTTGCAAGGCATTGGTACATTTGTCGGCATTATAATACCACGAAAAGTGTAAAACGCCTGTTTAAGCCAGTAGGTTGAAACCTCCCGTCCGCATTACATGGGATCTGTAGGTGGCGCTGAACGCCTGTCCATCAAAGACCTGGGGCCCGTTCAAAGAAACTGACTTAAGTTCATTTTTGACTTAAGTCTAAGATTTGTCTCAAATCCCAAATTTTGAAACTTCCGCATCTGGTAAGATAATCAAAATTAAGACAAAACTTATACCAAACCCTTACGTCAAACTCAAAATCTTTCGTGAAACGGTCTTGAGAAGAATTTAAGATTTATTATGAAATTTGCTAAAGTTTAAGATTTGTTTGTTGGAACGGACCCCTGATCGCTTTCTGGCGGGATAGTAAATTTCAATATGGCGTGGCTATTTTCAAAGTCAGCTAATTTGATTTATTTTCTTCCAAATAAATTGCTTTACAAGTGGCAAGTCGCCACAGTTCAATCAAATTATACCTGGAAGGTTTTTTACCTTTTCTCAGGCGTTTGGGGGGTTTTGCTGCGTACAGTTACATCAGTCCAATTCGAATTCTTCGACTTAATTCCATGTTTCACATATTGTCAAGTCAGAAACTTTTAGTCTAATAAGGAGTCCGAGATACTTATAAATTTTCACGGAATCCTTCTTTATTAGTCCATAAATATTAATCAGGGTAATACTAATGTTCTTTTCCAAAGTGATTTACAAACAAAAAATTCCTTCATTATCGTGGCCAGTGTGTCTCTAATCTCAAATTTAAAATAGCTATTAGTATGAAGTGCAAACACGCACCTGATAAATTAGAAGAACCGACCACAACTCATACGTACCTCACCACCACACATTGCCGGAACAATGGTGTCATCTAACTCTGCGAAATGTTTACGAAGAAAGTAATTTATAAACACATTTTCGATTTTCGTGATCTTGCAATTCCCTGCAATTCAAGGAGAAAGTAAATTTTTTTGGCATCTATTATCAAAAACCAACTGTATGACACTACAATTGATCCCGGCATTCATTCGTGCCTCGTCACCCCGTCCTTCATACCCCGCAATTTTGAAGTGACTGATTGGAGGTTACATGTACATTCATCGATACTGCAAATTCAGTTGGCATTGCGAGTGAATGTTGAAATAGGGAACATGGTTAAGACAGAAGTAGCTTACCTTTTGCGAGTAAACTGTAATAGAAACCAAACTAAAAGACTAATCGAAAATTCCTAATAGTGTTTTTGAGGTGACTGGTGAAGTTTTCATTTAAAAAGGTTTCATTAAAATCGACTAAGAGGGTATTTTGCTATGAATGTGCCTTTCTTAGATATGATTTTTTTAATGTTTATTACGAAATCTTCAATAGAATGAATATACATGACCCAGAAAGCGCCAAGTGGCATTGTATCTGGGATAAATAAATACAAAGAAATTCATATATAATTATTATACACAAATACATAAATTAAAAATCTGATGTTAAGATTACAGTGACATATAATTACGAATGTAAATAAATCATTTTCATTCACATGTATACAACTCTATCCAATGAAATTGTGACTTAAAAAGTGTTAACGTAATAATAATAATGCCGCATAAACATATTTTTATAATCCCTGATCCTTTTTCTTTCAGAAAATATATACTCACTAGTTGACAAATCCTGGTTATTATATACGAGTTACATTGGAGGCCACTAAATAAGGTTTGAGATAACCTTAAGTCGATCGTAGATCTATTGAGTTCAACAATTGATAGGATATTAACCGGTGAGAGTGTTATCCGTTATGCCTTGGTTGTTGTGACCGTTGCTATTGTTGTTGTTATTGTTGTTACCATTGTTGTTGTTAGTGTTGTTGTAATATACATACATTGTTTTAACTCCATGGAAAGCATCGACGTCTTGCCGGATTTCAAATCATATTTGCGCCTTGCATTACTTTTAAAAAGTGTCAGTACTGTAATTAATTGACTGCCGGGCATACACAGTATTGAGAAGCTTTTTAATTTCGGTTTTTCGCTACAACTAGTAATACAATACACAAAAACTCACGTCAAAATAAATTAAAGTTTCATGTTTTCATCATGGCTTTTGCTACTTCCTGTTTGACATGCCTGGCAGTTATAACAAAAGACTTTAATAGTAGCAAATCAAAGTGCCTACCTTCATTTACGCCAGCCAATGTCACGTGGAAGTACTCGCCATCACCGCCAGGTGGCGGCATAGATCTGCACAGTTTGTGCAATCTGTTATTGTTTCTTAGTGATGGGCCGACGACTTAGATTGTTTGATTAGTTTGCACTTTCTGACCCTATCATTAAAGCTCAACTTCGAGTCTGGGCTTGAACTCTCGAGTATTTACTTGGAGTCTCGAGTTTTTACTAGAGTTTGTTGAAGAGGCCCTCAAGAAGACTAGAAACTCACGGTATGCCTACATGTAAACCATATTCAAGCACAAAACAATAGAGACTTATCATTGATTAAAATGTAGGACAGAAAATATTACAAAAAATTTCGAGTTCAAGTTCCAGTACAAAAATTACGTTCTAGTGGTAGCTAATATTTAATATGTAATTCAACTGGGTCATTTTATATAACATTGGAATCTGATGTCAATACTTTTCAGGACTGGTAGCCAGGAATTGCCATTTGAAAGCAGGGAGAAACTGAGCGCCGAACGGTGCTTCAATCCATAAATGTTCAGTCCATGCAACCATTTAGAATACTTAATGATCACAGAAACACACTGTGTGCACAAAAATAAGCCTGTGATCACGTTTCGCCTTTTTGACAATTAGGTTCTCAGGTTAAAAGACGCTAAAAGAGTAAACGGAGACAGCATTTGTGTTAAAATTCACACCTTTAAACCTTACGGCGATCTTCATGAAAATAATCGCGATTTTATAGAAAAAAAGCATGGTCGCTTGATTGAAAACGCCCAGGCATTATTTTTGTGCACCTAACACACTTCAAGGAATGGATGAATTGTTCCGTGGATACAATTTTAGGACTTTCAATGTTTTCGGAAAATGCTATCAATGGCGTTCGGTTACTAAACACTAACCTATCATCAATCATAAACGTCCGACACCCATCACTTAGAAATGAAGGTATCCCATACGACTGTTGACTTTTTTCGATGAATACTTCGTATTGCAATGGATTGTGGGAACAGAGTAGTACAGTCAAACCATAATGTAACCAACCAATGAAAACAAAGAGAGCACATCTACATTTTCAGCCAACAGGTGGCCTAACTGCTGATATCCAACAAATCTCAAACTATAGCTTAATAAAATACCATATAAGGGATGGCATATCCAATATGACAAAAATATTTAGTTATTGTGCACAGGAAAGGATTTTTGTTAGCGAAGAGGTGCGTTTTTCCTCCTAAATGATATGTATTTTTTCTCAAAATTATTAATGGTTGTTTAAAATCAACTTGCAGTGTTGTAGCGAGGACTTTTGGTGTGTTCGAAGACAACTATATCAAATGGGAAACTTGGTATTTAGTTCATGGAAGAATGTTTTTGGCCGTGCCTGTAATTTCTAAACAAGGTAAGACTATAGTGAATGCATTTATTAAATCTACAAAACTGTGGAATTCAGCACAAGAAAAGTACAAACTGGAAAGGTCAGAACTTCACTGACACTCACCCGGCAAGACTGGAATAAGGAGATTCGATCTACTGTTGAATTTTCAACACCATCTTCTGCAACACTTCCAACGAACTTATCAGTGATGTTGTCAAAGTTGTGTAAAAGACGTACACTCCTTCTTTACTGACAGGATGGCAAGGTTTGCCAACGCGACTCATTGTTCATCTCTGGACAGTTTTGATCAGTTTCGTTTTTTGCTGAGGGATCTTTTGCAATTTGCCACAGAGACACACACGATCTGCAATGCCCTTCTCAGAAGTGGAAATAAATCTCTTCCATGTGACCTGAGAAACTTTTCTGCGAACTGTCGAATTTCTTCATGGGTTGAGTTGTCCCGTTCAAATATTGCTCCAAAATCGGCGAGATGTTGCAGTAGAGACTTTGGTATTACGTCGTCAAAAATCAGTGATGTCAAACAAGAAGTAAAATCAAGAAATCACTGCTTGAATTCGGTTGCTGCGTTCTTGAAGCTAAGATGCTAAGCTCTGTCACTCCGGCTTCAGTCATAGACAGGTCCTGCACTTGCTGTTTCCTCAGCAGGTATGTTTCAGTTTCGCCTCACACATCATTCTGTAATATCTGATCATTATTAATACAGAATGAACTCTTTTTTTCTGCACTTATCCGACACTGAATTGAAGACAAACCAGACATATCATTCCATCCATATATTTCAATATATGTGGGATAATACCCTTCCGTCTCAGCTGTACACCTCAAAAGTCGGGTCACTTTAAATAGACCCGGCCAATATATTTCTGTTCAGGGAGATCTCAGTTTTAGAGATTCGCGGATTAACAGCTTGAACTTGCCCGAGTCTCTGCCTTGTGTCTTCACTCTATAGTCAATCCCATGACCAGTTAGTACGTGGTATTAAAGTGTTGAAACCACGATTTACCTTGTTTTGACAAGTGACTACATTGTCAGGATCATTACATTTTCCTAATAGTATTGCATATCACAATTGTGAATTCCCCAAAACAAGAAAATAAAAGAAAAGAGATGTCAATTGAAAGTTTCTTAGCTTAACGGACATGAGTGTGATGTATGAACGTACCCAGCGCCAGTATGTCATGTCCAGCTACACGTCAGTTTCTTGTACAAACCTGTGCCATATTAGCGCTTCTCTGGTTTCGAGAGTGAAAGTGAAAAGAATTACGTTACCACAATCACCACAAACGCAACGCCTCGGCATTCCTTATTATTGCATAAAGCACGGGAAAACTAGCAGCGATATCTGACGACTTTTCACCCTAAGCGCAATGAAGGACTACTAGCGTCATGATTGTTTGATCCAATTTTACGACCAATAAATGCTCGTAACGTAATCGACGTCAGTGTTCTAATTTGATAGCTGATCGTCTGGTGGGCTTGCTTTTTTGGTATTTTGATATGGAATTGGTGATTTCAAGCACTTTAAGTATGCTCACCGACACTATTTCGTAAAAACCAGCTTGGCTGTTATTTGTTCTATGACTGGTATAACCCTGATAATGATATATGGTACACCGAAAAGTCTATGAAATCTTGTATGTTCATACATCCGACAATTATAAAAGTTCATTCCATTTTCTGGACGATCGCTGAAAATATTTTTCCTATTTACCGTAAACCGTTTCACTGAAAAGAAAAATAGTATAAAACAAAGCAGTAACAATTACCAGGATAAAATTAATTCTGAGCTTTTACACATTAGAAAGTTGTACTCAAAACGTAATGCCATTACAGGTACTGTCAGGGTGGTGATGTCTGGTACTATTTAAATATTCCGTGTAATTCTCTTCTTAAATAATCCTTTGTTGGTGTTTTCACACAGCCCTTATAATATTTAATATGTTTGTCGTTAAAAGACCAGGGGAAGCCAGCTTGATAGATTCACAATAAAATTTAATTAGAGCTTGGTGGACAATTCTGATACCTGGTCCTTTAATGGTAGGTCAAGGATGCGGTCAACCGGTGCGGTGTATTTAAACCTGATGGACATAAAAAGCATGGTTTTACAATTGTGAGTCATAATCTAGATGATAAAGGTGGGTTGTGATCACCATGCCTACTGCTCTCAATGTCACTCACCAAAGCACTGTTTTGGCTTACAGTAAAGCTGTGCTTCTACTTTCGTATTAGTCAAAACGAACTGCGTGATACTGCTATCACTGAGAAGCCATTAAATAAATGTTTGTTTCCAAACTTACAGAAATGAGAGAAATAAGAAACAATTTGAAATTGGTGTAATACGTACATAAATTAGTTCGTATAGTGGACTAATATGGTGAAAACGCCTGACCAAGTGGCCTCGTTTTCGAAAAATCCAGAGGACTCTGACGCAAGGACATGCAGGCTGAGTGCGAGACAACGTTGGACTTACCGTTGATAATGCCCCACTGAGCACGTGCAAAAGAACGAACCAGAAATTATAGGTTCATGTCAGTAATTTGTGGAAATCGGAAAGTTTTATTTCAGATTTAAATTAACAGTCTCAAAC
Organism: Phoronis australis; assembly: GCA_002633005.1. NCBI lineage: Eukaryota > Metazoa > Phoronida > Phoronidae > Phoronis > Phoronis australis. The sequence continues at coordinate 1,637,886 of NMRA01000014.1, read as the reverse complement.
TTTGTTGTGCATTGAGTGCGGGTGTTCACTGCACTGGATACCGCCTAAGACATCGATTGCTGGCTTCCACGGCTTCCAAAACGCGTTCTCAAACCAGTGGGCAGATAGTGAGGAGATCATTGATGTGTCTTAGAGAAGCTATTTTTTGTTTGAGTACTGGAGAGACAAGAGGTGAGATATAATCCTACAATAAGAATACACTGTTCGATCGAGAAGGTATTACTATGCCGAAGTCGGCAAAATGAAGTCGAGAACCGACTATCAGCTAAATTGTCGTAAAAAGCATACGAGGGGTAGATTGTAATTTACCTTGGGCACAAGAGTATGGCTCTGACTGAACCAAGGCATTGTGTATAATAGAGAAAAGGCAGAAAAGCACAAGTGGTTCCGGTCTTTGCCCGACCCATTTTGAGACCAACGTTCGCTAACTCCAAGCTAGGAACCAATTGGTTCCTAGCTCCAAGCTTTATTTCGCTCCTGTTTAGCTGTAAATGTTGAATTCTTGGGGTTTGAAATTTTTAACACTCTAATACAATCTTGGGATACTGCCGAATGAGCCGTCAACTCACAGGCAACTCGTAAATACGCCGTTTTGGAGTCTGCAACTTTAGTCGGGATTCAACATGAATACAAGGCTGACGCCTTTATTTGAGTTGCTGGTGGCTTTAATGGTCTTAATGGAAATTTGAAATTGAATCCTATCACTTCAAAAATATGACCAGGCCCATGAGAACAAAACGGTTAATTCCATTTTCCTTTCTAAACAGGGAGAAATGGAGGTTTCTCCCCGATCCATTTTGAGATTTGCATTCACTGACTAAAATAAAAAATAAATAAAAAGCGCCCTCCAGCATCAACTTGATTCAAGGTCTCTCTTAATTTTCCTAAAATTCTCAGGACTGAGGAACGTAAGCAAGCTTTGAAACGCCATGTCTTGCCAAGCGAAGCATAATTACCTGTACATATATGATGCCCTGTTCATTGCTGCATAGATGTATGTCTACAAAGCGATCGTGTTGACACTTAAATGTCGATGGTAATCGCCATGATGGTACAGCAAATCGCCATACTTGATTTTGCGATTTGTGGTTGTATCTGTAACTCTGGTACATGTAACTCGGCAGTGCTCAGTGTAGCGACTGTGGCCAGGTTGCTGGCCAGCTGAGTCACCGGAGTGAAAAGAGGTATACAGCTGTGTGGACCTGGTTTTTCTAGCTCTGTGTACTACCAGTTTAAAGTGGTGACTGATCACGAGGGACCGGATACTAGTGGCCTCTAGAGGACGAGGAGGCGATTTTACTTTTGCATTTTAAATCGCAGCACCTCTAATCAGATTTTACCATTTTTGGGCCATTTCACGAAGTCTGAATATGTTACTCTATGCCATTCCCTGCAAAGAAAACAGGCAAATTGAGGAATTCCTTGACAGAAGACTTGAAAAAGCGATGGGAGATGGTTGTTACTAATGGCTAATACACTGGTCAAAGTAATCGCACACATTTTGAGTATGTAAATCTTTATAGATATCGATCAAGACTTTTCCGTGATTTATAAAAGTTTAAGTTCATAAAACTTGTAATGGGACCAAGAACTCATCTTATCAATTCCACGCTTTTATCGTAACCTTATTAGTCCTCCCTCACTATCGCGCCACCTGCTGGCTAATCTGACACATACTAAACTGAAAACACTGCCCCTAGTGTTGATGAATGCTAACATATAATTTACATTTTCCGGATGCAACTTTTGTGTTGTTACGCCTTTTATTTCAAATAAAACTGGTGTGCGATTTCTAATTGACTACAACATCAAATATATAATTTTTCTTTAGTTTTTTTTAACCTTACACTTTAATGGTGCCAGAAATCAGCATTTCAGCCACAACTGGAGTTTTTAAAGTGGTGGAACTGAGCTCAACTTGTTCCTTGCACAAATAAGAGGTGAAAATTGGCGCGGAAACTGCCAGTCATTTAATTCTTGAGACCGCTCTCAACAACGCGAGGTTGTTTTATGCGAGCATAGCTCTTTACAAGCCTGAACAACCAATCGCATCTGAGTGTAGAACGAATTCTGTGACATTTAAGGTTATTGTGAACCTTGTTTACTAGGTTTTACTTATGTGCAAATATTTTAAATTTTGTTAGCTCTCACCCCTACAAAGTATATATGAAAGGAGAATAAATTTCCTAACAAAATTTATTATTTTCATTTAGTTGTCTTTATTTAGTCACGAAATTTTAAAAATATTTTTCCTCCAGTTATGTTGGTCTCTTGTCAACACATTGATACCGGCATTTTAGAGGGAACCGTTTCTCAGATTTTTTTATATGTCTTAGTTTTTTAATTATCGACTTTTTAGAGCATTTTGAGCAAAAACGATCTTGATTTTTGAAGACATCTTTCTGAAAGACTAGGACCTATTTAAAAAATCTGAGACACGTTCCTTCGAAAATGCCGGTATCAACATGTTGACAAAAGACCAATAGGATTGGAAGAACAATGTTTTTAAAATCTCTGTTCAGAGTCAATTTTTTACTAAAAATGCACTGCTCATTAAAAAATAAACAAAAGTAAGTAAGAATAATAGGTTTTGTAAGGAAATTTAGTCACCTTTCAAAAGTATATACTTTGTAGGGGTTGGAGCTAACAGAATTTACAATATTTGCACATAAATACAACCTGTTAAATTAAGTTCACAGTTACCTTAAATCTAAAAATCAAGTATTACGAAAGAAAATCTTATATAACCACAGCAATAGTACAGAGCCTCTGAAAATATACTCACAGTGTTAGTTACGCAGAATGAATTCCATCGATTATTTATGAACCATAATTACACTCTTTCACAGTTCTACGAAAGGTAGCACTATCGAATGTTGTTTAATATGGCTTCTCATTGGTTAATGTAATGAAACCGACGTCATAACACTCAGTCATTCCCATTGGTTGAAACCATTTTTGACTTGAATATTTGCAATTTATTAAAACGGGCAGTGACCGAAGTAAAGAAAATCAAGGGAACCTCGATCCAGTGGCTTAAGTCCAAACAAGTGCAGTGCATAAAGACGTGTGCAAGTGGTGGCGATGTGATCGATATACTTCCGACCAAGGCATGCGGACTGAGGTCCACACGCGGAATTTCGTGTGTTGTTCATCATGTTTCCGGCACAGGGACACTTTTCAGTATAGGTGGCGCTGAGTCAGAGGGTAGAATCATGATCTGTTGACAATGTCTGCCAAAAAGTGAAGTGGGGGTTGTCAAATTTTCTGACTTGAGTCACTTTCATGAGCCATCAAACTTTATAGTGATAATTGGTCTAAATCAAAATTTCGTTTCTTTGACCGAACACTTATTTATAGCAGCATTAATGTAGACTCAGAGTCAAAAATATGCAAGATTAGCTTTCCTTCGCCACTAACGAGTTTTGTGATTGCCGTGACTGATTACAGAGTTTATGCACCTATGATGGCTTAATCTTTATTTCTCTTTAATTGGCCATGCTTGGCTTACAGACAGCTAAGTCTGGGTGTCACCACGGTGCATGTTGTTGGTTCGTTAGCCTACTTAGCCGCAACAGCAGTATAACTTGGATTGATGTTTGTGAGCTGCGTTAAGGCGTACACTAACATAAACTTGCAACTCTACCTCGTGTTCGGTAACGGAGCCAACTTAGTTTGACCTCAGTCTGCAGCGGCACTAGAAATAGCCAATTCTTTCTACGCCAAATATTTGTCTTATACTATGCAATTCTTGCAGTATCTCCGCCTTAGCGAGACTGTTTCATTCGGTACAGTTTCATGCGACTCGTCACTGATATGCACCTCAGTCTCCATAGCGCCATCTTACGGTTCTTCATACGGCCCTGCTCAGAAACATCCTAGAGGCCCGAAATTGTCCGCACTTAGGTGAATGCGGTGTAACCGAAAGAAGCGTGCATCCGCAGCTAACTGACCCTTAGTGTGCCTTTTTAGCACAGTGGACGAGACGGAAGACTGAACATTTCGATACTGCCTTTGGGTACTCACTCTTTAAATTCTTTCCTTAGCTGGCTCGGAAACTCGAAGTGAGCACTCGCATGTGGTACAGGGTGTGTCTTCGTTCTGTTCTCTTTACATTTTAATAGCTGTCTGCATGTGAAGATTCACCGAGCGGTTTCCATTCATACGGACTATTTCCGCCAGGGCCAATACTCGCAGCAACTGATGAATAGCATGGACCCGATTGAGATGTGTTCTTTGAATGTTAAAAATGATTCTTTATCAAACCATTTCATTATGTCGAACAACTCACTGTCATAGTAGACGTGGGCAGTAAGGGCCGAGCGCCTCTGGAGGTGCCGAGATACCGCTTGAAAACGAAATAAAATCTAGTCACTTTTTCTAAGTAAAGGTCAAGCTGAGACTACTTTTAGAGCGTTAAGTGATAGAATCGATAGAATCTATTTCTAGGAATGGTGTTTTTGACATCAATGTTTCTCAAAAGGGTACTTAGTACTTTGGATTTTGAAGTTCTTCTTTGTGACGGCCACTCTTTTGTACCGTCACACGCTATCGTGCCTTATAGTACTCACCATATAAAGCACATAGACCTATGTTGATGGTAAAATAATGAAGTAAGTTGGAATAGTCAAGAAAACTTATCTTTAAGTTACATTTGTCAATGTCATGCATATATCATTGAAAGGCACTAGGAAAGAACATGTGTGTTCTCACTTTTCCCATCAGCAGATTGCTCTGATTAACGCAGACCCAACTGGCATATTTAGACCGGCTTAACATATATATAGCGATTTGGATAAATATTTAAGGTCGATGTATTATGTTGATTTGATTCTTACTACTAAACATGTCAGTATTTGACATATAAACTATTAATAAGCCTCCATACTAATCTTGAGTCGTAAGATATTCACGTAGCAGGGATCGTGGACTCTGAATCTTTTTCTTGCTGGATAAAAGGTTTAAGGTTGCCTAGGACTCTCGAAAAATGGCCAAATTTGGCAAACGTCGGAACATCGTACCTGACACGAACTATTGATCGGATTCGCTGTTGAGAATTGTTTTTAAAACTTTCTACTTTTGCACTATTCTTATGAAGAAACTCAAAGGTTTCATAAAACCAAAACGAAATAATAATTTAGAAAACTGTAGCGGCGTTTTTTGAAATTTCATCTTGAACATTTAAATTTGGTGATGTTCTTGTTTTGCTGTAGATGTGCCTTTCTTTTTTGCTACGTTTTACATAAAACACATGGTCACGTAACTGAGCAGATTGGTATAAAGTCAACTATTTTAATGATAAAAATGCTACCGCTTTCTGCTTTAAAAAAATGTAAACTTTTACTGAATTAAACTCTATAGTTTTGTAGATATTTGGTTTAATACAACGACAAGTCAATAAGGTTCTACATAATCTTAAAGAAATATTCTACCATTTTTATCAGCCTTTTTTTAAATTCGCGATGGGTAAACGAGTTTTTGAAGGTGATTTCCGCCACTACGCGAACACATGCACCTTGCAACCCAACCGGTAAATCGGTGAGTTAATGAAAGTAGTTAGTGACGTCCTCGAGATTTGAATTTCCGATTCCGCCGTCATGTTCGAGGCAGCGAAAAAATTTGAAACCCAACCGCCCCCCAACAAGTCCATCAAATCAACAGTTTTAGAAAGAATGCTCTTGGAGATCGTCAAGTGCTCGATTGTAGTCCGGTCTCCTCGTTATCTTCTCTTATCCTGGATCTGTTCTGATGTATGCTCTGGAATACCCCATTTCCGATCGAGAAGCCGTCGCCTACACCACTAGAACATCTGAATAATTATTCAGAATAGTTTGCTGAATTATAAACACGGGTCATCTACAAGATAAACTCGTTTCTCCGACTTTCAAATACGACATAGCTATCGCCAAAGATACTGTATACTGTGTAACTATATATTTGCTATCGCACAAGCGCGGCTCTCGAAAGACGGCTTGCTCACTAGGCACCCCCAAAAACTCGTGCTCACAAACGCGACTCACTGACAGTCCGTGAACCGTTTTTGGTGGTCGGTGAGTCGTGTTTGTTTCGTACCCTTAAACCCTTTTACAGGTGAATAAATTATGTTTATATGGCAGTCACGTTGTTCGAGCATCCTGAAGAATTACAATACAAGAGTACAAACACGAACGTGCGAAAGCTGTGGTCTTACAATTTCATAATCTGTTGTGCACCTTGTGAAATCGATTTGTTACTCGCTTTATGTGCGGCAGAACCAGTCAACACAACGAGCATGTGTCATGCGTGTGCGTATCGTCACCATTCTCGCTGGAGGTATCTTCCGGCGTTCATTCAACTGCAGGCTGGACCACATTTGTTTTCCACATAATAATCCTCGTGTGGTTATTTCGGTCTGATTCATACCCAGGTATGGCCTACAACAAGGTAATTAAGTTGTAATTATGTTACTCAAACAGACGTAATGTTTCTCAAAACAGCACGTCTACCTCGCCATACGTTGAAGTTATGAAACGCCAAAATGCCCTTAGACGAGCGCGTGAAAATGCGCTTATTGGACGCACAGATTCGATGAAGAATGGGGATGTTTACTTTGTTTCATTAAGCGTACTGAAAGTGAACATTTACCCTGACTACTCTAAGAAAACTGTGTAGACTTCCGCTTGTAATCGTTGAATGGATACAATTCAGCAGACGTACTGAGGCAAAGTACGCGCGCTGATTATATTATAGGTACGCGTGAAATAATTGTTCTTCGTAGAATAATTAATTGTACGCGTTAAATAAGCACATTTTAACGCGCAAGAAACGATGCCGTTCTAAAAACCATGTGGAAAGAAAGATTCTGTCGCTCCACACAATACGCTTACTTAAGCACTAAAAGAACAATATCGGGGGACAATGAAATTAACAACAAATGCAGTAAAGCGAAAATTTACTTTTCCATAATTAAAATAGTCTCATGTAAAGGACTCTTCTGCAGAGTTAATTAAATCTTGATGTGTTCGTGAGCAGGATGAACTGATTAACAGACGTCGGTTACGACGTAGTGAAATACAACGGTGTCACTTTAAGGCACAAAAAACTGCCTAAAGAAAACGTATGTATACTAAGATGAGTCTGTGGTGATTAGGCTAAGCCATTTACGAGGTAATTATTAAAACAGATTGACATGTAGAGCACATATAGAGTAATTCTCCAGCCCCGTGTGTTTACATTATCAGTCTGACTGATTATTACTGAAGCATAGGTAAGCTAGTTTTCCGCGATATTTGACACCCCTAATGTCGCCACACGAGGCCTTAACCTTTTACCAGCCATACAACCTACATAAATCGCCGGAAGTATCGCAAGTTTAAATGGTGCGTTGGATTCGTCAGCCACGAGCTAGAACTCGTTTGAAATTGCAAACCTAAAATCTCAATGAAAATATGCGAAACAGAGTGCTCAGTTATCTGTAAGACTATTAAACAGTGGAAAACCTTTCGTCGTTATCACGCTTGCGTCTATAATTACCCCCAGTACGTGGTAGTCATTCTGAAAGCTAACTGCAATTGAAATTTCGGGGATAAAGTGCATTCTGAATTCCGTTTACGAGCGTCCTTTCTAAGCAAACAAGCAGTTTTAAATCACTTTTAAAATGTTACACATATGCTGTTTTACAACTTCGAGGCCTTGGGACCGTAGTACACTACAAAAACACAGATTTCAATCTCTGCAAGATTGTGCAGTTGCTTTGCACCAAAAGTGGGTGAATGAGGAACACATTTCACCAAATTGCCAAGTCAGGATTTTTGAACTTAAAGTATGTTGTCACACTTCATCAACACTTAATTGCTTAAAGTTTATCCTTGGTCCACTAAATGAAGAAAAACTCAAACAAAATGATAATCATCTTTAATAATTTGAGGTGATCTGAAAGAACACAATAAAAAACTGTCAATATATGAATGGTCACCTTGTTCAATCATCAACTCGTTACTAGAGCACCATAACTGAGGCAAATCCAGCTTATTTGAGATTATAATTTTCAAGATTAAGATTACATTTAATCGTTGCATACGTACTTAACTTTGATCTTACATTGACATCTGTATAGCCCGTTCTTGGAAATAACAATCCTTGCGACGTTGCTTCAAACAATGTAGAAAAGTTATATTACAGGTCAACTCAAACATGTCCATAAGCAAATCTTAACAATATTTTTACAGACGGTGACCTGATTTCTCTCCTAACAATATGTAAGTCAATCAAAAACAAAAAGTCTAATTAAGCCATAAACATCTTATAAAGAGCGGGAATCTAAAGCATTGTCTGTATATTGAAGAAAGAACGGATGCGCATGTCTGCTTGTCCTGTACCTACATGTTCATGTATCTTGTATTCGCAAAGATTCCGGCAGGCGCTCACTATTCACAAACAGTAACCGACGTGTATTAGTTGATAACTTTTAAAGCATTTTCATGAATTGTGACTTTTTGGAGTCGTAACCAAAGATTTTGGGTGAGTCTCTTTCAAAAGGCCATTAAAAATCTTTATAAAACAATAAAACATACAACTTTTTCGGAATATGTCTCCGTTATATGAATATTTGATTTAGCGATGAAAAATGCATTCTGAAACGGACTGATTTTTCGTGAAGCGAGTTGTTTCACCACAGGATGACGTATAGCGTATAAACTTCACTTCGCACTCGGTGGAAACTGCGCAAGTCGCAGTCCACACTAAACGTGACCGTAACATTAAACTCGTTTATCGCTCCATAGTAGGATTAATGGAATTCAACAATTTTGATTTGTTATGTACAAAACCCAAATCAGTGTAATATCTAAAATTTATTCCTGATTTCTTCGAGGAAACTTCTTATGAGAAAGCAAGTTTTACATAATTTCAAGGGGACAATTACACGTAGGTTTTACTCTTATAAAAGTGTTTGTGCACACACCATGCGAAACCCACCTTTGTGCAACAGTGTTTTACAGTGAAACATTTCGACAGTACTGAACAATCTTTCACAACTCGGACCTTCAAGTCAGACTCGGTCAGGTAGCATATTTTTGTCATTCCTTGACACCCACATCATACTCGGCACCAGTCTTCGGGTGAAAACTGTCATAGGTCAGTTTGTTTACTGAGTCCTGACACTCAACACCTCTAGTTATTTATTTAACTTTATAACTAAAGTCTAGTTGGCTCATCACGGTTCCTCGAATGCTACATTGTAAAGTTTAAGCAAAATCAACAAACAAGCCAGGACCAGACATGCTGGGAACATAAACTCCAAGACTCATTTATCTCCTTTGGTTAGACAACCGGCACAGGTGCATTGCTTAATGGAAATATTATAGCTAAAGTTGCAAGATAGCACAGAATTCTTTAAATTCGCTGTCAGCGATATGCTAAAAAGCAACACCTTTAACGTGGCAGGGGGCGGGGTTTGGTTGACGTCACACTCCAAAAATTGAGACCAGCAATCTGCAATGGTTTACATCCGGCGGATAAAATCTTTTGACAAATTGGGTTCATGGCGCATCTGGACAGGACATAGGAGAAGTTGGTTAAAATATAATTACCTTGGAAACCATTGGTACACGTTACCACAGGTACATCGAGTCTGATCGTCTAACCTTAGTCATCGTCACTTAAGAACAAGTTTTGACTCAGCAACCGTAAAATTGCAACGATGTACCATGGATGCGATTGCCCGGATATTAATTCGGCAGGCACGAGCACAGGCCGGTAGAGAAGCTCCTACCCCCACGACCTCGGCGCACTACACACCCGCCGACGTCAGTCATATTTTCAGGGACACGGAGAAACGTTACTCCCACGGAACGGGTTTTGGAATCGGGTGAGTTATCTATTTTCTAATAACCTAGGTGAACGAAACAAACAGTCGGATTTGACCATTACAGGCGTGTGACCCTGTGCGTACAAGACGTGGGCATGCTCTATTTTGAGAATGTGTTCCTTGTTCTACAGTCAAAAATTGTACTCACATATTATGAAGTGCTAGTCCAAAATTTCCTATGGTTAGGTTCAATATACTAGTTATTCGAAAAACAAGTGACAGTTCATTGAGCGTTTTCTGACTAACCACAGTCGACTACAAATTATTGTTCATACTTGTTCACTGCTAGCTGAATTAGATTCAGCGTAGAAAAAAACACGAGTTAAGCTATTTTTCCCATCTCATATCTAATAAAACTTATTAAGAACATTCACAGATATAGGTTAAAAATTGTTGAACATACAACAATGTTCACGATTAATAATTTTCAACGAACATTCGCTCTAGCTTTCTTCATCGTTGACGATCATCAAGATGCAAAAAGCTCGAGCGAAAATCGTTGACAAAATTAATCGTGAACATTGTTGTCTGTTCAACAAATTTTGTCTACATGAGGGTTTGCTGCCAAATTATTCAGATATTTGTTAAATGTATGTTCTATTCGTGTTAGGTTTTATATTAGTTGACAAGCAACGTCATCCTTTTCGAGTATGTTTTTACACAAAGAGACACAAAATCCAACGAGAGTTACTCCCAACAACTTCGCTATTTCCAGTTTATTTTACCATTGTGCTTCATTACGTAAGAGGAAAACCAATTATCTGTGTTCAGCCTCTGTACGCCCTGGTATGGACCACGTGACAGTTACTTGTACTGTTCCCAAACTAAACGAACGTGAGTCACTCGTCTTTCGTTGGACTTCAAACCTGAATGAACAGTTCGCGTTTCAAAAAGGTTCCTTGAGTTAAACTCACAGTCGTATAGTCTAAACATTCAGGCTGTAAAACGCACTTGGCATACGCTCAGAGATAAATTCGGCCGGTGTTTTGACGCGGTCAGCGATAACGCCACGGTTGAGTGACGACAACTTTACACAGGTGTATCAAGGTGTTACCCTGTCCTAACGCATGATGTCGCCACATGGTGTCGCCATGCAACTCACTGCCTGCAAGCCATCCGGCACGAATAACATGGACATCAATAGCAAACAGTTTTCCAGAAGTAATCAAATCCAAACAACGATCCACTCGACGACTACTTCAGAATCTTCTCCTAGCCTCATAGTGTCCTTCTCTACATTGATGTAAATAGTCATTTACAATCTATAGGTAACACTTTTGAAACAATTTGGGTGAGCCCAGTGAAAATATATGTAATATGGAACATAGATTTGTGTAATTCCATGTTTATGATTATGAGGCGTGCTAAAAGCCAACAAATTGAATAGTGTTCAGCATTCATCCCATTGTTGAAATTTCAAATCAAACTTCTAAATTTCTCCATTTTAGTCAAAAGCTATGTTGCAATATGTCAATTGTATACGAAGATGTGATAACAATTACTAAAAAATTGACTTTTTTGTAAAATTAATGAGGAATTGGCACCTTTCATTTGTTGAAAATACAATTGGTGTCAGTTATTCATGACAAACAATGTTTCAAGTGGCGTCGTTCTTCAAACATGTTTGAAAATGAATAATTATTCATTCCATTTTTCGAAAGAATCTACTAAGTAAAACGTACACCATCAGATCTTTGTTTGCGGTTTGATAAAGGCTGATGCAGTTCATTTGTGTGCTGTTGGTCATACCTATCGCACACACTGTATAAGACGAACAGCCAACGTTTAGTATTACATTGGTCACGTACTCATATAAAATTATCAGTTATGTTCTGAAATGATTGTAATTGTTGCGGAAACCAACTTTTAAGTTGGCCCTGTTCTCCTTGTTGTTGTGTCCATTCTCCCAGTACTTTATGTCAATGACATTTTTAATTTTAATTGTTGTTTCTTATGACTCCACATAAACATTGTAATTGCGGTTACGCTCAGTGCACACAGAAAATTTTACGACCCTCTTTCGGTTTCATTTTCGTTAAAGTCACTATAGAATGAAATTTAAAGCAAGCCGTTTCTATAAAACTTATCCTCAAATCATGCCCTTTCGACAGGTCATCTTAAATAAGCAGAACATAATAAACAACCTCACACCGCCCTCTAGTTGAAACCGTGTAAAATGTTTCTACAGCAAGTTGGCAACTTAAAATGTAGTAACACTGTAAATAATGCTTTGAAAAAACTTTATTTAGTCATATTCGAAAAAGTGAATTGTCAGGTGAAAGTACTCGCCAAATGTTCGACTACAGCTCAGGGCCCACTGACTAAAATCACCACCTAAGACTTATTGTTAGTTGATATACAGTAGGTGGCCCTCAGCTCTGTGAGCCAAATATTCTATCGCCATCTAGCTATTGACCTATGAAAATACAGAGACCACCATTACGTGATCACGTGATCACGCGACTTTAAGGCGATGAAACCATATCTGCTGACACAGCGCCACCTATACTGAGGCCCTGTGTAAATGTGATTGACGACACATGGAATTCCGTGTGTGGGCATCAATGCGCATGCCTTGGTCGGAAGTATACCGATCACATCGCCACCCTTGCACGCGTCTTCTTGCAAAATACTTGTTTGGGCTTAAGCCACTGGATCGGGGTTACCTTGATTTTCTTTACTTCGATCACTGCCCGTTTTATTAACTTGCAACTATTCAATTTCATGGTGGTCACCATACTACGTAACAATAAACTGAAAGGGTATCCCACGTTTCAATGTTATGACGTCGGCTTCATTACTTTAACCAATGAGAAGTCGTGTTGAACAACATTCGGCAGTGCCACTTTTCGTAGCATTGTGAGCGTGTGTACTGAAACCAATGCAGTTCAGCACCAGTGATAGCGTAGAAGCATATTTAATTCATTTAAATCATGGCAGAGTCGCAGTCTACTTCATTACCAAAGTCACTGGCTATCAGTAAGTATTTTGTAATATTGCAGGGCTCTGTTTACCAAACTAAATCAAATTGAGAAGATTGCGTCTGCTTCAGGCTTGTGATTCGGAGACGAGAAGAGTCGCCGACAAGAAGCAAAGTAATGGATAGATCTTACCTGCATGTTCGATTTTTAACAGTACACTTGAATATGAGTACCTTCACTAGTTATTTAATTACCCGTCATACTCCCAACTCCCAAAACATGCACAAATTTTACAGTAGTGAGAAAAACAAACTGCATATGACTCTTCTGCTAGTCTTGAATAACCGCAATTCCAGATGCCGATAACGTGTCATGTGTAACTGATCCCTAATATTCAAACTTAACACTAACAACCGACGTCATGATAATGATACTTTTAAAAAAGATTATCTGGACACAAACTTCATAAAACGGTACCTAAAACTGTTATTTTTCTTTAGGCGTGGGAAAATATTGTACCTGATCGCCACCCCCGTACGATATCAGTTTGCTGACTTAAAACCTCACTTTCATATAAAAAGAAATGACGTAAATCAATATCAAAAAGCGATTTGAACCACTTGGTGTTGTTAAAATGAAGTCATTATTCATATTATTTTTTATTTTGTGGTTCGGCCGGCTCCACTACATGTCACGGCTCACTCAGTTTCATCAATATTTGAGAAATGTCAACATCGTAATTTAAACAAAAAGTTTCATTTGACCCAACGTTTCTTCAATTACAGAAAATTATTTAATTTTATTGTATTATTTTCTGTTTATTGAACGTAACCATTCTCTCCGGCTTATTGGCTTCTTTCTTAGGAATACAAACATCTTAACGGCGGCAAACACGGACAATCTTGACGTTTTCTGTCATGTTGACTGCATATTGGTTGCTTTCACGCGTACAACTCCTTCTGGTTGTTGTGACAGCCCATTACGACATACTGTCCTATAGCACTTTTTGTTCGGCATATTTTTTTCAGTTCTTCTCACACTTTCACCACTCACCGCACACCTTTTTCAGCACTATTGTGCCGAACGCTAGTGGCGACACCGTCGGTCCAGGGGAGACAAGTCTTCGGGATCGCTTGCTGAGAAAGATCTACAGAGTTAGACTGTAGCCGCAGGAAATATACACTCCTTATGAATTGATTTTTGGGGACGCCAGGTTTGGCAGTAGTTTTGATGTGTACTTTAATTAAATGNGGATTCAGTCCATCTGGTTTACATGTGTTTGTGAACATGCTGGGAATGACAAAAGTCCACTAGTTCGGCTGTAAATACACTTTTTTCAAAATAAAGGCCCCTGTAGCAATGTTGTATCGGATGCCATCAGTTGTGACCACATTTTTGAAATGTGTAGTAAATTTGCTTTCAGAACCTAACGTGGGGTTGTGTTGAGCATTGGGTAAGGAAGTGTGGTGAAAACCGTCAATTTTACGTTTTGAAACATGTTTTCTGAGCCTCACTTCCTTTTAACGGAGGTAATGAAAGGGACAAGAAGTACTTGTACCGCTTCTGCATGACGAAGACAGTGTGTCTACTGGGCAATTTGTTGGTGGAATTGAATTATTTCAGGTGTTCACACACCGCCGCTAGTCAGAGGCCCTGCTCTCGTCACGTGACAGTTATAGTATCAAGAATGCTACTTTTCTTAAATATATACATTTTGCGCAAATTTAAGTTTTGCAGATTTTGCCGCTATGTAATTTCACAGTGCAAAAATCCAAACTGTAAATTCAAGGCGCCTTGGCGAGTCTCTGCACTTTTAGGGGACCGCTTTTTGTGTGCAAGCTCTTTGAGCAGCACTACAATGCCAACACTCCTTTGAGCATCGCTTACTCTGTGAGGCCCCGCACTCTTGACCCTGAACACTTTGATTAAAAATGGCCCCATAAAACGCGGTGCCCATAGAATATGATAATTCTCCGTCATTACGTAAGTCGCCACCGTATCGGAAAATGGCTACGCAATAGTGTAATTGTCGTACATTCCTTACCTGTGCGGGTGAATATAGCCACAGGTCAACATTTCAGTATTTGATTTCAAGAATCTGAACAAAGTACGCACTAACTAGTACAAGACTTAATGACATCTGACTTGAAGCACCTACAATGACGTCGAACATAATCATGAAAACGACAGGAATAAAGTCAAAGCATTGCGAATGGTCAGCGAGTATAGAAAAATGTCTCCTGCTTTCGTAAAATTCCGTCTGATATAATATGATTTTCTAAGAAATAGAGGGCATAGGCGGTGTTTGAACGGAGTAGAATTGTAATATCTTGATGTTTCCGGGTTGTCATTGGTATACGGAACAGCGGAGGACACATTCGGTCGTTTCCATTGATTGGAAGTCGAGAAATTCCTTTTCACTTTATGGCGACTCGCTTCTGGAGCACCAGTTTAGGAGATTTCTCGTTGTCACATTTTGACTGAATTTAACTAACACCATGCACTATTAAAAAATATGTCAAGTTGAGCAATCATGAAGATTCATGTTCAGCAGAGATACTGTGTTTATCTGTATTTTGTCCGAAGTGAGCTGTTTTTCATGAGGACAAGTAATGTCAAATCCAAGCACTAATGCACTGAATGTTATACTCGTGGTCTTTCCTTCTTACGTGTGCGCGTTAGTATAAATTCGTCGTCGTCTTGTTGTAGGGTATCGGTATGACTTTGTGTTGCAAGAGATGACGTAGTAACGTTGCTTTAAACATACGCACGTGAGGTCTTCAATCTGTGCTTAGACCACTTGGCCACTGACAAGAGCATGATTGAGTAACACGTCTGCATTCACAGCTGCCTCTGACATCCAACGTAAATAACTATTATACGTGTCGTAATGTCAAATGCAGGTATTGTGTTATTTAAGCACACCATCCTGTCTGACTATCTATATCGTTTTATTTCAATTAAAATCATTTAAGTGGGCTAGACCTATTTGTGCGTGTACTTAAAGGTCTTTATTTTCTATTTTTTTATTTTTTTTAACAACGATGCAATACGTGAACGCTTTACCACTGGACGCAGTACAATTTAGGTTCACAACTAAAACACTCCTCATCTGCAGTATGTCGTTACCAATGGAATCTCCCTTACCGAATATCCGTCTTGTGCTCCTGATTTCGGTTTGGACTGGTCATGCGTGCGTGTTATGTTGGTTTCCTTAAATTTCATTGAGTCATTGTTGATAAGTGACCAAAGAGTGGCTAGTATGAGTTACACATAAAAAGAATACATTATTCCTGATAGTTCAAAGATGGACTAACACTTCCGGTTACCGCGCACTCACGCATTTATGCGCATGCCCCTAAACGCGAAGCCTTTGAGTAAAACCATGCTTCAAAGAGGCGCATCCTAGTCATTTTTTAACATTCTCAGCTCGGTGGACTGTAAATGAGTTGGGAACTAGATATGGGGATTTTTATTCTCGACCTTGTCATATAATGGGACGTTATCAACTTTGCGACATAAAAAAGCATTTTTGAGGTCGTTGTTAGGCTTCTTGAGGTTATTGACTTTGACCAGAACTATAAAACAACAAAATACGGTGTCTTCATGGGATTTAATTGCACATGGCGTATTCTCATTGCTGTCTGTGATTCATTGAAAAATCCCCGTCGGCGACGTTGCTACTTACACACGATTAAAATTCAATTCCAGCGTTCGAGTAAGGGTTACCTGTCATTCCCATCAGAGTGATGGACCGGCGACCGCTTAGGATGTGAATTTGATCCTGCGTTGCGGCTGATCTCAGAAAATCACTTTTCTCGCCGATAATGTCACTTTATTTCGTATACAGCCGCCAGAGGGCCTGATGAGACTAATAAGTCGAGCCGCCGTAGTGGTCCCCTGACTAATAACTACAATTTTCACTAGGTGACACAGCAGCAATAATCAAATTTTCCAAAACATTAACTCATCTGTTGGTTTGTTGATTTTTGTGCACACCATCGATTCCTATAAAGATCTTCCATGGGGTTATAGAGGTGGGCGTAGTAATCCAAAAACTAAAACCAACTCTTTGAAGACATTAAAGTAATCAAAACTGTAGGCAATGACTTATAAGACGTGGCGATAGGAGATTCACCTCATGGGAAAATTCCCCTTCCACAAGGCTCAGGTAGCTCTCGTGAGATGATTAAAGGCAACAGTGCGTGTCATTAACAAGCGTAGCTTTTTCTAGCTGACAACCTGCGAAAGCAGGAGAAGCTTAACAGAAATATATCATTTTTATCAGACTGTGTTTCACTTTTCATAATTAGGATTAGCTCGGAAATTTCAAAATTACAATCAATTTAAGGCTGGAAAACGAAAAGAACTTGATGTGGACATTTTTGTAATGGAATCAGCGTTTCGATGTTAATTATTTGTATATTACATGTGCACAGCTGTTATCCTACTGAATTCTCCGGTGAAAGATTCGCTGGAGTGCCCGAGATCTGGCATTGGGTCACAAATAGAGGTGATTACTGTTGAGCCAGAGATGACAATAATGTGGAGATCATGAATACGTTGTGGGAAACCGATTAGGGATTTGGTTTCTCAATATTTTGGTAAATACGGGCTTTGTCTAAATTCCCGGCAAGCATGTTGGAGAGTGATTGCTATTGACATTCGTAATACTAAATACCCATATGTGGGTATGTTTGAGTTTTCAGTTTATATTTTCGAATTGCCAGTGTGTAGAATTACATTAGTTGGTATTAATTACCTAATGTACAATTTGATCTCGCCGGAGTAACATGGGCACTACGCATATTAGTAGTTTCAATTGGCTTCAGTCGGTCTCCATCGTTTCCCTCAAAATCTTAGACGTTTAACCTCGAAAACGACATCACGATCACCGTGACCGCATAGGTGGCTTTAAACCCCCCCTTGGCGGCCACCAAATAAAGTGTAGGGGGCCCAGGGGACCTCCCCCCCTTGGCGGCCCCCAAAAAAATAAAGTAGCAAAAGTGTGAGGAAATATTGAGTTTATTAATTAACCCTAGTAATTACTGTAACATTATACGGCCGAAACAAATTTGACAATGTGTGGAGTTATAGTTCGTGTGCACGTGTGGGGAGGGGCGGGCTCAGACCCAATTTCACACCGGATTCAGAGAACCGGTGCTATCGTAACGGTAACTAGGGCTAATTAATGCCGCTCCCGGTCACGATATATCAAGCGACCGGTAGTGGCGCTGTGCACTACCAATCCGCTTCGTCGTCTGCTCGACTTTGCAATGAAGAAAATTACTTCACTTTTTTTAGAGAAAACGGAAGCTGAGTGACGATGAAGTAACAGGAGCTGCTGGTAACATGTTAATTTTAATCAAAGCCTCAGTGAATCAGAAACTCATAATTCTCTCTTTGTCAAACATTAAAATTGAGACGATTTGCAAAGCAAGCGCGTGGTTCATGCCAACACGAACAATGGGGCAACTGAAGACCGTTTTAAACACAACTTTTGCTACGAACTGGTTGCACAAATTACAAAGCGTGAAATAAACATAACGGAAAGAAGCAGGTTCGCGCGCGAACGTCGTGGACCATAGACAGGCACATATAGTTTTTAGCAATACGTCTTTAGCAAAGTATTGTAGTTGGAAGCTTGGTGGCGCAATCGAAGAGCACGCGCGCTCTGATTACTAGGTTGTGCGATTGAATGCTTGAAATTTTACAATTTTTCCAATTTTTTAATCACCTGACCATAGTAGAGCCGTCGAGAGCTGATTATACTTCAGAAATCAAGGAAATGCTTGTTTGCAGGGGCAAAAATAAAATTTTCGTCTGGGCGGAAGCGAGGAACCCCTCCCGACCTTCCCCATTCGGCACTACGCGCCTCTACTATTGCGCTTTGCGCTATTATCTACGAGACAAAATGTTGGGCACCCTTATGATATCCTAAATCCGCCTCTGCCACGGTTTTCTAAGAATTTTCGAATGGTTATATCAAATATCGATAATTGGGTTGTACTGTGAAAAATTATTAGACTTCCGTGCTTATGTTCACATTCACATTCTGAATGTTTGGTGTCATTTAACGAGCGGATTTTTGCTCTGAGTCAGCGGCAGAACGTTAGACTGTGACTGCGGGGGTACAGTAGCTGCTCATTTCAGAAAACTTTCTTTTTGCCGCGCGATACGGTACCTTTAACATGTGTAGATGATTGAACGATTAAGAAAATCGCCCTGGTTGCGCAAAGCGGCGATTGCTAATTTTTGATGCCGATAATCTCCAGATCATCACCCCCACTGTCGGTCCATATGGCTATTTTGGTGGCACACTCACATAGGATTGAGGTTGGAGACTTTTTGTTACTGGGGCATAAGAGGTGAATTTTTTGTGTCTGACTACGGCGGTAACGCTATCTATCGGTGTCACTGGAAACTGGGCCGCGAAAATTAGATCGCGCAAAAATCTTTACGAGATATTACCATGTATTGGAAGTTGTGCTGCGCTATTTTAGCATGGGCCTATTCGCTCGGCCGTCGGGATCTCGTACTTTTCACACTCACATCACTTTCTGTCGTTCAACGAGCGCAATTTCTGGTGAGAGAAATGTTCCCTCGCAAACAAGCTGTTCACGAAAGTGTAGAATATCTGCAAAGAGGAAGTGATAAGCACAGTGTTCCTTCAGTGATAAGTCAGCCCCTGTACATGGTTTACAGCTTCGACGTAACGTAGAACGTGAGAGTCGGGGTTTGAACAAACGCTTTTCACGTGAATTGCTTAAAACGCGAAGAAAATCGTCTTATACAAGTAAAGTTACCTTGTGTCACTGATACATGTAGTCACATCACAGTAAAAACTATAAATTTTCACGAGTATGACAGTACGTGTATACCAGGAAAGCGTGTGTGTGAAATCCAGACGTCCACTGAACCAAACATTGCCAAAACCTCATGTAAAAATTTTCTGACATCTATCTAGTCGGTAAACTAACCCTTAAACAGGGCTGAGTATTGGCTAACATCTATCGCGAACTTTTCCGTTTTGTTTTCATAATAGAGAACATTATGTGATGCCAGTGGAGATTGTGGCAGGATAACTGAGCCGGGATAAAATAAAAGCGAAATTAAACGAAAAAGTCAGCGTTCGCGTCCTGATGGTTCCAAACGCCAATTTTAAAGCTATTTGTATCTCTGCGTAACAGTTCGCTAATTGAAAAATTTCTAGTCATTCATGTATTATTTATGTATACACAACGTGGCCCACAAAGCTCTCAATAAGTGTATAATTGTTATTAGTACGTTGACGGCTGTTTCAGTGTACAATTGCCCCTCATGGCTAATTACCTGCTCCAAGATTCTCTATCGACCAACCGCAACAAAGAATAAAGTCACGTGTACAGCAATTGTCCTCAATCTCAGCCAATGGCGGTTAAAAGTTTTTCTTTTATTTCACTGTTACGCGTGGACCTGTTATATTGAGAAGGGATGAAATCGATGAGTTATAAAACCAGCCACAAGGTCGCCGTAATGCGCAGATCACTTCCCGCATGTTACAAGAGTACAACTGAGAAAAGGCAATACGTGGTTAGCAAATAGCAGAATTGTAACCATTAAAATGTTAAAAGACTGAAGACGTTCTATATGCGAGTTCTCTGGTTCAAAAGCTATGCACGGCCACTGGAGACCGGGAGACAATTTCCATGTTTTTGACCGTCGCTATTATCACCATCATCACAGACGAGGCGGATTTCACGGGTTAGGCGGGTAAGTCATTGAAGGGGACTATCTGATGATGTCGAATCAAGATCGATCTTAGGGAACTCGGTGCAGTTAGGAATCACGTGGTTCACTGTATCCACTTCCGCAGTGCCTGTAGATTGTGGCTACACATTGGGCGCCGTTTATATTCTGGCTATTTTTAAAATTAATTCTAAGGATATTAAGAAACGTGATATGATGAGCGTCAGTGGAATAAAAAAGATTACAAAAAGAGGGCATTGCGTTCCAGACGTAAAATCAGATGGCAAAAATCAAATCATGAAATTTTGCAGCCTAATTAAAGCGACATTAAACACATGCCTTCAGTCAAAATCAAGTTTTATATAGGTAACATACAGTTATGAAGTTGGTCTTCATTTGTTGCTTAGTCAAAATAGATGTTACCGGGAGTTTTTTATGAGCTTGGTTTTAAGAAACAACTAACTGTCGATGAGTTCCTCTAAACCAAGTATGGAACAAGAGAATGTAAATTTTATAGCGGTAAGTGGCCTTAATCAAAACTTGCTTTTTCATAGACTTGCTAAACTCGGCGTTTTCATTATATTTTTGTTTTACTTGTGTTTTCTGAAGTCTACGCGTAAATATGACATAAGTTACAATGAGTGTAGCCTATACACTGCAAGTGTTACTGCGTCAATTTCAATGAACGAACACTGCTTAGGTAGTGAGGAATCGTACTGTTATTATGAGTTCTGAGATGAGGGAAAGGTCATCCTAGTGAGGGCAAAAGTTTTCATCTGGTGACATCTGACGGTGATGAGCAACCTTGCTATGCACCTGATGCTTCATGAGGGTGACACGGAAGGTGAGGTATCTGGAATTACAATGAGCAACAAAACGTTTCGTACTGTGTTACGTCATAGAACCTGGTGCTCACTGATATATGACGGGGGAAGGGTTTGTGAAATGAACCGGTTAGTGGGCCATTTCTGCTAAACTCGACAAAAGTGCGTTTTGTACAGTGGAATTTGCTCAAGCGATCGTGACAATGAAGGCAACTTCCGATAGGAGAAGTGCGTCCTCGTAAGCCGTCATAAATTAATGATTTCCTCCCATTCTGCGAACATGGCCTGGACAAGTGCAGCTTCCGACAAAATAGTGCAAAGCAATAATGTTACTTCGGGGCCCATTTGAAAGGCAGCCTTTTCTCATCAGTGAAGATGTCATCCTCAATGGGAAAATAAGTCGACCTCTGTCAGCTTTACAGTTTCGTAAATTCGGCAACCACTTTAATTCAGTTACATGGAGGCTTTAATTTTGTTGAATAAGAATAGTGCCCTGTTAAACAACTTTCATAATCCTAAAATTCAAATATTTTGTGAGATCTTTGGAGCACTAACCGTCTCAATAATTCGATGCGTCAATTTGCACCAGCTGTCGACAGTTTGTGGAGTCAGCTGAAGCGCAAACAGTTGTAGTTCGGGAAACAACCTGGCGCGAAGTAAAAAGGACAACTCGTACTTATATGAGTAATTATAGAATTAAAGAACCTAACATCACGTATGATATCACTGAAGAAAGTCAACAATCGTACAACAATCGTCTGTATCAGTCCTTAGTGTCATATTCCATTTGTTTTTTAACACCGTGTGTCGCGTCTCCCATGTCCCTGTTGCGAGGTCATCCCAAGTGATATCAATCCCTTCTCTTGGTGGCTTACAGCTGGAAGCGCTCTTGTCCCTTCGACTGCATTTAGTTGCATCACTTCCCTGGCCGTAGACCGTTTTCTGAGGAGGAGGAGGAGAGCCCTCTATTGTTTCATCCGGTCAAGATACCCGAAGACAGACTTGTACAAACCGCCATAGCAACTAAAATTACGTAACACATTTTTTCTTCGAAGGTCTATTGCAACCCCGTATCCGACGTAATTCGATGACAGTGGTGCTACAATGTCTGCAATTCTTATTTCAAAGATTAATTACACGAGGGGACCATTTTGTACAAATAGGAAGTCTGGTTTGTAAATGTGTGGATTGTGCAAATACGTTTTTGTTGCTGGTTGGAGTGATTAAAAAAAAACTTTTGTGCTCGGTCTTCGTATGTATGTTTTACACATTAGGATGTGTTGCAAATATCACAGTTTGACTTGAGAGTTCTATTGTCTGTATTGATTGCTCGAGTCATTATTCACTAACTCGACTGGCCAAATGAAAACTAAAGCTGTTAGCTGCCCCACCTTACAAAAAGCGCGGGAAATCAATAGGGAGGCTGATTAAATAAGCACCAGGCGTTGACGTTATTGGCGTGTTGAGAAAACAATCGCAGCTGTAATGTAAGGTCTCTAAATCGATCCAAATAGTTTGAGTGGTTTCAAAATATTCATAAAATATGTATAACTAGGCAAATAGATTGCGAGTCTGTTAGCTTGTTAGGAAAATGATTATCAATCGTCATTAGATCAAGGCTCTGAGTTTTAGGTGTTCTTTTGTAATCTTAAGTCTGTTTGCTTAATTAGCCATTTTTCACATTGTGCAAGTATCTTACGGCAGCGGTCGATGTAAATAAACAGTTGAGGGAAATCCCCTCATATTATAGATTCTTTAGCATGCATATGCGGGTACGTTTTTAAGTATAACATTGACATTTGTTCGTAGTTTATGCTCATAAACACCTGTAATGATCCTTGCACATATATTAATGATCACTTCGATATGCAGTGTGGGATCAATAGCTATGGCTCTGCAATTGCTATCAGTGACACAGAGACTGAGGACCAGGGGGGTCACTGTCCCCGGGGACCGTATCAGTTAAGGGTTCCCGGTGGCAAAGGGAGTGCAACACAAATTACATTTCCTTCTTAATACTTTCAAAACACGCAAGCTCAGACAACGAATGATCGCTTAATTTCAACCTATGCACTCGATAATTTGCTCCAACATCCAAATCCGTATTATTCCGTCAAATTTGACATTTTGAGTGCGTACGTACGAACTTAGATCTATTAAGGCTGTTCGACACAGTTTTAGTTTACCGTTGAACTTTTTAAAACCTTAATAGTCTATGTTTTGGACAATTATATGCAAAAGCGGAGTCACCGAATTGGTTTTTCCGTCACAGTCGTCTTACCAGATGCACGTGCGGCAGAAATGCGAAATTTACATGGGCAACTGAAAAGTCATCCCTAATAACAATAATGGTTGAAATACTTTTAAAAATGGATTAATTTCGTTGTACAATGTGAGTTTTATGTTTTGCGGCTTTAAGCACATTTCCAGGTGTACTGATTTCCATATGTCAGTGTAAAGTATTTTTTCTTCTGGATTTTGAGTACCTCAAAGTTAAGCGTTTTCAACTTGACTTCTACACAAATAGTCGCAACGTCATTTTTCTTTGGTGTTTTGCTTTGACACAGCTCGCGTTTCCTATGAAATATAAAAAGTTAAGGGCCACCAACTTTGTTTTTGAACTATTTTATCTGAAATAGTGCGAAGTCAACTCGAGCGTCTCAAATGTGCGTCACATTCAAGATCACGGTGGTTGCCCTCTGTATTTCCCTATATATGGCGATTATGTTTTGTTGTAGGGATTATGAAATAGGTTTAGGTCATATGAATAATCTAAGACGAGAATTTTCTTCTTTGAGAAATTCAAATTTACTGGTTTACCGCGAATTAAGTCCGTATCACAAAACTTCCGCCCGTTTGTCATTATATTATTATTATATTGAGAGAGATTGTTAGTAACGCCAAACTATTTGATAAGTAAGTGTTCAGCTTTATTTTTGTTTTTGTGATAAAATGTCACAAATAATTCACTGCTCCTACTCTTACACATATAACCCTACTTAAAAACATGTGCCGCCGCCTATGTTGAACCAAGTTAGGCAAGCTCTTTGAAGCCACCTGGGGATATACCGTAAACTGCTTGGGACAATTGCTCAGGGAGAACAGCCAGTCGTTCGGTGTTCTTGCAACTGAAGAACGTTCTGTCTTTCACCATTTTTCAAAATCTACTGACAAGATTAGAAACTCTGTCAATGGACGCCGCTCTAGCATGGGAACTGAATATTAACGCAATTGACAATTTTTACTGCTTTCGAACCCACAAAGGCCTTTGCAGAAAACACGCAGGAAACAGTTTTTTCAGATGGAGTGGACATGTATATGACTTACTTGGAAATGAAGAAACAAAATCGAAACTCATTTGCTGCGGATCGTGCTCAAACATTATTTAATAATAATTTGAAATTGTAAGTCTGCAATGACTGCTTGTGTAACCGTTTGTATGCACCTACCTGAAATGGTGTGTGTGTGTGTCTAGTAAGGGTGCTGTGGGGGAGCGGGTCACAGTGCCTGCAATGTATTACACTGTTCGGCGGTCTATTCCTGCTTTTTTTACTTATTGACCATCAAAGTAGAGTAAAACGCTTTAAAAAACGGGGATTAATATTGGATGAAGTTGTTTAGCAAAGAAAACGTCCCTAAGTACACGGAAACAAAATAAAAATTTGTATGAAGTTCACTACAATGACTCGAGGTTAACGTAGGCCTATGTCAAGTTAGATAAAAGTTCTGCGTTACGTATGACGATCATAGAAACTCTCAATCGATATTTTACCAGCAGAGCAAATGTAAACGCTTCGGTTTTCGAATAAAGTTCTGAGTTTGAACAAATAGTCCGGAACAGACCTGATTCTGTTAAGTGTTTTCGGAAGTGAATGGCTTGCAAACATCGCCGACTTCAGTCTGTTGTGATTCTGCCTTCATTAGTTGTCAATAGGCGTCACTAGGTTCAGCTTGGTAGCTACCCTGAATTTCTGAAACACGGGATCAAAATTATCTTTTGTATCTATTTTGCGCAAAATGAGTTATAGACAAAAAAAATGTCTACAAAAAATACAGATTTTTAATCAGTGTAATTTTACTTTTTCTGAAGGTAGAAAGATTTTCACTTTATACCAATCTGTCAATACTTCCTTCACATGACTCTGTCTTTTTACTTAAATTAATCATAAAGCGTTGTTACAGTTTTCTCAATTTTTCATAAAAATCATAAATTCCCTATTTTTGAAAGTCGTTTTCATGCAAAAGTAGAACATTTTGAAAATAATTCCTAACGAAGTTTTGGACAGCAATGGATAAAGCATTTAGTATCTGAAAGTTCTAAATGATTCCATGTAGCCATTCCGTCTTGTAGATGATGAAATAAATTTTTGGCCATCCGTCTCGTGAACCTACAGCAACATACAGCAACCGCCCCTGATAGCCACATGGGTTGCGCGTTGAACAATGACATAGTTTGGATAATTTCTTTTTTATACACTTCCACAAACCACAACTCTGATAACTTAGAAGAATACCGCGATGAAAATGAATGCGTCTGAAGGTGTTTCTGAAAAATGTCGACTAAACGTGGAAAACATCCTGTAGGGGTCGCTTCAATACATACAGACATTGACTGAAGTGTATTCGAACTAACTGAGCTTAGTCAACAAATGAGACGATCACGTGCTTAGTAAATCCGTTTAACAGCTTATCGTTATTAATATTGTCAAATAAACATTTTTGAAATGTTTACTTAAGAAGATCACGCTCAGTTGATGACATATGTTAAGCAAATAGAAACGTTCACAAAACTAGCTTTACCAAAGATTTTGGCTTTACTAACCTTTGTATAGATTATTTCCTTATCGATATTCTACGCACTGTTCTTTGGTTGTTTTACTTTCCGTATTCTTAACATGTCTGTCCTAAATGTTCATTACATCCGGGTGTCTTAATACGTGTGTCTAAGTGCTCATCACATCACGTGAAGTCCGCAACTCTTGTCTAGTAGTTAGTCAGTATCTAATCTCCGTCGCTTGTGAGTGCGCATTGGCGTGTTCAACACGGGACGAAGCAAACGCAAGCTAATCGGTGCTATAGGAGGGGGGGGGTACTTTTTCCAGTGAACAACAGAGCCGTGTCCTGTTGTGCCCACATATACCTTCATAGGCCTATGTATAAGTACGTATATTGGACTATTCTATTTGCACCCTTGTATGCAATGGTACAAAGAGGGGTGTCATGGAGTGAAGTAGGACGATATGGTATACGGGTGGGGCATGTGACGAGTGCAAGCAGACGACATTGTCAGTTACACCTTGCTCATATCTAGGAACTCTGTGCTTCTCAGTTAGCTCAGATAATCTGTCTTTGACATACTTTCTAAGTTGCGGTTTCTTGCTGCTCAGTTTTTGTGCACATAGTAGCTGAATTCATTTGTTTGTATTTCTGTTTAAATCTTTACTAATTGATATTTTCCGCTTTACCATAGTTGAAGAAGTTACGCGGATGAAAAGTCATCTCAAACAGACTTTTTTCGCCTATGCTTTACAATCTACTGTTAGCCTCACGTTACCAATGAATATTGAATGTCCAGAGCATACCGTGTAGCTTTTTATCTGGGAGGCTTCGATTACTGACGTCTTATGTCTCCTTTTCTTTCATAACCCTGACACTAATTTTGACTGCAAGTTATAAAACACCAACGCAGTAAAAATCTGGCTACTTGCAATGCATGATTGGTGATATTTTCATTAGCGGTATTTATTTATTCATCAAATACACTTTAAAGTACATTTTCTAGACGAGTTTAATAAGTGAGGGGTAGATACCCATGTCAGGAAGGGGATAAATAGTCATGCTTTTTGATTTCGTTGTGATGATAACTTTCTTTGTGTGCTCACTTTCGAAAAAGACACTGGCTTAAAACACTGATGAGACGAAAGAGCCATAGAGTGGTAGATGTGAGAACGCCAACCTAGCGTGTACGTATCGGGCCCACGAAGGATAAAATTAGGTAGACAGCGAGCAATTATTTGTTATTTCAAAAAGACGTTGTAACATGCCACCCTGAGCCAATGTAAACATACATTCATCATGTATAGATTTAAACATACTCAAACTAAATCCTTGTACATGACAGTCAGTTTATACAAGGGCTACGGTTAATTACTGAGTTACGCCACATCCAGGAGATGTTCAGTTTACGTTGTGCAAGAGGAACGCTGGTAAACGTTTAGGACCAACGCATGAAAACTACTACACATCAAAAGTCGACGCTAGCAAATAACTCACGAAAGTAAAAACTGTATAAAAGAACAAAAAACATGATTTTCGTTGACTTAACACGAAGCAGTTGTGCACGATCAAGACACCCATTGCTGTCTATTTCAAACGTTTGGTAACATCGTTTTGACAACTTTTTCCCACAGTTCATTTAGTGCTATTTATTCATTTATTTTCATACTTATTTAATTAGTTGACTCATAATTCATTGGTCACGTGATGCCCGTCACCTGGCCACCAGCTCTGTTTACAGAGCTTGAACTTACAGAGACCTAGTGCAGTGAACACGAGTCCTACAGTGTGAGTCATGAGCCCACGGCTAGTTACCATATATGAAAATCATCGCCGCGGTGGAGAAGGGGAATTAAGCCACGCACGGAGCAATCGGTGAAAAAATGCTTCTTGCAGTGACGTGTCTGAAGATGGGAAAACCTTGACTGAATTATACCTAGGCATCTTGTATTTAATTTTGAAAGACTGCAATGCATTAGCCTAGTGATGAGATACGTAGGTGCGCTTTTTATCTTTTCATCAAAAAAGCCGGTTGGTATTGCTCCTGGCTGTAGCCAAGCGTGCTCCATCGGTAAAGTTTATCAACACAACATTTGTCAATTAAACTAAAAAAATCGTTGCCATTCTAGTATTGCAAAATTATAAATTTGAATCCAGCTGCCATTAAAAGAGTCCGATTCTCAAGTGGAACATGTTTGTACTTTCACTAGCGCCCTCTATTTGAGAAGACATTATCATTGCACAGAAGAAAGGATCTATAACAAACACAGTCCTGGTCTACAAATTAACACACTCCTTTACTGAATAGGTCGTATAATTCAATTAGCAAACAAACAAACCGTGAAACTGTTTAGGAAATTTGTTCCGTTCTGTATATTAGCGTGATGCTGATGTCTTTCTGCCATTACGGATATACTTCGAACTCCACCACCGCCAGTTGCTTTCTCAAACCTTTAATGATATAAAACTATTAATTTTCCAAAAAAAAAAACAGCCGATGACCAGGGCATGTGTACATTGATTTCACCGTGTTTAGCGTATTATTTACTCACTAACTAACCAGCACTTTACTCGTTGTTTCCTTCATGTGTTAAAGCGCCATGAACCCATGCTTTCTGTCAAAAATCGACTTTTGAAATAAGCCAGTAACCTTTATACTGTCGGTTTCAAATTGCTCCTTAGCCAAACTAAATTGATCTCAGGGCTTCAAATGAACTGTCAGCTCGTTACTTCGTCAGACTAACAACAGAAAATTTTAGGTCACGCTGCTTGTTTGACTAAAGGGATTGTCGAGTTCTTCCGACCCCAGAAACCAATTTTAAACTTAAGTTAAGGATCAAGATAAGGCCAATTTTATAGTGATGTCACTGAGCAAAACCAAAGTTGTTTTTAACAAAAGACATGAAGGTTAAATGCCACTTGAACGTGTTGTTCTGGGATAAGCGCACTGTGGCCCTAACTACATAACTGCCTATGATCGTCCTGTTATTGCTTGTATACCATGAGCTAGAGCGTGACTACCGCCGCCGCTGCCGCTGCCGCCGCTTCCGCCGCCGAGCCTCTGCTGCGACAGTGAATGCTTCTGTTGTTTATTACGTGCTGCTGCTGCTGCTGCTGCTGCTGCTGCTGCTGCTGCTGCTGCTGCTGCTGCTGCTGCTGCTGCTGCTGCTGCTGCTGCTGCTGCTGCTGCTGCTGCTGCTGCTGCCGCTGCAGTCGCCCGAAGCCGCTGCTGCCGTCGCTGCGTCATAACGTGACGCCAAGGGCATATGACCGCTGATAAAACGGATCCCTGGGGTTAACGTAAAACGTCAGCATGTCGACAGCACCAATGTCATTAACACCGCAGTAATGTTGGTAACGGAAGTGAAAGGGGTTGACTAAAGCGTGGAAGTAGGGTGTTTATTCCTGTCGTAGAATGCACTGCCCGTTTTGTATAATATTTGAGTTTCCTAAACAAGGCATGACTTATTGCATGTACGTGTTAATAATTAGAATGAAGTAATTAGATGTTTAGTACGTTATTAAGTTCATTCGGGCAATAATATTAACATACTTGCTGATGTAAATAAATTACCGAAATGCATCTAACCAGATTTGTATGGCTAATCGAGCCACTGAATCATTCAGGGAATCTGGTTTGAGCTGAGTAAAAAGCACCGTCTCATCACTTATAAGCAGATATAAGGATATTATTTTTTTGTTTTTCAAAGCATAAACAACAACATACACCAAAACGAGACCCAATCTACTAATAACGAATAGCAAGCTGCCCAGGTTCCCTTACATGAGGAACGCTCGGTAGTACCTACATTGTTTCACAGTACTTTGCCAGTTCAACGGGCGCTCTCAGCATTGTTATTCATAAGTGATACTGGCATATAGTTAATATAGACTGAACAGTCAGGTAGCAGATAACCCGGATAACTGAATGCATATGTGCGTCAATAGTTTAAATAGTTATAAGCAGTGTTGCCTGTATTGAAACGGACAGATCTTCAGAGGCGCGGTTGGCAACCTTATACCTTTTCTATTACCCTGAACTCGATGCTTTCAATTTCAAAGATTCTCAGTCATGCGGTTTGGGGAAGGCGGGACCTATTCTGACATCATCGCCAATCAGTGTTTCGAACAAACGTCGGCGCGAACCTGGTGTCGTTTAGCTTTCGGTAATCAACCGATACCTTGTTTTGAATATATAAAGAAAGCAGTCCGTGCTTTGGCGTTCGAAACATCTGCAAGATTTTGTCAAGCGGTTAAGTGGGTTCCTTTTATCTGCCCCGATTCATCCTACTTATTTCGGTCGGAATGATTCCAACGTGTTATGGATCCCATTGCTCGACTAACACGGCGAACAGGAGGTGACCAAACAAAAGAAACACAGTATCCCAACATTCGTCTGGAACCAACAAACCATATCAGTTTTTTATCTGAGGAAGAGTCGTTCTTCCAGCGAACATCTACAGGGTGAGTTGAAAGACGAATGGAAAACGCATCGGGACATTTTCGATGCAACGCTCTTGACGTTAAAATGTGTTTTAATTGTTAAATCTATTACAGGTACAACTTCGTGAAAGTTTTGAAACTGTTGTTGTACAGTAGTCAAGCTGAACACAAAGTTTTACTTCGCTACTACGTTTAGTTGTCTAGTTACGGATCATTGAGCTGTAACATTTAAGCTACTAACTAACCGACAATCTGCAGGCCTACCGGATCAGTAACGAACGAGCCATCGGAGCCCAGACTTTCTTGAGTTCTGGTTATCCTTTTAAAGCTGTGCTTTTAAGCTGGCAATATGTCTTCCATCCAAGCAAAATGAGAGAGACAGTTGCAGAGATTTAATTTTCTACAACATTTTTATGCGAACAACGATTCCAACATGTCGGAGTATTCCATGGCAAAACAAAGTGTGAATTCAGTTGTACGTTTTTTTGTCTCAAAAAAGATTACAGGTACAGTATTTGTTAAGCCAAAATAACTAAACGAACAAGCTGAACGGTTAACGGTGAAATAACCTTCAGCTCTGTCGAACCAATATTTGTTTCAGTGGTTACGAGTCATGCAATTCCTGACTTTGAGCCCAATAACTTCAATCTATAACAAACATGCCTGTAGGGCGAAAGTAATATAAGACCTGGTGAAAAAGATTGTTTTATATGCGTGTGCCACTGATCGATACAATGGAAACAGTTGTCCTAATCGTTATTACCTGTTCAGTTCGTCAAGATATGCTCTTTATTCCAGTTTAAATATTAATAACAATCACACAAATAATACGAAAAGTTGCACATAAATGGTCATAATCTGTATGTGTCTTGTTTAATGTTTGAAAACAGGGACGAGAAACTAATTGTTCAACCTGCGTACATGTGTCCACAGTGACTCAATGTAGTACATCCTCAAGTAGAGAACCGTGCTAGTTTTGATTTTTTTGTTGCTGTTGTTGTTTATTGTTCTTTTTTTTTTTGATCTATAGTCGATAGATTAGCATCCCTTCAGTGACTCTGATCGTCTGTATAAGAACATAAATAGCCTTCCCGTTATAACAGTGTATGATTAGTGGTTATCTGTCAGTAAGTTACTTCTATACCTAACGGTTTGTTACTTGTTCTCTCATTAGGTCTTGGTTTACACAAAAATATTACAATTTAATGAATCATTCTTTTAATGATAACAGCTTGTTAGTGATGCCTGCAAGATATCTTGTATCTGTGGCTGCTATTTCCTGTACTTCAAGTAAGTTACATTTATATAGTGAGTGCTGCTGAAAATGGCCAATTTCAAAATAAGATTAAATAAGAATGAAGAATTTTATCAACGTACAAAACACTCGTGATCTTCATTTTGAACACAGTTTAACCATAGAAAATAAGAACTGTTATCTTATCTTACTTCACAACTCGAATTTTCGTAGCAGTCGCAAAATTAACTCAAAACACGTGACACTCGCCCTCGTCCTGAAATAACGAGATGTCTCAAAGTAGTTGTCACATCGCTGAAACAGCGCACAATATACCTATAAACTTTGTTCATTTACTCGGAAAACATCGACATAGTTTTGAAACATCAAAAGATGAGAATATTTTAAAGCCATCTCCATCTGCGTGTATGTTATTTTACTTTTTTCAAAGGTCAAACTGCGCAAATGAATTTCTGGCTGACTGCCGGAGATTCAAAAATTAAACAGTGAAAATTCTTTATCTAATTCGGAACAAATTTGACTTACTACTGAGTCTCTTTAAAACAACCATTCTTAATGATTTCTGTGTTAGGGTACATGTTTTATAAACCGTGTGTTGGTAGCTCAACATATGTGAATCCGCCCTGTATCGGGGTACCTGTGTGACATGAAAACGTCGTGATCAATCATCCCTGTTTTCGGGTCCTTGACACCACGTGAATCCTTTCTCTGTTGGATTATCTATGTGACGGCAACGACACACTGGCGGGTTTAGGGTGTTGTAAGGGCCAGCCATTTTTTAAGGAAAATGTCCTCGAAAACCGTGCCAGCATGCTGACGGTGTTATTTAATCATGTCTCCCCTATGTCTGCCTATGCAACGTCTCCTGTGAACCCGCTTTGTGTCCGGTTGCTTGTGTGACATGTAAACACCATGTGTGTCTCTGATGGGGAAACTTAGGTGACGTTTCGCGGTGTTACTTTCAATTCTTAGCAGTCAAATGGAAAACACCTGCTGACGAATTATTCGTGTGATAAACTCGTTTTTCACTAATTGGGCTCACGCTGAATGTGCGTTCTGGCAATATGGAAGAAAACATTCCGACTCATCCGCACAGACAAATCTAATCACTGAAGAAGCTGGAACAGACGGAAATATTCTGTGCACTTTAACGGCGAAAACAAACTTGCGATAACGTTACATTTCAACTTGTAGAATGGCCGTCGTTTTCAAAGTAATTCTTACACACACATGGTTCATAGAATTCTAAATTACAAAGTAAAACGTGCTTGTTTTATTAAAATTCCACCAGTTACATGCAGCTTCGTAAGGAAGAGATCAGAGATCAAATTGTTCAAAACAGTGAGGGTAAGTAAAACTCGTTTGTGACGAATGTAGGCAGCAACTGTTTTGGTTTGCAGTAGTTCATCTAGCTATCTAGGGACGGATCCAGGATTTTGAGTTGGGGGGCCCGGCGAGTGTATTAGCCAGGATTTTGCCCGTCAGACATTCGCACCCCGAACTGCCAAATGGAGTCTGGGAGAATTTTAGGGTGCCATGGCCCCTTGGCCCCCTCTAATCCGCCACTATCAGTGGACTCTTGAAATAGTTTTAGTGAATCTTTCGTTGTTCCTTCAGAACGATAATGTAGGTTAACAAGATGAAATTATCATTCTTTTATGACGTATTTGTCCATGAATCAGCTTATTCTGCGATCCCAGGTGAAAGAAAAAGGTAAATAATATGACTGATAATTACTTTCAAATGTTAACCCTATTTTAAGAAACCGGTCGTTTATATTGTAACCTGATATAATTCGTGCACCACTTATGTTGCTCTCAATAATTTCAAGCACAGCTTTCGGGACTCACCTAATGGCATAACTCACAGGCGCTGTTTTAACGTCACTCATTACGACAATTAGCAGGAGCGGGAAACATGGCGACCATTTGACATATGGAGCCAAGAATCTCCGTGAAGAATATTTTTAGAAACATATATGAATGGGAGACGGAGTACATCTGCGTGGGGGTTGAGTCATTCTCATTTCACAAATTTCGCTGAATTTTGAGTAAGTTTGTAAAGCTAACCACAACTAGATCTAGTCTCGTTTGACATGCCAGTAGAGTCTGATCCACTAATAGAACAGTAGGGTGTGCTCTCATACCTTGGTTGTAGAGTCAACACAGACGCATTATGAAGTTAAAATGTCAACAAATAATTGAGACATTAAGGAAACAATTTCTAAATGCTTTTGATGCCATTTCTCGACTTTTTACACATAGCAGTAGATCCTTATTTTGACTTCATGCAAGAATTATATAATTATCATCTGATTGTATACATAATGTATATTCTGAAAATGATTTTACTCACCAAATATGTTGTCGTTTATTTCGTATACTTAAATATCAAGCTGCATTTTGCCTTGTTTAGCTGGCTAAAAAGTGAAAACCGAATTTGGGCTTTTGCTACCTTGAAATATCTCTGCTTACCGTGAGAGGATTCTACTCCCCTTTCCACCAGCGGCTCAGGAAAACGCTCCGAACGTTATTGGGATTGGCCTACACTAGACTTGTGACTTTAAAAATGTACGCATTTACGCATTGCCTGTTATTCGAGTTGCCGGCTCAATCGACAACAATTCAAGATCGAATGAGTTTGGTAATGCCATTAAATCTAAAGCGCTTCACCGGGTTACAAATTTAACTTTGACAGTTAAACAGCGGCGAAATGCCTCTTTAAACCTACGGTTGTCTGAGACATTGCCGACTAGTAAAAGCAATCAGACAAATATCTACAAAATTGTAGAATTTAATTATGTAAAATTGCATATCAATTTTCTGAAAGTAGAAAGAACACAGAATTTGATTTTGACTTTGTACAAATCCTTCTGACATTAATTGGGTTACATGATCATGTCTTTCTATTAAAATTCAGGAAAAAGAGCAAATTCGCAGCAAAACAACAGTATCAATAACATGGACAAATTTCGTTTGGCGATAAAAAAGTTTAGGATTAAATTCCGAACACCCTGTTATAATTATCTAAGTTATCCTTTCGTCATCTTTTTTGTTTTATGCAACATTTGAGTGTTAAATCCTAAACGACCAATGTTGATAGCTCCTCATACCGACAACAGCGCTGTTTGGAATGTTTTGCACCTGTATTCATCGAAAACAATTTTGATTAAATTTTGGAGAGCAATGCATAAAACACAGCATTCGAAACTTTTATTTAAATCCTATCAGTCATCTCATAACATTAAACACTTCTATTTTGCGTCTCGTGTTTGGTTGTTCATTTCTATTATTTCTTAAACTTAACACATTATTGAAAACCAGTGACGGAATCGGTTGAGTTTTAAAAAGAGTCGAGCCCAATGTTGTTTTTTTACGAAAAATACCGTCAGCATGCCGTTTTTAGAGCCCCCATGGACACTTTCCTGCGTTGAAAAGTGTGATCCCCTTGCGTCATCCTAGATCCGCCAATGTGGATTGTCTGACGTTGGAAGGACACTATGGTAGTTCACCTATTGATTAGTAATGAGTGCAGCAGTTGGCCCGCTTGATTGCAGTTATTTAAATACATTGTACCTGCTTAATAAAATGCCGGAGGTCGGCCGCATTAATTGACATGTAGTGTTCGTATTTTTAATACTGTCTGTGTAAACATTCACCAAGTTCAGACCGTTACCTGACATGAGGTAATAATACACCATTAAATAGCTTTTTACTAATGGATCCATCATTGGAATTTCTGGTCTTCTTGTTCACACGCAGAGTGTGGGTTAATACGTTGGACTAAATTCGCTTAAAAATTGAAGAACACGGGTATAATACACAAAGCTTCTTGCCGTCAAGAACTGTAGATCTAGGCCATCGCGATTTTCCTTGTATGTGTGAAATTGGTCTCCGTTCAACTTGCTCCTTATTCAGATAACAAATAATTTCTGTGCCTTGAGACTTGTGGGCAATGGAAAGAAATCACACAAATGCATTTCAGCTCGCGCATAAAGATACGTATCGTGCTACATCAATTCTACAAAAATGAATTTTATCATTTAACAGTGGTCCCAATTTTTTAGTTGTAAAGTCGGAAAATTATTCTCTACTATAACTTTCGATGTCTATTGCGAAAATATGTCATGTAGAAAAAGCCATTTGGGAATCGGTTTGCGCTGAAATTCGATTATGTCTTTTTAACTGAAATGAAGCAGAGAATCCTTAAATTTTTGACATTTGGCACATGACGACGTAAGCCTGAATGTAAAACACATTACGAGTGATGTCATTGTCCATCTACGATACTTTATAACTGTCACCCTGTTGTGACATGTGGGCACGATTGTTTAGGTAGAAAATTGAGAAAACATTTCTCAACGCCATTAAATTTGCCTGACATTTCAGTACGCAGTGGAGCTACGAGACTTGAAATGGCTAGAGATAATCTGATATTGTTCAGAGATTTTTGTAAAAACTACTGGTAAATGTTAAAGCTTGGACAAAAAAGTGAACGAGCCGTCGTCTAATTGTAGATCTGTGAGTGGCGGCCGTTCCAATTAAAAGCGTTTGTTTTTTATGGATATGTCTTGTGCGAAAGATGATTCTATTTATACTATATTATCTTCTAAGTCCGAAGTGATCGAATACACGAGAAATTTCGAGCGAGAATTTCATACTTCTAGCTTAGTTGTATCTTTACCGCGCGCTTCTAATAGATATGCTGTTTCGGAGAGCTTTAATTGAACTGACAAGCCAGCATCATCGTGTTAGTTTTGGTAATAATTTAGAGAGTTCCTTAATCAAAACATTCTGTCTTGGAAAGAAATTGTATGCAGAAAGACTCCATAAGCCTCCATTCGTCTGCGGAGTAGGCTGCTTGCTTCTCACGCCGTCGGGATCGCTGCATTTGGTCTTCTATCGAGTTTTATGGGTTTTTTTGACACATGGAATAATTGATTTGTTGTACTGAAGTTTTATTAATGATTTTATACAAACTACTGTTCTGGCAACCCTTATTTCGAACAAACAAAATTATTTTGCTCCGCAGAGTTTCTGTGACCTCACTAAAAACTTTGCATGACCAATTTCCAGCCAGAAGACACCCTCAAAAGCTAAAATGCGCACCTGTGCGACCTTGTCAGTGAATTTTTGTTCATGAAATTGGGTTTATTTTGCATTGACATTACATCATTAAGAAATGGCGTCTAGTTTGGTTTAAGTTGCCATTTCTTTGATAAGGGTTTTCTACGAAAATGAAACGGAACAAGTCTCTTACGTGTTTTTTTAAAGTCGTCCTCAAAGTGCCAACATTTCTGTAGCTTAGTACACCGTTTACACAAGTTCAAATTAATGGCAAACTAATGAACGAAAACGCAATAACGAGCACGCGGTTGTTCTGCACGACGGGCTTCACAAAAACATCTTCCAAGTTGAAAACGCGTCGTTCACTTGACATTTGGAACTTGCGTAATGACTTCTTGATGTCTGGAAAGAACAAGCTTCCTGTACCCCCATACATGTCATTACGCCACGAGGTCTGAGTCATGTTGAGCATGAAATTAGTCAAACGGTGTTCGCGAGCCCCAACGGTAATGATAACAGGTGCAAATGCCATGCCTATTACCGGACTATGTTGCGCATGCGGGCTTTAAATGCACACTGACGATTGTTTCCGCTTGAGGTATGTTAAGAATCATGAATGTAGTCTTACTGAGAAATTGACTAATCGTTTGTGTAGTTCAAAACTGTGTTCCCAGTAAAACTATTCTCGCTAGACAATCATTGTGGTATTGAGTCAAGTACTATGACAACCGCTTGAAAATTTAAAGGCTTGGCACTGTTGGAAATAATCATAATTTCGGGGTTCTATAAAGGAGCTTTGAACTAATGCTCTTGTACGTTCACCACCGAGGCGCGAGCAGAAGCGGGTTACTGACAAATGGAATGATGTGATCAAAGTAGCCACCAACCGAATAACGTTACACTTAGGTAGCAAAGCGTATAAATAAATACCTAATTTTCGATAGATTTAATTAATATATGGACATATTCTGAGTCACTATTAACCACCTTCGTGTTTCTATTTCAGAATGTTCAGTTTCTTAGACATCGTCAGCAATGTAGCTCAGTTGACCGTTCACCATGACGACGACTTCTTTGATCGTCTCAACCACAGGTACACCATCGGGGTTCTTGTCATCGCTATGATAATCGTTGGCTCAAAGCAATATGTCGGTGACCCTATAAACTGCTGGTGTCCAGCTCACTTCGTAGTAAACCACGAGGAATATGCCAACAACATTTGTTGGGTGTCGAACACCTACTACGTACCGCCGGATAAAGGCGTGCCGGAAACACTGACACCCCGCAAAGAGAAGGAAGTCGCCTACTACCAATGGGTGCCCTTCATTCTCGCCTGCATGGCCGCCTTCTACTTTTTCCCGCACGTGCTGTGGCGGATATTTTGCTCTCGTGTTGGATTAAACATTAATGGAATTGTTAAGTGTGTCAACCATTCGGAGCATCTGAATCCCGACATTCGTGATAAGACGCTAAAGTTTGTAGTAAGACATATGGACCGCTATTTGGACTTCCAACGGGAGCGCGGCACTGGCTGTTGCGCCAAATTCAAACAAGTGTTAAGTGAAAAACTTTGTCTCGGCTGCGGCAAAAAGTTTGGCAACAACCTCATCACTGTTTATCTCGGTATCAAAGTCCTATATGTATGTAACGCTGTTGGGCAAATTTTTCTCTTGAACAAATTTCTTGCTACCGATTACATGTTTTTCGGTATTGAGGTGCTACAGAAGTTAACGAATGGTACTGACTGGAAAGAGTCACATCGGTTTCCACGCGTGACTTTGTGTGACTTCGAAATACGTCGCTTGGGTGGAATGGAGAATATCCATCGATACACTTTGCAGTGCGCTCTACCAATCAATCTCTTTAACGAAAAAATATTTATATTTCTTTGGTTTTGGATGGCGTTGGTGGCGGCACTTACTGTTTGGGGCATATTACCATGGATACGTGGTCTGTTTTCACGTACACGTTACCGATACGTTAAGAAGTACTTGGTGATGTTGAACTTTTACAAAGGTGGAAACGACTCAAAATTGTTGAAAGTTTTCTCCGAGAGGTACCTTCGCCAAGACGGTGTGTTTGTTCTAAAGCTCATAAGTATCAACACGAACGATATTGTGATCGCCGAGCTGATCGGCCACTTATGGGATAATTTCAAGAGATTTAGAACAGCATATCATCCCAAGCCAGCGGCAACAGTTTAAAAATGCATTTCCGTGTTCTGTTTGGAGTGCTTCATTCGAATCATCGCAAGCAGCATTGATTAAACACGCAATGGTAATCAGTTTGTGTT
This sequence comes from Phoronis australis, assembly GCA_002633005.1. Classification (NCBI taxonomy): domain Eukaryota; kingdom Metazoa; phylum Phoronida; family Phoronidae; genus Phoronis; species Phoronis australis. The sequence goes on along the minus strand of NMRA01000014.1, from coordinate 1,598,733 downwards.
CGGAGAAAGTAGGAACAGTATGCATACTCGATATATTTAAAAAGGGTGCTAACCCCTGTAATGTGATTTCAACCAACCTTCTGATCTGCCATATGCTAAGGCATTATTGGCATCCACTTGAATGATAAACCAACATTCAACTAAGAACTCACACTCTCTGTGACATAGATTAGGTATGATGGTTCTTGGTGGTTGGTCTTTCCCTACAGTTGTCGTGTAACTCGCCTAAAGCGTAGGTCACGCTTACCCGTTTAGCAGAATTTTGAAAGGAATTTTAAAATTCTGTTCCAAATTTTTTAAGGTTGCTGAGGGTTACAGAGCATTATTTTGTTTCTGACAACTGGATGGGAAAGTCGTTTTTAATCACCTGTTCAAACGTCAAAACCGGGTTTGGTATCCTTTTAAGGAAACGGTTCAACATATCTCATGTGCACAGCTGTCTTAGAATGATTGAGCCCCTCCCAAACCTTCTCCTAAATCATATCTCTACCAATGTGGTAATCTTCTATCACCATGTGGACAGTTCGTCATCTTTTTTACAATTAATGTAATGTACATTGGACGAGGTAGTGACTTTTGGTAATGTTGCCAACTCTTTTGAAGATCCAGGTCTTGCATGACATTTACTTCATCACTGATGCATGGACATATTGACCCATGATAAACTAGAAAGACGGTAGCTTACAATTTCCTGAAAGTAGAAAGGTTATGAAACGCGACTATTAGACAAGGAAAGAAGTGTGTGGAGGCACTTAGGTTATAGATATTTTATACAGCACAAAATATAGCTTTTACTTGGTCTTAAAAAGGGAAAAGGAGTTGATTAATGGACGATTCCATATTTGTTTTTATCATATCATGTTATTATTTAATAATCCTGTTGGTTTTTGGACCCAGTTTGTCCTCGATGGATGTGAAAGTTCCCCTTTTTACGTTCAAATGACGTTCTGATATCCATTGTGAATCTTTTGAAACCATCTCGTGAATTTTAGTGGTGTTGAAAAGCCGTGTTTGCCGGGCTAGTCATGGGGAATGCACCAGCATACCAGTACGAGGCCTTCTGGTGTTTGTCTTTTAAGTTAACGACATGTATACGTAATGAATCCACTGTGGACTTCCATGTTATATTTAGTTGTACAGTGAATTTAGACAAATACGTTTTGGTAGGTACAAATAATAAATATCTTTGAATTACACTATTTGTTGGTGACCACAAAACCTATAGCTATGGTTACAACACGCACGAGGCAACAATAACAACGTGTCTTAACTTTCTTTCTTTATAGTACATTATTAGTGAACATGGCTGGGTGGCCCCAGTCACATAATTCTTAAAATTTTAATAGCAATATACAATAATGAACAAAATATTTATTTGAAACGGAACTCGTGGTGATTGGGTGTAAAATTAGCACCGGGTTATCATTCAAGAGGAGCAGAATCAAGGGAAAGGACTTGCATAAAATCACACTCGCTCCAATTGAAACAACCGAATAAATATATTTACATGTACATAGGCCTGTATTTACGAAAAAAAATCAATAACATCATGATAAAATGAAAAAGCGGTTAAAAAGCACAATCACACTCGTATGAAAAGGATATTATATTATTCTATTCATTTTAAATAGATGCCCGCAAAACTTTCCATAAGTGTTATCCGAGGTTTTGAGTAAAATATCGTTCACAGTCTCAAACAGGATTAATTTACAATTATTAAAACGTGGTTGAGTCCCATGTTCGTTGAAGTATAAGTACAGTATTGTGCATGGATAAACATAATATTAAAGTCTTTACTTGGTTTGCAAAGGAAGCAGACTAAAAAGTGATATACAGATGATTCTATATAAAAGTTTAGAACTTTATTTAACAAATAATGTAGGGAGTCCCAGAAAAGTCACAGAAGCAGCTGTAAAACATATGCTGAAATGTCTAGAGCTTGGTAAAAGTAGGGACATTGATCGGTTTGTGTAATACCAGAAATTTTTAACATCTCGTTTATATATTCGTTTGTGGATAAAAAATTATTTAAACATTGTCAAATGAGGGTATATGGGCAAGATGAAAGGGAAATTGCTTTGTAGTAATTGAGTATAAAGACATGCTATTATCTGACTTTACAGAAAAGCTGGGTATAAACCCGTGTTTAGCCCATGAATTGGATTTATTGATAAATAGATAGTCAATGCTATTACAATTAACAAGCGCTCTATCAGCCTCGCCAATGTCTTTCCTCAAAGTTGTCGTGATCGAATGTATAGGTCATGGGATTGGCTGAAGCTTCCTTTAAGTCATAGTTTTCTTAATATTTCCAATTTATGATTTTCTTAATATTTAACCACACGTGTCTCAATTTAATTTTAGAATAATTTTGTAAAAAAGTGAAAATAGTTGTGTATTATAGAACAGGTCTTTAGTAATCGTAGTTTACCCCTGTGTGACGTTCAGAAATCAACATCACAAGATGTAGATTTGCAATACTCGTTTCTGGACTAGGGAAGTAAACTACTCTGTGGGAATTTCTTGAAGGTCACTCAAAATTCGCCAGCCTTTTTGTTGTATGAAAAACACTAAGGCCTGCGTAGAAACCTGTCAAACTCAAATGTCGAGTTCCAGGGAAATAAATCATGATTTCAGATAGTACTGTTCAGGGCAGAAACGCGTCAGCAATTGTGTAATTAGGAATGGAAATGTCGCAGCAGTTTACAGTGGCAGTTGTACTGTTTAGCTCTAACGTGTGGGAACGCAATAGCACCTTGGGTGGTTTCACAGAAATCTGAGTAATCTAAAAATAATTCTGAATACAAACCACTGTTCACTTACAACGAGCAACTCAAGAGCAGCTGTTCATGCAAATAAGGAAGGGCATTTTTCCAGTTTAAAGGTGCGTGTTTTTTGTACTCATTGGACAACGAGGCATGATGCTATTTATCATTATGTCTCTGACACAGCGCCATCTATACTGAAAAGTGGCCCTGTGGAAACCACAGGCGTCCTCAGTTTCTGATCGTCCCCAATACACTATATATAATACTACAAGGTATGACACTCGGGACATGGAATTCCACGGGTGCTTCACTTCAGCCGTTCACATCAAATACAAAACTCAGTAAATTTACACAAAACAAGGTTTCAACTAACCATTAGCCGTTGTTCTTTCTTCTAATACCATTCAGGATGTCCTTCTGCAGCGAGCTCTCAATAAATTCGAGGTCAAAGCACAAAAATGTTCCCAAAAAGCCCATGCGTACTTCCTACTTTGACGGTTCGAGGTCAAGGACGGTACGGAATTATCCGATGAGTTGCGGATGGACGGCAATTGCCGGTTCATCACGGAAGGTTACGAAATCGTCTAGCTGAGTGCCACGTGGAGTTATCGATGTCGTGACATTCCGAGACAAATCGGCATTTGCTGTACCGTCGTTGACCTCGAACAGTCAAAGTTGGAAGTACGCAATCGCTTTTTGGTAACAGTGCTTTGACCGCGAATTTGTTGCAATCTCGCTGGAGCACTGAGGACACAGTGAATGGTATTAGAAGAAAGAACAATTGCTAATAGTTTGTTAAAACCCTGTTTTGTGTAATTTTATTGAGTTTTGTGTTTGATATGAATGGCTGAAGTGAAGCACCCTTGGAATTCCTTGTCCCGAGTGTCATACCGTGTAGTATTATGTATATTGGGGACGATCAGAAGGTGAGGACGGCTGTGGTGGAAACACGATGAAGGACACACGAAAATCCGTGGGTGGGCGTGCCTTGGTCGGAAGTATACCGATCACATCGCCACCACTTGCACACGCCTTTATGCACTCTACTTGACTGGGCTGAAGCCACTGGATCGGGTTCCTTTGATTTTGTTTACTTCGATTACTGTCCGTTTTAATAAAATGCAACTATTCAAGTCAAAGGTGGTCCCCACACTCGGTAACTGCAAAAACTGAAAGGAATTTCCCAGACTTCAACCAATGGGAATGACTGAATGTTAATGAGGTCGTTCTCATAACTTTAACCAATGAGAAGTCATGTTAAACAACATTTGACAGTGATACCTTTTGTAGCACTGCGAAAGAGTGTAGGTTCGCCGCCCATGATATATGGAGCCGCAAAATGGGCCCTAGGGAAGCAAACGACTGTTGCACTTGGTGGTACATCCAAGGTAGTAAGACTCTGCACTGAGATAACGCCAGCACGCGGCTGGCCATGAAGTCTGCTACACGCTTTGCCAGAGTGCTAGGCGATTTTCCTCGTTCGCAATCCGCTTATATGATCTGCACCGCGAATGTCCAAGCCGTCTTTTGCACTCTCGTTCTCAACCAATCTTCGAGGGACAAATATGGCGGTCTATTGCTGTATTTACATGTTCTTGCGCGTAACTGACATGTCCTTATACTGAATTATGTTCTCATTCGAAGTGTAAATTAATTATTCCAAAAATACGGGCATAGCCGTGGATGTAATTTACTACTTACCCGTATATGTCGGGTGTATCAACAACCAATGTTCTAGGAACAAATGTGGCATTCTATTGTTGTGTTTACATGTCCCAGCGCCATGGTTTACATGTTAGAGATTAACCTCCTTAAATTGAATTGTTCTCATTCAAAGTGTAAATTAATCATTACAAAAATACGGGCATGGTCAGGGATACAATAAATTACTTTACCCGTATATGTGGAGTGTGTCAAATACGTTTGAAGGATGTTGTCCCAAAAATCTGTGTTTTTGAAAAACTACACATCAATAAATTTTTATGGATTCCGTCTTGCTAGCTTATTACCCATCAGAAACTTGCATAGCTGAGTAGAGTAAATACATATATTGTTGGAAAAGTAAATACATTATGTCGTTATACAAAATGTGAAAACAGTATCTCATTAGTGCGGTCCTTATTGCTGATTCAGTCCGTCCTTACTTTTACAATTACTGACCAGTCGTGTTTTACGAAAGACAATTCGATAACCAACCAGAGGTGTCCAGTTTGGCTTCTCATTGTTCTTTCCCAAAGACTCTACATGTAACTCTACTATCTTTGTCCAGAGTGGCAGACCGTTGAATCTAGGAACATTCATCTGAATTAATAAAAAGATGACGTTGGCCTAGCCCTCAGTTATTTAAATTTAATCATAACTTTCACGTTGAGGAAGAAAAATATGCATATGCTATAGATCGAGAGAGATAATTCAAGGCGGATAATGTAATACCAGTTTGAGAGGGTTCGAAACCTATAATTGGAAAATGGCGTACATATTTGCAGATCTTGACATGGGAAACTTACCACAACTGTCTTAGAATGTTGCGTCGGATGGTGAAAGTCGGTTTTTGGCGACCTGACATACTTTAAGGTTAACTTCAAGGAGATTGTGACGGTTAATTTTGTCTGATAAGTTCTGTTCTTGGTCTCTTGAAGTTGGTGGAAGAATAATACGTATAAAATTAAAATAAACCGGAAATCGAAACGAATTATGATGTTTGATCCGGATTATGAAAAACACCCTATTTCACGTGTCCTTGCATTCTCTAACAAAAATCGTGTATCGAAATTTTCTGGGCTCCAAAAAGTCAGAAACAATTGCTAAGCAAATCCTAATGACCTCAGTTTGAACTCCGTTAAGCGCGTGCGTTCACTTGCTTGTTCCTTGCCTTCGACAACAGCATTGCTTGGAGTGCTTTGCACCTTTGTGACCATTTCACATTTCCTGAAATTAAGAGAATCCTGTTGTTTGGTTCCTATTGAATTACTCCAATGATTTCAAAAATTTGTCATTTTGCAACTTTTGATTCGGAGGTATCAAGTTGTTCTTAACCCTTTCATTTCCTCATGACAATGAAATACGAAAAGGCACACTGACGCCAACTGTTGGGCGTTGTCTAAAGTTTATGTCATATATACGTGTGTGACGAGAGGTCCTTTACCTTTTGTCCAGGAAGAGGAAGTTACTTTGGGTACTCTGCGTAGTTTTCAAAACAAACTTTGAAAACCACGAGCATCAACTAAAGTATTTAAAATATTTGTGCGAATTTTGACTTTTCTGTTAAAAAAGGTGGAAGTTTTTGGGTATTCAAGTTAATTATAATACCATCAAATTAAAGGTTCAAAAGGTTTGGCACTCGTGAGGAATGTGCGGCTAGAAATCGTCGTATATAGACTTTAAACAACGAAATTTATCTTCCAATTTTACATTTCAACCTCGCTTATCAATCATTTCGGTGCCGCCATTTTGCTAGGATATACTGGAAGGCCTAAAACCACGGTTCGGGCCTTATTAGCTCCAACAAAAATATGGGGCGGGCCAAGGTTTCTGGTAATTATGTGGACTAAATGGTGAGCTATTGCCGCGAATGGTCCTCGTGAGTTTTCCAAAAATGTTTGGAGTAAAAAGTTCCCCCCACACCATCTCAAGTAGGTTCTACTTTGTTTTAGCCGGATCTGGAAGTGGCGCCATTTTGAAACCACTTCCTTCTTTAGACCGAAAGTTGAACTGCAAATACCGGTACACCCTTCAGACAAATGGAAATTGGAAAAACTCTGCTTGGTAATGACACATTTTATCCTAACGTCAAGTGCGTTTGGAAACTTGTCTCCGCTCTCGAACCAGAACAGCCGTGAAATTGAGATTTTGGAGAGAAATGCAAAATTCGCAATTTTTGGTCACTTTTGGCATCTTGATTTTTGGTGGTCACACCGAGGCAAAAAGTTTTGTTCCATGAAAAACTTCATCGACGGTACATTCTACAACTTATGCATTCCAGAACACGTGGTAGCAAGGGCTTTTGTTGAACCATCAGTTGGTGATTTTGACGAATTCGGTCACTCGATCTGTGGTCTTAGTCCTAACATCTCAAGACTCGAGAAACACTTGCCTTTCAGACGCATTATTTTACTTAGACTTGCGTGACTTCGTTTAACTCCCAAGTGCTTTGCGTCTGCGCAACCCAATCTATGTTTTCACCAGCGTTTTCTAGCTACGATTTTCCATCCGTTAGGATAAACACGTACTTGAAATCGTTTGTCGACAATCACGCCATTAGAAATTTATTTGTAAAATCATTTCACGAAGCAGTTCTTACCTGAAAGCTTCGTTTAGGTAAGGTTACAAAACACTATAACTGTTGCATGCAGATTTGGGATTTTACGTCATAGTACAACTCACAAAATGTTAGCAGTCTGCTCAAATTTCGATAAAAGTGGAGCGCGGTGCATTAGAAATTCTCGACATTTGAAAATAAGATGGCTGGAGTAGAATTTCCCGACCTCCGATTCCGGCGAAAGTTGCAATATTCAGATAAAAGGGCTGTGTGGCGTAAATTCTGGAATGGTTGAAAAAGTTCTTGGTGGTACTAAAACCAGAGATGCGCACTCGCAAACGACTAACGCCTGAAGGGCGCTGCAAATGGGACCACTGCTCCACAATCACACTGTGAACAGCCGTCAATCCTACCGTATGAAGTCACGTCAATTCTGCCGTCGTTGACTATAGAGGCATTTACTCAGATTGACCCCAGTTGAATGCATTGTTGTACAAATGTCTTAGGTAAATTTTAATTCATCTAAGACATTTCGAAATTACTTAAAGTTGATTTTTCACCAATAAAATCCAACCCCACCTTAACCGTTTTGACGAACATTGCTGTACACCACAGTCGCTGTTGCACACAAAAGTCATAGCACCGCTCTCATCCATGTGTACAAGTGAATGTGAGGTCTCTCGGGAAGTGAGCGACTTATACATTGCAGTAAGAATCAACGTATGTCTTGTGAAAATTCCAGCTGACTTGACCTTATTTTGGAGCAGTTTCGTGCTTCGGTAGTTACTACAAATCTTTACGAAAAGAATGTTAAGTGAATATAATTTTATTTACAATACTTTGAACTACTAATTATTGAAAAATAATTCCAAAAGGACATTATGGTTTTGTGACAGCGAAAAGAAAAATATGGCGGTATCCATTTACGCCAATCATGGTCGAGTTTCAATAACGCTTTAGTGACTCGCCAGAAAAGGAACATATCGCCGGGTATTTTCAATGAGAGTTTGTGATGTGATTCTGGCTACATATTTTTCGTAGTGAGACAGGTATTGAACGTGACCCAGGTCTGCTATTGTCCATTGAAGTCTGCAGTTTACTTGACAATCTTGAGCCGGTTCAAGCGTGGCAATCACAGAGACCCATCGATGGATGACCAGAGGTCCAACCGACGAAGACTTTACAAGTGTCACTAGAACCATTTACTTACAAAAATGCCCCTGATTTACTCATTCTGCCAGACAGGGAACCATCTCCCTCCCTTCCTCATTCCTTCTCTTCCTNCCCTCGCTCCCATCCTTCCAATAGTTAGGCTGTTCCTTCAAAATGACGGCTCCCTGTGGCAGTGTTGAATTTCAGTGCAGCGACTGAAAAATCAACTGCAATTTCTGGTAGACCTGGAACTGTAAAAACATTCAGTTGGCTGACTGACTCTTTGAACCAAATGTGCATAGTCAGCAAAAATTTGCTTTCATAAGGAAATCGTGGTTTGTGGCGGAGTAAAAAGTTGCACTTTTACGTTTGTTGTTACAGTTTTGAAGCATGGCATTATTTCCTGTGGAAGTGAAAGTGTAAAAAATACAAGACAAAATAAAGTTTTCATGGTCAAGTGTAACCCTTTTGTTGTGATTTTTCAGTTTGTTCGTAGAGTTTTTGATAGAGTAGGGAAAGGCAGGAAGTCCAGTGCATCACCAGCAAAAACACAGTGAGAACTGTACAGTGCCTCCTAGAGATATCGTACACCTATGGGAAGTCAAGTGACAGAAATCGAAAGTAATAAGTGAGGGGGGATTCTATTCAAGTTTCTTACTTCGTCGAGCAAAAAGAGGTACAAGTAGCGACAAGAAAAGGTGCTACCGCTAACAAAAAATCTTAGATGTCAATGTTAAGTTCACTTTAATGTTTTGGGAAAAACGTGTTTTGCTTGTGTGTAAGGATTGTAATGTAAGCCTTACTGGACCAATTGGCACTGGTCGCCAGATGTTCAGTCAAACCCCACTCCACGGGCTCAAAATGGGTTTCGCCTGTATGATTGGGAATTTAATCACATACGCGCCCTGTCTTGGTGCTACGATTGCTTAACATCGGACAAGAAAACCGGAAACACTATTCCAAAAAAAGAATCGAATTCAGGAGCAACTTTTTCGTCTATGAATCCGTTGTGTTCTAAAAATGAACATCTACTGGTCAGCAACGATTTTTTCCGTCCATGAAATTGAGATAAAAGGAAGCGAGATGGAAAACGGAGAATTGTTCAAACATGTATGGCATAAGTACTGTTGAAGTGAGCGCTGATGGAGTGTACAACAGAAGAGGAGTTATATTAATTTATTTAACTCTTGCGTGAAGAAATGTGTTACAGATGGTTGTAAAACTGATTCGTGTTTTACCCACCCCATACAACAGGAAAACGCTCAACTCTGGTGTCATGGCGTCGACATTGTTACCAAGGAAAGTATTCGTGGATCATCACTAAAGAAGTGACAGTCGGACATTCCAATTAGTTAAAAAATGTACGCACATTCTGATTGGTTGATGTTAGAAATACAACAGTATACTGCTCCATCTGTAGAGAAATTCCTATGTGGCTTGCAGGTGCCGCATTAATTCGTGGATTGTTCAGCAGAAGCACAGTCAAACATTCAATAAATAGCCAAATAGTACACAACTTCAGTTTCCCTGACATGTTTCGAGGTACATTGCTCATTCTCAAAGGTACGAGAACCAGCATGACATAAACGTCAAAGTAACAAGCAAAAGGTCATGCAGATATGAGACATGATAGGTCAATAACACAAGGGTAAACAAGCCGCTGCTCGAGACAATAACCTCAAAACAATGTAAGACCAAGGTGGTGCCGCACTTCCACATTCAGGAGTAGTGGTTATATACAATGAATATACAAGGCCTCCTTAAGTTTAAGTTTGTTCTCGCACTGTCCAGGATTCAGAATTCACACACGGTCGCATGTAGTGTATGAATTCTTCTGTTCAGGCTGTGGTGCCTTTTATCATGTTGGCAAAACTCGTCTACATCTGAATACACGTAAATCTGAGCATGTGTCTAACAGAGGGTCTAACTTCTTCAAACATCTGCATGATCATCCAGAATGCATGTCAGAATACTCGGCACTGTGCGAGGATAGACTATAGACTTAAACTTGAGGAGGCCTTGTATAAGTTGCGCACTATTTGGCTCTATTAAAAAAAAAACACGTTTATCATACTTTTCCTGTTCGTTTCCTCACCACATTTTTACAACTAAGAGAGTATCTATACTGGGATATGCGCACTGATGCCCACATAACGCCGTAGTTCTGCTGACGGTCAGCATTATTGTCAGGTGGCGTTGTAGTAGATGCTGAATCCGGTGCACAAGCAAAATGGTGGGCATTTAAGTGATTGATCAGCGAGGCTTGAATTAGGGGACAAAAAGCGAAGGTTTCTATCCAGAAGTGCTTCCCAAATCCCAAGTCTGTTGCGTCTACGGCACGTACTCTGGGCTACAGGTCAGCCGCGGGATTCCTGTGAGACTCCTCGAGGAGAGACCCCCATTAGACGAATAACTGTTTTGATGGTCCTGATTGCAATACAAAATTTTTTAACCATCCAGAAGTTTGATAGGATAGGTAGAGTCTTCCGAACTTAGTGACAAGGATATACCAACCATGTCTACCAAGGCAGTTAAACGTGTGCGATGGCAGTGTCTTTCAAAATACCAGCATTTAAGTTCTGGGCTGACACGATTTAGTGATAAATGAAAAATCACGAAGAAAAATATAATCCATTTTAAAAAGTCCTCTTCAGCTGTACATAATTCATGTCATTCTGTGGACAATTTGGTGTCCTGGGACCCGTTCCAAGAAAGCTGTCTTAACTATGACAAATCGTAATAAACTTAAGTAAATTTTAAGACAAATCTTAAGTTTGTCTTAAGTCTGTTCCTAGAAAGTGATCTTAAGTTCGTCTTAAATTTTTGACAGAAGTTTTATCTTAAGTTTGACGTAACTTACCGGATGTGGAAGTTTCAAAACTTGGAGGTGGAGAAAGAAACGCTTTCGCAGCAGACATGGATAAACGAAAGCCAAACTTTTTTACAGCCGAGCTATCTCGCTTGGTTGCTGGTGTGGCCGAATACAATGACATTCTATCGTCAAAATTTTCCAGCTCAGTCACACAAAGGGCCAAGCGAGACGCTTGGCTTCAAATAGCGTCAAGTTTAAACTCACTCATCATGAAAGTTAGCCAGCCAGCTAGCTGTATGAAGACTGTCGTCAAAATATTTATTATACAGCTTTGTACCAAGGTTACATGAAGGTGAGAGTTGACTTAAAGTTAAGACAAAAACTTAAGTCAGTCTTGGAACGCAAAATAATAAGATTTTTCTTAAGTCAAAAACTTAAGACAAATCTTAAACTTAATAAATCAAAAATTGAACTTATTATAAGTCAATTTCTTGGACCGGGCCCTTGATCTTAATGTTTTATTCAGAATGAGGCATCGCGATTTTGGTCAACATTGCACGTTTGCGGAAGTCATTTTGACACAACACTCGTATTCGAATTTTGTGTGTCTCTCTTCACCCCCATGGGGATCCAGATTGGAATATTTTTTGTGTCACGTCACATTGTAAACTGGTGATCATTTCACGATAATTTCAATTTTGCGCTATTTTCAGCATAGCCAAGGCGTCGGCGTTTTTAATCACCAGGCGTTCGAAAATTACATTCTTCAAATGTACGCCTCTGGCGCGTGAACAGTCAGGCATTTGCTGTGTTTGCTATGACAGCCATTACATTACCTAACATGTTAGCTGGTATGGCAACAATCTGTATATGAACGCTATCGTTTTGTACAGATGTTGTTTGCTGGTTTTCTACGTAGACATTTAAGCATTCCCACAGAGTGGATTGTGGTCTAGCGAACGTTGGAACCAGGAAACTTGAAGAGTACGGTGCTTAATAATTCTTTAGGTAGCTGACAAGCGTTGGACTGCGACCGGTGATGGAGGTCGTGAATCAGAATCCGCCTAGGGACTGATTTCAAAAAGATTTTGTCGCCATTTTTTGTCACTTTAAAAAATAGCCGAATAAATTTCCGATATGTCAATTTTCTAATAGTCATAAATTTGAATGTGCCAGGCTGTTCATGCTTTTGTATGACAATATTATTACGCTATTTTCCAGGATTTATTTCGTCTCAAATTCAATGGAAGTTTATTGTTTATTTTACATTCACCAATTTAGAACGCATTTTGAGTTTCGGCAGTTAAATTACGGACATTTAGCAACTTTCAAATTCCGTTTGTGTTTGCCCTTTTTATTGTTGATTTTTGCTGCTTTTAAAAAGTGGGTGAGGCTTCCAAGAAAAACTCGCAATGCACGAATCAGCTGTCACTCACTACGGCAGCCATTTTAGGTCTGCACCATCAAGAATAAAATGTTAACTAAAGTATTCAATATTAAATCCAGTTTAGTTTGAAAATATTTGGAGTTGTATGCCAAATGAACATTTTTTGGGCTTAAGTTTCGCTTGGACGTACTTGCGTTAAAATCCCTTTCATGAAGCTTTTATTGAAAATGAAGCGGAAAAGGTGTCTTTAAAGTTAAAAAATACTGACGATGATGGCAAGTAGTGAGGCGGAGTCTGCCAAAATGTCTGGGAGTCTCCATGTGTATATTTCCTTTGCACACTTATAACCAACATTGTTTCGAGAGAGCATTTAACTTACAAACACAGCCTGTTTACAGGTTTTCGAAACGCCTGGAGCCACGATAGCCGGCGATGCTAGTGACCCTTTGACGACTCCGGAAAATCATTCTGGGACACATAACTCGTAATTATTTCGGTAAAAAATGGATAGAACGTCTGTTAACCTTAGAAGATAATCTATGTCTGCAGATAAAAATAGAACACATACCTAGTGATGTTGCAACATAACATCAGACTCAAGTCTCCGGTAATGACGACCTTCAAAGAACTGCGAGAAAGATTACTTATTCAAGGCAGATTGTATGAAGACCCGCACTTTCTGCCTAGCCGCTGGTCAATCTACGCCGACGGCAGCGACACTGACATTGAATGGAAGAGACCAGCAGTAAGTATGAAGTGACTTGTCGTTTTGCATGGTAAGGAGGTGGAAACGATTCCAAGACCGCGCCTCTAAATCCTGGTTTCAATTCCATAAACCCCTGTCCCAAATCTGCGGTACATATTCCATCCTTACGCCTCTAATTGCACACACGCATCAAAAATACTCCACACGTGAAACATGGGTGCAGGTGAGGAATTTGGTCTTCGGATAGGAATAACTTTTGGTACGTGTGTGAGGGCCCACTAACCACACCCCAATTAAGGAATACATTGACTCTCATCAGACTTCCTTGACCAGACGCCGACGGTATTTGTGCGCATGCACCTCAACATGCAGGAAAGCCCATACTTGAGAAAATTCAACATGTCAAGGGTTCAATTCTATCCGATTTCCACGTATGCGTCAACAAAGATGTACTAAAAGTCCTGATTTTGCTAATTATAATCAAAATATCCCGCAAATTTTGTTGTTTAAGTGGTAGACCTTTTAGGAGATAAAAAGTTATTTTTGTCCCACTTCTTATTGCCAGGTGCTAATCTGTTAGGCCTACTGAACTGCAGGAATTTGCCTGAGGTTTGTTGGACCTCACATTGGTTTTCCGCCTACATGGCTACGCTACAAGATGACGATTTCGCCCCACTTTTCTGTAAATGTTAGAAACCCGTAAATTGTCTATTACGATGAAGATTGTAATTTGGTAAACCAGTTTTTCCCAAACAGTAAATTCCATAAATGATGTTGACTGCCGTGAAATGACAGTGAATGACACCCAGAATTACGTATGTGGGCATCAGCCGAGTGCGCAAGCCTCGGTTTGAATGTTTGTCGTATGCATGTGGGATGGGAATGAGCCGGTAAAGTATAGTGAATCGTTTTGTTGTTTCGTTTGACGCCTTGTAATCTTGTGTGTGCCGAAAAGATACGAACTTGTGTGGAATGCATGAATTTAGTCTGTTTTTGTGGTTGCAACAACCGCAAGCCCCGAGAGCATTTCTCAATAGAAGGTGCAATTTGCAGATACATTCTCAACATTGGAATGTTATTGAATTATTGAGTTTGTTTTCCAACCAATCGGAATGTCCGAATGTTATTCTTTTTTGTTAACCAATGAGAAATATGTTACGTATATATAATCTATTGACAGTGCTCATAGCAATGCGAAACTGTTTATCTACAGCACTGCTGTCGTTTTTTTTCAAAATGCATTGTGGGATAGTTGTCCTTGTAACCATCCGATGACATCACAGAAAACGTGGACGTGGGTTTTAAGTGGTGAGATTTAACTTCAGCGTGATCGGTTGGCGCGTGACTCGAGAATATCTCGCGCAAAAGATTAAATAATCCTTGAAATGTGATAGAAGATGGAGCAAAAGCATAGATTGAAATATGTAGAAAACATTGATCGTTCAGTTGACATAACATCGAGCTCAAAGATCGACTGCCGTTAGTTGTTGTGCAGGGGATACTCCTTCTACTTTCAGGATTTTTATCTCCTCTTTATTTCCAACAATTCTACGTTCATTTGTTTGGAGTTCAACGTAGACTTTTATGTTACCGAAGTGAAAGTGTATTTGAACGCAAGGTCTATTTGTAAAGCAAATAATTATTTCGGATTTAAATAGAACAGTGGAAACCTTCTCCAAATATGTCGAGTATAACATTGTTCTTAACTATAGATTAAGACTGCGCTATCTGCTACACTATTAAAAGTTTCTACTCACACAAACAGTGGCTTGCGTGAAGGAGACAGGGGTGATCATTTAGTCAAAATTCCCACTGGATTTTTATATCAAAAGTGACTTGAACATAGTCTGATTATTCTTTGTTTTTAGCACTGACCAATGTATGGCTGCCATTTTAGCACCTGTTTACTTGTAAGCACTGAGGCGAGCTTTCGCCCACTAACATGGTGGAAGTCGGAGCCTCTTTGCAGGCAAAATCATAAATATAAACAATGGGCTGCCCTTTACTCATCGGTGTTGAGACACACAACAATCATTAGGACAAGGACACTGATGGAACGAAATACAGTACACTATCTTATCCTGATAACCCTAGCATTTTGTTCCCGTTACCACCAAGAAAATCGAAACCATCAGCAACTCAAAAAAATTCAGAATTTATAAGGTTCGACCAACCCTAACATTGCAGGAAAGTGGCGAATTATCTGGGATATTTGTTGTCGACTCATTCGTCAAGAATTCTAGATTCTAGATCGGATGACTTGAGTGTACTGGTTTTAGTCCCCAAAGCGTTTCGGCTAGCAATTTCACATTGTCAGCTAAACAGCGGTAAATTGTCCATTCTTGTGCCCCACTTTAAATTCTTGACGTGGCCATTAACCAACTATAATTTCTGGAGTTGATGCTTTCTCAATGAAAATTTTTGTAGTCACAGAAGGGCGCTGCGTCGGAGGTTTACTGTAAAATCCGGGTAGGTTCCTCTGCCGAGCATGCGTACTACAACTAAAATTGCGTCAACCGAGCATGCGCGCTCTTTTGGGTTAATGGCGGCAGTAACAAGATTTTTCCAAGCATAGTGATCTCGGTCACGCGACAATTATCGCTTTTTGCGTGTAATTAGGCTATCTATTAATTCGATGTATTTTGACGCACACCTCAGCCTTTCATTTGCATGACGATTTTAATCGCACACGCACCAACAAGCATGTCATAGCGGACCCGTGCTTTCATTTCTGGGGCACTCAAGTGTTGTTTTCCAACGTATTGTTTACGCACGTCGCCAACTCATCTGTGATGTCACCGGATGTTGATAAGTTGATCCACAAATAGTTTGAAAAACGAGAGTAGCGCCGGAATGGAATCTGCCGAATTACTTAGTAAACTTTGTGTCATTTAATTGTTAGCACATTCCAATTTAGAAATTTGAGTAACTAGCAGGAAGACTAATGGGTGTGCCTTCAGAGACTTTACACTTTAGATTTACATTATTTTTCGGAAATAGATGTGTAAGACGAAATTTCTGACTTAAGCCCTAATTACTTTTTATTAAATGGACCCCTGACGTAGGTTGCGAGAAACAGTCCAAACAGCTCATTTATGGACTTTTTTACTCTCTATTGTAATTGTTGCTGTCACATCATCTTTATTACATTTTCTAATATTACCTCAAAATAAGTAAACTTATTCCTTAAATTAGTGACGTTACACTTATTCAACGGGTTTACTCTCGGTAGGTATCAAAGCTAAAATTGACTTAGTAAAGAAGATGAAATAGCCGAAGAAATTCCTATCAGTGTTTGCACAAATCCACAAATGCGCTGAAATTTTAGGGAACGTAGTTGACTTGCTATTTGAGACCTGCTTCACAAGCTGTGTGAAAGGAGGCCAGCGTTTGCGTTGCTGCAACTTGTCTTTCTTTATCCCCAACTATGTTTTCTAAAGATCACCTGTCTTTCAGGAAATCTGCGTGAAACCTGAGTTCATCACTGAGGGTATAAGTCGCTTTGATTTAACTCAAGGAAAGTGGGGTGAGTTGAATCGCGAAGGCACAATAGGCGGGACATCTTTCAACAATGAGAAAAACTTTAAAACTTGCACAAATTAATCACACACATTCCAGTTCATGTGAAAAAATATAAGTTATTAAATGATTCTGGCGTTATCAAACGTGTTATGAGGGAAGAGATGGCTTTTAGAAAAGATATCACTCAAAGGCGAAGCCTAAGATCACATTTTTTTCTAAAAACCATCGAGTTCCTCATAATACGTTTAATAACCCCGGAACCATTCAATAACCTGTTTATCCCTCACTTTTCTGTGATATAAATAACACTTGGTGTCAGGTAGAAACCTCCAGTTCCTTCATATTGATGCTGTTGGAACTACTTGGATGACGTCATAGGTCATCAGGTGAACACTAATGACAACAAAAATATAGTGATATTTGTCGCCTGCTCTGTCAAACTTGTATTTTTACCTAGTTACGTATTTGACAGTGTTTTATTACTGACTAGAATTGTTATTTTTTCAGCTACAATGCCTACTGGTACTTTGAAGTTTGGTTGTTTCGCGTGTATCGAT
>NMRA01000014.1:1553636-1575936 GCA_002633005.1 Phoronis australis | reverse complement strand
ACATACTTTTTGTCCCGGAGTAGAGAATTATTAAATTTCCATAAGCCTCTACCACGTTCAAAAGAGTGCAATTTTATCTCCAACCGAATGGCTGAATGGTCAGTTCTGTAGCCCGGGATTATCTCCACTGTGTTTAACAAAGATAATAACTCGTCGGAAATTAGAAAAAAGTCAAGGCGAGATTTCTTAACTGGGTTTTTCCTACTCCATGTAAAAGAGGAACGGTCTGGATTGTAAACTCTCCAAGGGTCAACTAAATTAAACGTTTGCTTTAAATTTAAAACTGCTTTTCTTTGGTAACGTTGATAAGTCTTTTGACCACACCACCTTGCAGGACGATGCCATGTTTGTCAAGGCACCTCGTTTTCGATCAACACGACAGCAGCGCCCCGCGTTCGTGAAAGAGGTGAATACGAGGTGGATATAGACCGATTAAGACGGTAGCAAAAACTAATCAAATCGGATAGCATTCTCCTTTAAGACCAGTTTGAGATAATAAAACCTGCGTGGAAGTTTACGTTTATGAATTTTTTTCACACGTATTCTGCACCATTTCCAGGTATCTTCCACTTCAATTTTTGGTGGGACGGCAAGTGGACGGAGGTTGTCGTTGACGACTGGCTACCCGTCCGTGATGACAAACTGGTATTTGGAAATAATACTGAGGAGCCGAATGAAATGTGGGGAGCCCTGATTGAGAAAGCTTACGCTAAGTATGACATACTTATGCCATGTAGGTTTTTTGCATTCTTGTACGTTTTAATTATCTTGGACGATTTCAGTTCTGAGCCAATCTTAGTCAGGTTATAACAATACCTGTTGGGTTGGATCCTTCCCTGATTAGTTCATATAATGAGTGAATAAAACATCGTTATCTTCATTTTGGCACATTGGTGACTTTTTTATTTTTTTGGCAGGTTTGCTTAAACAATTAACAATGTTTTACTATAAGCAGTAGTCTCGTACGTTTCTGTATTTTAGTAGGAAATTTGATGCAAATTGTGAGATTTTTTCAGGTTGCACGGGAGTTACGCTGGGATTTATGCCGGATTTGTACGTGACGCACTGGTGAACTTTACTGGCGGCATATCGGAAAGCTACAACTTGAAGAAGAAGCATAACGTCCCCCATAACTTGTTCAAGATTATGCTGGAGTCGTTCCTCTCAGGTTCACTTCTTGGGTGTGGTATTTATGTGAGTTGCCTCGTAATGGTGTTTAAACTTTACAAAAAAGGAACTTTCTTCATTAAATGATAAATATACATTGTTAGAAAATCGCCATAGTTTTACTCAACTGGAAACGTAAATGGTGGCTTGATTTTCTCCACCCTGTGAGTGACAAAGCATAACGATTTTCGAACGAAATGTTGGCCTCCAAGTGTCTCCGCAGGTGTCCGCTATTTAAAATATCAGGAGACCGTTCCGCACACTAGTGTGATCACGTGCTTTGCTTGTAATGTATTGCAAATATCTTGCGAAGACTGGCGTGTGTTCCGTGAACGCGAAACCTTCGCAAAGATACAAGATCACGCAAAACTTCTTCGAAATATCGCCGTGTATTGAAAGCAAAGCACGTGATCACATTATTTGTCTTCGCGAGATTCTTGCGACAACCCAAGTCATCAACCCTGTTGAGATCACGCGCTCTCCAGCATCACAACAATCTTCCCAAGGGGCACGGTCTGTAAGGCTTCTCATTATAGAGACAATGACGGAGAGAAATAATCACTTACTAGGGAGAGGAAACTGTGTTTACATTGAGTTTTCTTCCATGTGTACAATATTCCAGCACCGTAGGAGCCATATATTTTTGTATGCCGGAAAGAGCGCCGTCCTGCTTAGTGACGAACAGTAATATTAAACATCAAATCACTTGATCTAGTCAGTCTCGTAAGAGAATTTAATGGAACGTACCCCTGATTGTTCGGTGACCATACCGTGTGAAATAAATACAAATGGCACAGTTTGTGGTACCCAATATGTTCTATCTCGCAACTATTTGACGAAGGTTATTTTATGTTTATCCATCACCTCTTGCGCAAAACGTAGTTGAAATCAGTGTAACATCTATGAATATACCCTTAGAAATTATGTATTTATGCGTCTTCTCTGTGTTTTAGCCACAAAAAGGAGCTACAACAGAGATAAAGCTTGAGACTGGGCTATATGCAGGTCACGCCTACACCATAACGAATGTGGTGGAAGTAAGTAGTGCATAATTCCGGTTTGTGATTTGTTTCTTCAATAGCGAGCTTGTTTTTATAAAGTTTAGTTGGCTAAATAAATGTACATGTAGTAGACTCGCCCTGTCAATGACAACACCAAAATCCGTTGTGGTAGGATTTTTCATACATCACGGTGTTTCTACAAAGACTTCACGTTTACGATGAATGTCGAGTGTAGTGGTCATTAAACTGTGCAGACTCTATTCACTTGGACAGTACAACCGGATCTTGCGAAATTTGACTTACGGTGTCTTGGTTTAAACGTTTTTTCCACAGATAAACATCTACGGGATTCGAAAGCAGCTGTTAAGAGTTCGCAACCCCTGGGGGCAGGGTGAATGGACGGGACCGTGGAGTGACCGGTAGGTGGCCCCATATCTTACAGCAGAATCAGCAGCGCGTAAAGTGTGCGGGTTAAACGAAGCAATGAATGCAATTTGTTAATTATTTGTGTTTCTGATGTGACAATATGTGCTTCAAAAGTTATACATCGTGACTGCAATATTTTGTCAAGTCTAAACACAATTACTATGAGGTCCGTGGACTCACGCAACTTCACTTTACGTCCGTGTAGATCAAAAGAGTGGACGCGTCTGTCGGAAAGCGAGAAAGTCCATCTCAGTTTGGTAGTTCAAGAGGAGGGTGAATTCTGGATCGAGTTCAGTGATTGGCTTCAGAACTTTTCCGTGGTTGATATTGTACACACAGTTCCAGCTCTGTATCAAGTAGATTACAGCTCGGATAAGCAGGTTAGCATCTTTTTGTATCCTTTCCTGTAAATGTTTCATTTAGTTCTAAACCCTCTTCCACACCTTAGTTGTATGATAAAGAAACTTTACGGTAAAGTTAATCCGAAATGAAATGTACCTCACAAGTGAAGTCGACAACTATTTTAATTTTAAGAAACCGTTTTCTATAAGGTTTTTCTTGAACTTTGTTTTTACAAAAGAAAAATCGATGATTTAATTTGTAAATCTATTGTTGTTACCAAATTTTGTTTTCCCAACTACAAAGTTTTTAAAGTGTTAATAAAGTATCGCACTGCACGTTCACTATCTTATTTATGTCAACTTATCCGAATCCATTCAAGGTTACCAGAACCGAAACTTGGCAAGAAACCTCTCTCCATGGCGAATGGGTTCGCGGTCTCTCTGCAGGGGGTGCTGGGGTGATTGGTGAAAGCGGTAAGAGTTGCAGACTTGTGTCAGAATTATTCGTGGTTACCTTGCCTAGGTTCTAGTAGCTCGACACGCCTAACAAAACCCTTGTGTTCTTTAGATATGCTGTACAGAAATCCCCAGTACAACATCACATTGGACAGACCGATCGATCAAGACAAATGCGAGTGTATCGTGTCTTTGATGCAAAAGTACAGAGATCCACCTATTGGAGTCGCTAAGTCTCGCAAACTGTTGATTGGCTTCGACTTATTCAAGGTAAAACATTCTGTTCACTTTCCTTGGCATTCGTTAATGTACGTTTGTATTTCACTTTTAAAGACAGAAGTCTGAACTTGGCACAAATGTGTCATGTTGTGTCAGGAAACAGTATCATACGGTAACCTGCTGATCATAGTGTGTTTGTAGGTACAAGATGGACTGTCTCTACCACTAGGCGGCACTGCTGACCCGGACACTGTGTTAGTGAAGAAGTTCCAGACACGCACAAACCAGCGAGAGATCAGCTGTAGAATATCTTTGGAACCTGGGAACTATGTTCTGATCCCCAATACACTCAAACCGAACGAGGAAGGCAAATTTCTCCTCCGGATCTTCACAAAGGCCGATGCATCTTCCAGGTAAACTTTTATTTAGCCTTTATAAAGTGCATATAGTCTGAAGACAATGTTACGGGTTAGACAATTTCGCAAATTGTCTTAGTTTCAGTTGAGCAGCTAGGGCTGAGAAAAAACGCTCTAAGTACCGTGTTGAAAAACGTCACAAGGACTTCAGGATGCTAAACGTCCTGAACGTTGCCTGGTTTGCCAGTAGTTCCTCACGGGACGTTTCTCCATCATTATTGATTCCAAACAACGACACCTATTTGGTGGAAGCACCTACTTGAGAGATTTAGATGATATGAGGGCACGGGTACCTGTACGTGCAGTTGGTTACATGCCGCACGTTCACGTACTTAATTTCAGAGTTTCCGCTAAATAACATACATGTACGCGTACTATAATGAGACTCATACCAATACGGTGGGCAATCGTCTGCTAATATTTGTAGAAAACAACGATTTTTTGTTGTTGGCGAGGTTTCATCCGTCTGAGAAGAATCAAAAGCGGAAGTTTTGTTTGCGGGGCATCAATGACCTGAGGAATGCAAATATCTGTTTCATTTTGACAAGATTGATTTACTTAATTCGTGAGACAATCCCTGGTACAGTAATACTGATCCAGAGCCAGGACAACCTGCTCGGGAGTGGAAGCGATGTGCATTTTACTGAGGCTATTAGCTTGTCTGAAGTGTTAGACTGGTCTCCGTCAAATACTATTCTTTCAATAATAATAAGGAAACTTGATTCCTTTCTCAAAACATATGTTCATTCAGATCTAAACAGATCACAGCTCGACTAATACGTTGTTGTGACGGCGTGCAATTTCCCATGCCATTGTCCAACTGTTGAGGGGCGTTTTGATGTTACAGTAAGGTCGACGTGCAGACCAACTCAACATCGGCGCCATGTATATAACGGTTCTAAAATATACACGGTCTGAAATTCCAGTCAGTTACTGTACTGTCTTAGTCATGTTTGATGCGATTGAAGGAAAGCGACATGATACGGGTATGCTCCGTGAAAGTCGCCTGTTACCATCTACGGCAGCACATGACAACGCCAGCGGTAACTGTAGTTCATATCGTATTTGATGACCTTACTTATCCTTGAACTCTTTACGTAATTCCTTCGTGGAGCGCAAACGTTATCTCGGCTCAGTCGGAAAATAATGCTTCCCAGAAAAAATACTGACTAAGTGCCACACATGTCGAAACAAGTCAGTTTCTTGGAATTGATTCACCGAGTCTCCTCGAGTATGTCTCAGAATCAGTTTCAATAAAGCATTTACATATACAATTACTAAAGACTATGGATGTTGTTTGACAAAATATAACAAGTTGAATCTACGTCACGTAAACAACGCAAAGGAGTACATTTACTCTGCGGAAAATATATTTTGTTTCGTGGCACAAAGTGATTTTGTTTAACTAAACTGAAGCCACACAAGCATGTAATTTTTAACCTACGGTCGTTTTCCGAAATATCTGACACAACCTAAAGGAACCGTTCACAAAATAATTTCCCTGGGGAATTTATGCCGTTGAAGAGACATGTGCGTGATATATCATACTTTCTGACGTGAAATATGAAGTATTTTGCATCAGAACTTATTTTAATCTAACATAAGTTTCAGAGAAATGTATTCTATTTGTAGTCCAGTTTCAAATTACTTATATCACGTAGTTAAAAGCAACTTTCGCAAATCAGTTCATTTTTTATTCGCAACTATTTTGAGCAGATCCGCGATCTTCTTGGTCTGCTGCCGTTGGCTTTCTAAAATTTTCAGCCATTTCTGTCTTCAAACTCATTTTTTGTAACTATTACTCCTTCTCTCTTGCTCCTTCTACGTTTTGTGTTTTGCTAATCAGGTAATCAATTGTGAACGTCATTTTTTGTCGGAGTACTTGTTCCCTTGTCATGACCAGAACTCGAGATTTTTCAATGTGTTTAATCTAACATTGTGAAAATACAGGGTTTTGAAAATCACACAATCGCAAATTGTCTGCAGTGATTTGTTGACGATGAGACCATTTTGGACTATTATTAATAACAATTTGCAAGTGGTTAATTTTTTCTGATGGCATGGAACTGAGTTTCAATTTATAGTTGCTGATATCTCAAGAACTTCAAGAATGAAGTTCACACGTATACACTATAAATTGGTGGTTAATAATGAAATTTGACCCAAAGAATTTTTAAAAGGCTTTAAAATAGCCAAACGCTGTCTTTCCATCTCTATGAACCTACTGTGTTCATATGTCTAATTTCTTATTATCGTTATTATTCTCAACAGAGAAATACAGTGGCGGATTTAGAGGGGGACAAGGGTGCCATGCCCCCCCCCTAAAATTCTCACAGATTCCGTTTGGGAGTACAGGAGTGCTAGTGTCTGACGGGCAAAATCCTGGCTAATACTCTGCCCTGACCCCCTAACTCAAAATCCTGGATCTGCCCCTGAAATATATAAATGAAATTCATGATTTGAACTAAATGGTATTGTCACCTTGTCCTATGGACTCCGTTGTCTCCCCGCGTATGTCTTTGGCCCCGTCACCTTCCTCTACCATTATTGCTGCATTATTTTGATATCGCAAAGTAGTTAACATGTTCTAATTTCACTTTAGCGTGAAAATTATTTCTAACCGCCAAGTGTTTTAAAAGTAACTTGAAACAAAAAATGCTAAACTGATTGGTTTGAGTTCATTTCAAACACCAGGCCAAACGAGAATGCGTCAATGCATTTTGATTTGAGAATAAATGTTATTACCCACAATCAACCAATCGTTCTTTTTATTTGTTTTTTTCATATTTGTTATTTTTCTGCCGTTGTTGTGGGAGTAGAAAATGGATCCTCTCTCCTGTTCGTTGTTTATCACACTCCAGCACTCGACTACAGTTGTCTACTTCGTTCTGTCCCGAAAATGGCTAGGCGTGGATGGTAGAACCGGTCATCTTAGCAACAACATGTCGTCGCTCACAAAAAATTGCACTTGCTTCTTTCTTTCGGAAATTTTAGAAATAAAAGTCGCATGTCATGGACTGTACCAGTTGAATGCGTTATTTGGACTTACTGTTTGAGTTCGAACATGTATTCACTGGGGAAATATGATCGTCATCATAGTTCAAGTTTGTCAACAAGTTCGCCCTTATTGCACTATATGAGCAATTCTTTAGAAGTTAATTTACTGAACGTGAAAATATGTTTTTGAAAGATGTCTATAAATCATGGTATCCAAAAGTTCCGTAATCGTTTTTGAAATATGATTAAGTTGGCCAAATATAGAATTTTCCCTTAGGGTTTTATACTAGCTTTTAAAATTATAGGCGGAGGTGTGCTTGGGCTCCCGACGGATACAAACAGAAAACATCAGCATGCTATTGATAGGGCTTAAATAGAAATTGTCTTTCACAAGTTTTGGTCGCCCTGCTCCTTTAATCAATCTAATGTTTTAGGGCGTGAAATGTACGTTATGAGCAATAAAACGGCACGAGTAAACTTTTGCGGATGTCAGTATCTTTTCTAGTCCTAAGGAACTTTTATCTAGTATATAACTTCACTTGTTTAAGTTAGGAAGCTAGCCCCGACTGTAGCACTAAGGAACCAGTGCGTAACTTCATGTGTTAAGTTACGACACTAACTCCGGTTGTGGGGGGCAAGATGCGATGCTTTTTGATACGTAAAAAGAAACCTGAGAATGGAGCGGTGCTTTTTTCATTACTAAATTTTAACATCAAAATTCTACCAGAATACACAAATTAATCAAACTGACTTTACATTAGTATGCTCAAAATTTATTAGAGCAGTATTTCAGAGCAAAATAATATCGCATTTTAACTTGTATTTACCAGGTGTAGAATCCTCTGTTGTCGTCTACTCGACGTGAAACAAAACGGCGAACTCAGAATATGACGTAGCGCACATGAATTTAAAAGGGAAATTAACTTTTTGCCTTTCACGTACCGATACTCATGTTTTCTAAACTTCGCTACTATGGCAACAGTTATCTTAATTCTCCAGAATCATGACTGATGGAACAGTTCCTCCAGCAGTACAGCCGAAGGAGAAGGTAAGATATGGAGTTGGGCTCTGTAAGATACTGAATATTGTTATTGGCCACATAGTTTGATTCGAAGAATATAATCTCACAAATAACTTCGGTCCTCATAAAATGTAATATAGAAATATAATCTGAAATTGATGAAGTTTCTGTACATGATGCGTGTAGTGTCCAATGAGTATGTAATGATATCACGTGACCAATGCGACGCAACTGCAGTCATATTAAAGAACTCTTAAAGCCGCCATAAGCCAGCAGTTGGTTGCCTACAGTAAATATCCTGGAATTCTCTTTGGCCATCTAAACTAACCCGCCTTGACAAGCAACTTAAATGGGCGTGGTCTGAAGCAACAACCAGGTGTCAATTCTTGTGGAGCCTACTGGGAAATTATTACTATTCTGAGCAATGAACAATATGATACTAATTTTATAACAGTAAGGGGTTTTTACACCCCTTTTTGAAAATCAAATGTTGGTTTTTGACCGAAGGTTCTGGTTTATTTCTCCTTTAAAACAATACAGAAACATACTTCTCGGATAATGCTAACCTTTTACGTTTATGTTATAGTCCATAACGGAAGCACGTGGTAACGTCTTACATGTGCTCTGTTGCTTGTTTTACAGACCAATGGCAGACGTTTGGATCTTACGTTCGACACTTTCCTCAAATATGCTGGGAGTGACTACGTTGTGGATTACTTGGACTTGCGCAAACTGATAAGAGATATCTCTGAAACGTGTGCGTACCAGCAAAATGTTGAAGCAAAATACAAGCATGCACTAGGCTACACATAGCACACTAGGGTTCATTGTTTTATGTACTCATTACACGGTTTAACTTACATGTATAAGACTGCTGACAATGTCCCGGGTTTTAATTGTTACTAAGAATGTAACAAACATTTTTAAGTTTGGTGTGCACGCCACCTGTTGGCCACATCACGTGATCTATTGAACGTCGGTGGCGTACAGACTTAAAATTGATCTATATTTCCACGCCAATTCAAGATTTACATATTCATATACTAATTAGGAGGGAAAATTTCTACATTCAGTCTTCCGTTAGGTATTTTAAAATTAACAAAGATTTTTACGTTCATAAATCAAGCACTAACGTTTTATATTGCTTCTCCATTTACTCTTAAAATGACGTCATGAGTAGGAGAATGGCCTGAAATTAAGAGATCAATATATGAAGTTTTGAGTGGTGAGACAAGACAAAATTCATCGTATTTGCTTTTCACTTTCCAGGGTTTGGACGTGTTGTGGACCTTGAAAATGAAGCAAGCCGTTCCTTGCTGGCAAAACACGACGTATCCTTTTTGCGTACCTTGCACGTAATTTTCTTATAAAGTGGCATGCCAGATAGCTTGTAATATTTACTTAGCCGACCATGACATCTATTGGCGGCGGACCGCTTGGGTTTACTACAAATCTCCAATCCATCAATGCTGCTGTCGACGTTTCCATGGAATAACAGGAAAAGTGAGTAACGGATTTCTACCAAACTTTCTGAATATTAAGCACATTATACGTCGTATAGCCTTTACGATTTCTGGTGAAATCACCACCCGATAAGTTTTAATATTTTTAAATTGTGAGACCTCACTAGCGTGTGAGTCCATTTTGGCCTTCTGAACTTTGTTCTGCGAGTAAACACCTATCAGGGCTGACAGGTTTGAATCCACAGAAAATCATTTTTCTCACCAATAGTGTCCCTTTTAAACTTGAGTCATAAATTTGGTCCAATAGGTTTCAAGAGTAGAGTCGTGATACAAGGCTTCTTGCTTCCATTATTGATATTTTTGGCTTTCCCGTGCGGTTAGATGCTGCGACAAAAATTTGAAGGCGAACGCCACTGGGTGGGCAACAGCGAACAGCATTGATGCAATTGTTTTACTGTCAATGAGTGATTATTGTCCGAGTCGAGTTGAGTGCATACCAAGGTACGAGTTAAGTGATACCTCTATACGTCTCACAGTGATTTTCTTAGCAGTAATCCGACTCGCACATTTGGGTACTCGAAAGCGAATACATGTGTAGTGAACATTGGACAAATACACACCACTTGATAATCAAGTCAATGTGTCGAATGGAATCGAGATCAAAGTGTATGTTACTACCCTATAAACTACATGTACCATATATAATTTTGCGTTCCATGGGGCTAGACAATGAAATGGGATTTATCGGGTTCCTTTCAGTTCGTGCTCAAGTCGGTAGCCTCGGCTTCGAATTGCATAATGAATTAATTCTTATAATTTTTATATGTTTATTGTTGACCTCCGTCATTGTGCAGCTTGTCCGTGAAACCTTTGTACAGTCCTAAACTTATTTGAAGTTGCTTTGAATGATACAACGCAATCGTAAATTAGGTGCTGTACATATTTTGCCTTAATTCTTAACGTAAGACAAACAAAAATGGTTCTCTTACGTTTGGTGAAGTTAAGAAGCTATTGGCGGAAATTGAGCTCTGGCGACACATGTTCGATAAGTATGACGTCAACAAAGAAAATCGAATTGATTTCCACGAATTCAGAAAACTGTTTCTGACTTTAGGTGAGCATCTTATGAATGTTAAATGGTGCACGACCCGGTTGCGACTTTTTGCTCCAGTCAGTCTCCGTTTTGTTGTGCGCTCAGCTTTCTGTGATGTCGTTGCGCATCCGAGCGACGTGCTTAGCAGACGAACTCGCATGTCACTGTGCAAAGCTACCAATGTGCCGAATTGTTGAACATTCCCTTTAATAGCTCACGGAGGAAGCCGTCATATGGTTCAGTAAATGCATTCTAGAAACATGTGTTAAGCAAATTGCCCAATGTAATAGATTTGCATAGTACCTCAAAACAGTAGCACTATATTGAAAATGCAAAATTAGTTGCCATGGCAACTAATGCAATTAAACCTATGAGCTGCTTCTTCAATAACATGTGTACATAAAACATCTGGTTCACAAATTCCCAATGCACCCGACTGAAATGGGAAATTCTGTGAAAACAGAGTCAAACGTACAATTCCGTGATTTGAATTATGTTGTCTGTCATGCCAAAGGACATCGAACTCGTCAGTGTATCACACAAATTCCCACAAATGTGGTCATGACTTTATGGGATTAAATTCGAATAAAAAAGGCCGTCGAATTTTAAATTTTCTTCGGAATCGTTATTTCGTCTTATGTTTCCATTGTAACGTTTGCAACACTTGCTATTTTGCTTGTTATTTAATCCAATATTTACATGGGATGTCTTTAGTCTGTCAATACTTAATTAGCTGTGAAAGTGCAGATCTTGTCTGATTGGCATAAAATAACGACTGGCCCTATATTCGAAGAAACGCTATAGTCTTAAAGTTCCATGCATTAGAAAAGTATTGCTAAGATATTAAGGCCCATCTGGTTTATATTTACACAAGTAATCATTAGTGTATAAAGTAATAACCTTAAAAATGCGTGCGTCCCGAGGCGGCCCGGGGGATAATTTGGTCACCCTATCACAAATGGTGGTCAAAAATCAATTTAGGACAGAGGCGAAATGTCTTGAAGAATCAGTAATTTTAACAAATTCTTTTCCAGACTATTCAATCGGTTTCGGTGTTCTGCGTTCTATCGCTGTCAGGTTCGGTGGCAAGATGGCTGTGATGAGTTTTGAGGATTTTATTCTTTGTACGTCGAGACTGATAAGCATGATAGGTTAGTACTGTCATCATCTGGGATAAAAATTTTCTTTAGTGCACTTTAAGATATCCTCTTCACCAAAACCAATACTACACGAGTAGTTGTTATCGTACCCAATAAATATTGTCGCCCTGGCAAAAGCATGCGTCGGTGTTCTCGGCATTTATTGTCGCACCCTACACATATTGTGGCTCACCAGAGGCTGACAATATGTGTTTCGTGTGACAATAGGGGCTGTGACCATTGTCAACCCCTAAAAACATCTACCTGGCTACATTGCATGGCTATGTACATGTATAGGCCCAGGCGATACTACGTGTAGGCCAACTTGAAGGCATGAGCGTATCTGACTGTGCCAGCTCTGGTGGTGGTATTGTCTAGAGAGTATCCAAACTTCGACGAGCGACTAGCCTGCATGGTAGTTGAGGTGGGCGTGACAAGGGGTCGAATAGGTGACTCCAGGTTGAGGGTAGGGTACGACTAAAAGTTGGAAGTATGAGTCATTTGGGACATTTCGGGAGTGCATTCTGTCCTGCGGAAAAATGTGTTTGGTCGCTTAGTCCCAATAGTGCACTGCGTTTTCCACACACCATAAGCGTGCCTTTGCCATTTTTTTCTTTTGATGCTTTGTTTGTTAAGGGATGAACGATCGGAGAGTTCATAGAAGGGTGTCCTCTCGCCTGAGAAAAAAAGTGTTCAAGTTGTGCTTTCTACGCATGTACGAAGATAGTATGAAGGGAAAGAAACAATATTTTGAATGCTGCCCATGCGTACAAGTGGCACTGAACGCATATGTACGTAACATTTGCTTGTGTTCAAGGATCAGCTGATAAGGCAAAAAACATAGTTGATTCTGGTCTCTGCCTCAACTCATTTTGAGACCTGCGCTCACAAACTACAAGAAACCCGTCCGCATTGAGCCAAGGTCTCGTGTGTGTTTTTTGAAAAATTGTGCGAAGGCAAGGGTAAAATAAAAAGAAGAGTATGAAACGCCATAACTTACCAAACGATGGGTAACAAAAGAGATCTTGCATCCTTTTTGCTTGCCTCAAGTGAATTTTTTTTGAAAACGTGAGCTACTAAAAAATGTCCTACCCACTCGATGTTTTTCAAAAATAGAACAGAGACCAAAACCAATTGTGCTTTTGTTTGGCCTAATCACATCGTTGACTTTCTGCGTAAATAAACAGGTTGTAGAGGCCAGTTTTATATTTAAAACTTGACAGCGAAAACTGTGGTGTCTGTTATGTCTTCTAATTGTCGAATGCAAGTAGACCTGTCTGTAATTACACAATTCTATTTCCAGCTACATTTAAAGAACTACAGTTGGAAAAGACGATGTCGCTAGATGAGGTATATACTGCTTAATTGTTTCCATCCTTGTCACAATACCAAGCTCAAAACAAAAACATCAAACAAAGCAACAAATACTTGTGTCCTACGTTCATTTCAAAGCGTGCCTCTATTGGTACATACTTTGGAAAAGTCCTAACTTACACACAACTTGCACACTTATAATACACAACCAGGGCGAAGTGATTCAGATTTTTAAATTCTAGAAGACAATTTTTAGGGAAAGCAAACCTGTATTTCTCCAATAACCTCTCACTCCTTGCTCTCATTTCTCGTTTTTTTGTTTTTTTTTATGTAAATCATTTGTTGTAAATCCCAGCTCTTGGAATGAGCATGCATATGATGTTTATAAGCAATCGGCAGTTGCGTGCGCCTGTAGTTGTTATGGAGAGACCTGTCGAGGTTATTTTCTTTGCGTAACCTACACGGGTCTGATTTACATGGTTTGTGTGTCTACGAAAATCGACCGCTTCATAAAGGATATTTTCACTATTTTATCGGTCAATTTTTGTAAGAAATTGACGAAGCTTCAGTGAACTTTGACGCAGGCTGATATTCAGGAAAGTTTCTATCATCGGAACAACCAAGCAGCAAAGTGCACAAAGTGGTTTTTTCTAACTCAAAATAAGTTCTGAGAATCGATGTTTCGGTGAATTGCGATGTAGATTGATGAAATTGGGCACTTCAGTAGCATTTGGCCGTACCCGCGTGGCAGGCAGTAGGAAGTGGTTACCAATTGTTTATAATGGATTTTGAGACAGCATTTGTTGTACCGCGGTCCGTGGTATCTTGCCCAACGAACCCGCACCTAATTATTCAATGTACCAGCGACCGCGCTACCACACTCTTTCAAAGTGAACCCCGCCAGTGTATGAACCTGTCCACTTTTCCCATACTGAACCAGGATAAAATGTATCTTGGCGTTAGGCCTCATTTTCAAAGAACTATAACGAAATTTTCCGACATGATGTTCCATCTACGCATTACGAGGTGATGTTGCTACTGTCCGAATTTCTCCGAATTTCTCATTCCTCGGTAAGGGTTTACGTTTATACCGCCTAAAGAATGAGTTGGAAATACTTCTCTTTTGTAACCTACCAAAGTTAACTTAATAATTTAACATTTACTCCTTAAATTCAAAAATATCATTGCCCAACTCAAAAAGTGATTTCTCGCTGCCTTCACGGCGAGATTTGTCTCTCAATCACAACCACGTCCACGCGGCTAACACCAGGTTGAATGGGATACGCAATTTGTGACGATCAGGGAACCTGAAGTAAGCGCGACAGGGAAAAATCTTACTTTGGGACCACGTAAAGATTTTGCGAATTCAAGTTAGTTTGTGCTACCCCTTTCTAATAATGATTACCTTAAATGACCAAAGAGGAGGTGGGGGTAAAATTGCTGTCGTGGGGAATAACTGGTCTTAACGGGGGTGTAAACGTGGGAAATCCGTGGTGACTACGCATGGGCGGCGCAGCACTGAAAAAAGTGGAGGCTAAAGCCCCCTCAGCGCCCCTGTGGTGCACCGCCTATTGAGCATGTGCGGCCTAGCAAAGTGGAGAGCTATAGCCCCCCAGCCCCCTATGGTGCGCCGCCCATGCTAAGGATGGAGAGCAGTAAAACCAGTGTCAACTTCGGAGTTGGCGGAGGCAAAACTGGCTGTTGTCCACCAGACGGAGGGTTGTGCTGCCTATAAATTGTTGTGAAACCAAAATATCTCCAGCATCATAGTGTATATTCCGCAACTCTTACATCTGTTATCTTGTGTCATCGTTCCCAAAAGGTGGCATAAATGGTTATTATTGAAAAGCACAAGAACACGCTCATCTTCAAGGCGTCTTGTTCCAGTGGCTGGCTGAGACGGTGTTGTTATAATCAAGAAAATACCTGAGCACACTGACAGATCGTTTTGGAAGAAGCTGCAATACGTGAGGAGGAATTTGATCTTCAGTGGAACTTAGTTTTGATGATACCAAGTGTTGCGATCTCGCGCTAAATTGTCGCGGGTAATATAAGAAATATAAAGTCAGTTTTCCTTCCCGCCATGTGAAAGTACTTACGAAGAGTTCTCCAACACTGGCTATACAAGAAGTCTGGCGGCGCGAGTTATTCATAAAGTTGACATGATTAAACTGTCCATTAAAGACTGAAATTAAGAAAACGATGAAAACTTGCCATCTTCGTCCCGTGTCAGACCCGCAAAACAATCCCCAAAGACCCCCCCCCCCATGGGGTGTTGTTGTCCTAGTTTCCTAAACATGGGCTCTTTTTGTTGGTGAGGTCTTTTCAGAGATCCCCGTGACATTAGAAAACGCAGTCTTTTCTAATATGAGCGGCGGCGTATTCGCTATGATAGACGAGGCATTTTACTATCATGACGCACGCAACTGAGGGGAATACCAAAGTAACGTTTGTTGCTTGTGCTTTTATTTAAGATTTGTTGTTGTCAATTGTGGTGTCTATAAATACAAGTAAAAAGCTCATAGAACTTATAATTCTGGCATGCAGAAAATAAATCAATTACTGGACTTACGGATTGAGGTGGCTACGTTGCGTCCTCATCTCGAGGACTTCGGCAAGCCATTGAGATGTCACATGACTCATCACGTGATCGACAGCACGTACACTTTGCGCGGGATACTCTTTAGTGCCCTATCCCACGTTCTTGGCAGCAGAAACCTCAGGCCCCCTTGTCTGTTTACGCTGGGATTCAGACATTACAATCCAAAGCGAGGCTCACTGCGCTAAACAAAGCGGAAGTGGATATTGCGTGAGTTAAATGGCTGGTCTTTCGAGTCCAATCTGGATATTAAATCTTAAAAATATGCCGATAATTAACCACAGAGACGTAGAAAAATACATTAGAGAATATGTCAATGTACCAAAGAGTTGTCTGACGAAAGGGTATAAGTCTTTTCGGAAAACTAGGTTCGAAACATAAAAAGTAACTATGACCAAATTGCATCAATCGTGTTACGGATTAGGTATTATGCTGTTTCTTCTTGTAAATTGTTGATAAAAATGCTTTCTAAACGAACAGGTCATCTGCTCGTATTTTTGACGAGTTGAAGATATATTCGACAGTGGTGGCTCATCGCATTTTGCTGTCCGACTGTGCAAATCACATCTGGTTTTATTTGTTGATAAAGAATATTAACATCAAACATAGCCTATAGGTCCTGGTAGTGAATTAGGGACTACCCGGACTAACAGTTGATTTGTCATTGATATGCATGAATAATTGATGTTATTAAATATATTTTTACTAAAATAAAAAACAGGTTCGTAATTGAAAATAAAAATTATTTGACCATCAATTCTGCTTTCTTGTTTTAAATAATTCTTACATCTATATCATGTGTTAGGTTTCAAATATCAATCTGGACAAAGTTGAATTTTAAAAATTAAAGCACCTAATTCGTCCTTCCAAAGCGTGACCTCGTTTTAGAGCTCAATTTCAGTTCACTGGACTAAGCAAGCATAGTTATAATATTTCTTCAGGGTCCTCATTCGAGAGGAAAGGTACCTGTGCTTGCCTGGAGTGACTGGGGCCAGAATTATCTACCTCCTGATCACCATCATTAGCACCACTCTTCTTGTTGCAAGCTCTCATAAGCTCTATATCAAGTAGCAATTTGTGCTCCTTCAAATCATTGTCACCTTTGTGGTTACAGGTAATTTGAACTTCGGAGGGAAATTTTCAATCACTGGGGGAATTTTTAGGCCTCGTTGGGGGAATTTCGTGAGATTTTTCAATTGGAAAGAAAAATGAGTCATGTTTCAATCCGTTGTCAGGAAAACACAGGTGGCTGGCCTAACGAGATTCACCGGTAGTTCATGGTTGCTATGATGCTCGGCAACCGAGATGCGACAAAATATAATCAAACTTTTCGAAACATTTATAAATTTTACACTGAACTATTTTCCTTCGTCGCGGCGTATGGCAACGACCCAACGCTTCCGAAACGTTCTTAGGGATTGTAAAACAGACAATTGAGTGTCTGTATATTTTCTATCGCCGTTCGAGCAAGGCGGAATACAACTATGTCGATAAGCCAACAGAGCTATCGTAGAGAGCCTCGTTTTGGAACGCGCCTCCTGTCGGTGTGAATATAGGTCTATCCCGCAGAATGGTGAATGTTGGCCAATTCCCCTTTTGTCCATTGACGTCACAAGCATACTGGCGCCCCCAGTGGAGGCCCTGAGAACTCGTAAACAAGCATGTTGGCGACTGTGGTTAAAGTATTTTTTATGATTTTTCCAGAGTCGCTATGTTTTAGTGTGTTTTTTAAATAATGTTGCATGTCATACCTCTCACAAAATCAATATTGTTCCAATAAATTAAGAAAATTGGAATATTCATTCTAGCTATCCTGCAACACGATCCAACTGTTCTTCTGTGTTACACACGCCGGCAAAGCCAAAGTTTTATCCCCACGCGAAATAGCCTCGTTTACGCTCGACTAAAAAGGAATCTTTCATTCATAATTAATTGGTACTATACACCATTCATTATTATATACCATGCATTATGTTTTTAGAAAAAAGCGATACTCAACGTCCCACAATAAATACAAGTCTGTTCGCCAGCTTGGCTCGGCTAGGCTGGATACTACCGGGTTCACGAACTCGGTTTATTTACGAGTTCTCAGGGCCTCCACTGGGGGCGCTAGTATGCTTGTGACGTCAGTGGACAAAAGGGGAATTGGCCAACATTCACCATTCATCCCGCGCAAACTGTGCTATCTGCACATGATGAGTCACGTGACGATCTCAGTGGCCTGTCGAAGTCCTCAAGATGAGAACGCAACGTAGCCGAATCAATCTGTTAGTCCAGTAATTGATTTAATTTTCTGCAAATTATTCAGTTACTCAACTGGATGACTGAAAGTATTCATCGTATTATTATATTTCTGGAGTTTGCTGCTTTAAAACACTAGAAATGATGTGTCAGAACTTTGAGACTAGAAAAACATCATACCACTAAAACACGTAAGATGCCTCTCGTGCTGTTGGACGCGAAATTAATTTACAACATGTATTTATTCATCATACGTAGAATTTCAACAATTTACATGGAACTCATTTCGGGCTCGTGAATTTGGTGCTATCAAGTTGACGAATAAATTGCACTCTAACCGCGATGACAGCTGGGAAATAAATTGCCGACCGACTTAAAATTAACCAAGTATTGGAGATCAATTGAAAATGTTTTATGACCATGCTGCTAACGGAACAGTAGTTGCCATGGCTGACTTCATTAACTTCAATTTCAAATCCAGTCACGTTGCTCATTGTCTCGTTTGCAAATAAAATACGATCCGTCGCCGTTTTATGTTTTGGGAATTATCGTTAGGGGAAGCAACGTCTTAGGTATTACCTTTTTAATATTCGAAATGCGGCAATAATCTACGTTCTGTGTAGTGACTGTTATAGCAATTTTTACATAAAGTGCATGTCAGAAAACAAAAAACAACACATGAATGAATCAAAGGGCTCAGTTGATAATAAAACAAAAGAGTTTTTTTGGAAAGTGATTCTAACTCCTGTATTGCACCGAATTCTCGGCAACTGCTGAGAATGTAAAATCTTTAACTGGGCCTAGAAAATAATCCACCTGATATCATAAATTACTTTTGTGAAATGTTTTGATTTTTACCAACTATTTAACAAAAATGCTGGTATTCTAATTAGAGTGTACAGGCAGAAAGTTACTGGCTTGTGGCTGCGTGTCATGTTACACTGCTTGTAATAACTGCCTCTTGTCATAACAAATCCTGCAGATCTCGGCCAACTACAATATATGAGGGCTGATGTGAGCACAGACCAGTAGCTCATGCGAATCACAAGAGTGACGTTGTAAAATGGGCTTCTGGAAAATCTTGGTGATGATCCTCATTGTTGGCCAATTGGTTCTCGTAATATTGTATTATTTTACAAACGAAGTTCCAAGGGAGAGCATGTTTGCAAAGTCTATCACATACGTAGATACGAGGATGAGGAAAATTAGTTCAGTATGGAGCCGAGCCAATTATGCACAGAACTTCACTGACGTCGGTTGGTTAAACCATGAGCGTAAGTATAGTACAGGGGCCCGACCGTTCCAAGTAACTGACTTAAGTTCATTAAGACAAAGGTCAAACTTAAGAAAGGTACTTGAGACAAATTTAAGTTGTATCTTAAAATTGGAGTAAATTTAAAATTTGCCTTTGGCTAACGGGCCCCTCAGTGTAGTCACATTTAGTATAAGCAGTGTTAAATTGAAGGACACGCCTCATGGGGTTATGAATACTAGCACGTGATCTGTACCAAGAAAGGATTTAAAGGGGAGCGCTTGCGTAGAGTGATGCGCCTCAAATGCTAATGAGTACCTATGTTTCCCGAAACGACATGACTGCTTTAAATACAAGGAAGTTGCGCAGCTGTTTCGGACAACATCGTAATCTTGTGACCTACTACACCCTCAAACTTTGACTCAATAATCATTAACAGGTGTAACACAACCATTAAACAGTAGCATGTTTAATATCTCATAGTTTTGTATTTCTCATCTCCTGCCATTGTTTGGTTAGTTTAAATTCGCTAATTTATTTTAGATTTTTGACACCGGTTGACATCAAAGTTCTTCCGCTTGATCTGCCACAGCCACTGAGTTTGTCGCAGTTTCTTCTTCTTTATGGGAAATGTATGGAACACGGTGTCCTTGTTCATCCATTCATATTTTAAAAGGCTTTGCCCATTTTCCTTTAGGCACTGGTACATCCCACCACACAGCAGTGGAAATTAGCCCGTGTTATGATAGCAGGAAAGATGTAAAACGCCGTTAATACCAGTAGGTTGAAACCTCCCGTCCGCATTACATGGGATCTGTAGGTGGCGCTGAACATCTGTCCACCAAGACCTGATTGCCATCTGTTGAGGTAGTGAATTTCAGTATGGCTGGGCTGTTTCAAAATTCAGCTACTGTACTGAACTCACTGTGTCAGAAAACAGGACAGTTCTGTTAGGCTAAGTCCAAATGTCCCAAAATGAAGTGAGGCTGACTACGCAGGATCTTTTAAGTAATAAAATTATCAGGAAATTGGGACACCTTATTCCTTGTTGATACAGTGTACCTCTATCAAACACACCTGGTTCGACTGCTTTCTCCTAACAGTGCACAGAAAATTCCAAAGTTAACAGGGATTAGTCAGGCAGGCGGCAGTCACATGATAAGAGATTCATAAGACTAAATTTATCTGATATTTTTTCCATTGATAGCACAAAATTTGAGATCTTTATAGAACTCGAGAAGTGAGTCCGTATGCTTGTTATTAGTGCAATAAAGTGTTGCCCTTGTAGCTAATAGGTCAATATCACGCACGCAACCATCGAGGTCTTTAATCCACGCATTAAATTGGCCGCACATAAAAGAAGAATCAACGCCCGCAAGGGTACGCAGCTGACCCAGCATGTGAGAAGTAATACGATCGTATCAACTTAGCTGAAATATACTTATTTCATAGGCCACTGACTTTTTGAAACCATCAACTTACAATTTTACAGTAACACTCGTAGCCAATAAATACAGACGCATATGCTAAAGAGATAACAAAACTAAGCCTCATACAACAGACTATTTCTTACTAATTGTCAAAAAATATTTTCTGCCAACTTATATGTAAGACTAGGGATTCTGGTAATTATTGTCTAAGGTTTTCCAGGGTTTCACAACGACAGAGAAAATGGTACTCATCTTTGATCTCATCGAGCTGCGGTCTTTTTCTCATCTCCGACAAGTTTAGGCACAACTTTAGGAATGTCTCTCCAAACTGTAAATGTGGTGACCATCAATCTTATCCTCATATTTTCTTCAGTTGTGCCCTCATCGAATACCCGAGAAACTCACTCTTTCGTGCACTCAATGAAAACCAATCAATTGTAAATGCTTTCCATTCTTGTAATAATATCTCAACTAATACGTTATTATCACAGGATACTCTAAACTTCGACCTTTTTCTCAATGAATTCTTCTTAAGCAATTTTTATGCATCGCTTATAAATCTTGTTACTTCTGATTCCCATATCTGTACATGTTTTTGTTCTTAATATGTTCGTAACATATCAAAATATTTGATACTTATATTAGATTCTACTTACATGTATATAGTTCTATGTATACTACTTTCATTTATGTACTGTCTACAACCCAGGTACAATGGTTTGCGATTTCTGAGTTTGTCCTTGTTTTCCTTGCATATTCTGTGTATTCGTCAATAAATTTATATAACCTTTATCTCATCATTTAAACACAATTCACAAAGGGTTCTGCTAATTCCTATACTTTTCTGTCATTAAACGGTATGACGGCACACGGAACTGAGATAGCGCTATTCAGTAGGATGTGATTTGACCATTTCCGCAAAATAATTTTCAAAACCAAGTCACTTTATCACTTTGTATAGGAAGAACTTTGACTAGTCTTCTACAATGCCCCACATATCACTCTGAGCTACGATCAACAGACATTCTTTCAGATCTTTTAAAAATTTCACCCGATTTGTCACTAATTGGTTAGTCCATTCCTCCCGAAAATTCAGTTTTTCTAAACGTATTTTCACTTTGAATCTATTCCGCTTTATGCAAGCTCAAGTTGTTTAGCGTGCACTTTTGATGTATATGCATATTTGGGTTAATTAGTTTAAGAAAATATTTAACAATTCTTTCATCTCTGAAAAATCTTAACCTGGCTGTGTCAAACTCTGCTTGTACTCCAGTGGTCAGTGTACACTGTTTTACTCCCAGAACATTTCTTAAGAACTTATTGTGCACTGTTTCAATGTAATTGGCTTTATGGAATCCCCAAACTTCACTTCCGTAACTTCATATCGGAGATACCTGTACATCAAAATATTTTTCTAAGATTTTTGGGTTGATTTCTTTTAACGGTGGCAAAGACTTTCTTAACATAATTACCGCCTTGAACCTTGCTTTGCTAATCTTTTCTGTGTCTTAAACCAATTGAAAAATTAACACCAAGGTACTTATAACCTGCTACGGCTTTGAGCTGCTCCTGCTTGTTGTCTTGCAAAAACATCGCCTTTTCTAAAAACCAAAGTGATGGTTTTGTCCAAATTGGCTTTCAAGTAGTTTTCTATTCAGTAAAGCTCAAGTTTGTTCATAATTAGTCGTAGGAGACTGATCGGAGCATCTGCAAATCGTAAAAAAT
>NMRA01000014.1:1520531-1553323 GCA_002633005.1 Phoronis australis | reverse complement strand
GGAAAAATGTGTTTGGTCGCTTAGTCTCAATAGTGCACTGCGTTTTCCACACACCATAAGCGTGCCTTTGCCATTTTTTTCTTTTGATGCTTTGTTTGTTAAGGGATGAACGATCGGAGAGTTCATAGAAGGGTGTCCTCTCGCCTGAGAAAAAAAGTGTTCAAGTTGTGCTTTCTACGCATGTACGAAGATAGTATGAAGGGAAAGAAACAATATTTTGAATGCTGCCCATGCGTACAAGTGGCACTGAACGCATATGTACGTAACATTTGCTTGTGTTCAAGGATCAGCTGATAAGGCAAAAAACATAGTTGATTCTGGTCTCTGCCTCAACTCATTTTGAGACCTGCGCTCACAAACTACAAGAAACCCGTCCGCATTGAGCCAAGGTCTCGTGTGTGTTTTTTGAAAAATTGTGCGAAGGCAAGGGTAAAATAAAAAGAAGAGTATGAAACGCCATAACTTACCAAACGATGGGTAACAAAAGAGATCTTGCATCCTTTTTGCTTGCCTCAAGTGAATTTTTTTTGAAAACGTGAGCTACTAAAAAATGTCCTACCCACTCGATGTTTTTCAAAAATAGAACAGAGACCAAAACCAATTGTGCTTTTGTTTGGCCTAATCACACCGTTGACTTTCTGCGTAAATAAACAGGTTGTAGAGGCCAGTTTTATATTTAAAACTTGACAGCGAAAACTGTGGTGTCTGTCATGTCTTCTTATTGTCGAATGCAAGTAGACCTGTCTGTAATTACATAGTTCTATTTCCAGCTACATTTAAAGAACTACAGTTGGAAAAGACGATGTCGCTAGATGAGGTATATACTGCTTAGTTGTTTCCATCCTTGTCACAATACCAAGCTCAAAACAAAAACATCAAACAAAGCAACAAGTACTTGTGTCCTACGTTCATTTCAAAGCCTGCTTTTATTGGTACATACTTTGAAAAAAGTCCTATAAAACTTATACACAACTTGCACACTTATAATACACAACCAGGGCGAAGTGATTAAGTTTTTTAAATTATAGAAGACAATTTTTAGGGAAAGCAAAGCTGTATTTCTCCAATGACCCCTCACCCGTTGCTCTCATTTCTCGTTTTTTTATTGTATATCACTTGGTGTAAATCCCAGCTCTTGGAATGGGGCGTGCGTATGATGTTTCTTAACAATCGGCAGTTACATGCGCCTGTAGTTGTTATGGTGAGACCTGTCGAGGTTATTTTTTTCGCGTAACCTACACGGGGTCTGATTTACATGGTTTGTGTGTCTACGAAAATCGACTGATTCATAGAAGATATTTTCACTACTTTATCAGTCAGTTTTTGTAAGAAATTGACGAGGCTTCAGCGAACTTTGATGAAGGCTGAAATTCAGGTAAATTTCTAGAATCGAGGTTTCGGTGAATTGCGATGCAGATTGATGAAATTGGGCACTTCAGTAGCTTTTGGCCGTACCCGCGTGGCAGACACTAGGAAGTGGTTACCAATTGTTTATAAAGGGATTTTGAGACAGCATCTGTTGTACCGCGGTCCGTGGTATCTTGCCTAACGAACCCGCACCTACTTATTCAATGTAGCACCGACCGCGCTACCGCACTCTTTCAAAGTGTACCCCGCCAGTGTATGAACCTGTACACTTTTCCCATACTGAATCACGATAAAATGTATCTTGACGTTAGGCATCGTTTTCAAAGAACTGTGACGAAATTTTCCGACATGATGTTCCATCTACGCATTAGGAGGTGATGTTGCTACTGTCCGAATTTCTCCGAATTTTTCATTCCTCGGTAGGGGTTTACGTTTATACCGCCTAAAGAATGAGTTGGAAATACTTCTCTTTGGTAACCTACCAAAGTTACTTCTTAAATGCAAATATCATTGCCCAACTCAAAAAGTGATCATTTCTCGCTGCCTTTACGGCGAGATTTGTTTCTCAATCACAACCACGTCCACGCGGCTAACACCAGGTTGAATGGGATACGCAATTTGTGACGATCAGGGAACCTGAAGTAAGCGCGACAGGGAAAAATCTTACTTTGGGACCACGTAAAGATTTTGCGAATTCAAATTAGTTTGTGCTACCCCTTTCTAATAATGATTACCTTAAGCGACCTAAGAGGAGGTGGGGGTAAAATTGTTGTCGTGGGGAATAACCGGTCTCAACGGGGGTGTAAACTTGGGAAATCCGTGGTGACTACGCATGGGCGGCGCAGCACTGAAAAAAGTGGGGGCTAAAGCCCCCTCAGCGCCCCTGTGGTGCACCGCCTATTGAGCATGTGCAGCCTAGCAAAGTGGGGAGCTATAGCCCCCAGCCCCCTATGGTGCGCCGCCCATGCTAAGGATGGAGAGAAGTAAAACTAGTGTCAACTTCGGAGTTGGTGGCGGAGGTAAAACTGGCTGCTGTCCACCAGGCGGAGGGTTGTGCTGCCTATAAATTGTTGTGAAACCAAAATATCTCCACCATCATAGTGGGCATTAAAATGTATATTCCGCAACTCTTACATCTGTTATCTTGTGTCATCGTTCCCAAAAGGTGGCACAAATGGTTATTATTGAAAAGCACAAGAACACGCTCATCTTCAAGGCGTCTTGTTCCAGTGGCTGGCTGAGACGGTGTTGTTATAATCAAGAAAATACCTGAGCACACTGACAGATCGTTTCGGAAGAAGCTGCAATACGTGAGGAGGAATTTGATCTTCAGTGGAACTTAGTTTTGATGATACCAAGTGTTGCGATCTCGCGCTAAATTGTCGCGGGTAATATAAGAAATATAAAGTCAGTTTTCCTTCCCGCCATGTGAAAGTACTTACGAAGAGTTCTCCAACACTGGCTATACAAGAAGTCTGGCGGCGCGAGTTATTCATAAAGTTGACATGATTAAACTGTCCATTAAAGACTGAAATTAAGAAAACGATGAAAACTTGCCATCTTCGTCCCGTGTCAGACCCGCAAAACAATCCCCAAAGACCCCCCCCCCCATGGGGTGTTGTTGTCCTAGTTTCCTAAACATGGGCTCTTTTTGTTGGTGAGGTCTTTTCAGAGATCCCCGTGACATTAGAAAACGCAGTCTTTTCTAATATGAGCGGCGGCGTATTCGCTATGATAGACGAGGCATTTTACTATCATGACGCACGCAACTGAGGGGAATACCAAAGTAACGTTTGTTGCTTGTGCTTTTATTTAAGATTTGTTGTTGTCAATTGTGGTGTCTATAAATACAAGTAAAAAGCTCATAGAACTTATAATTCTGGCATGCAGAAAATAAATCAATTACTGGACTTACGGATTGAGGTGGCTACGTTGCGTCCTCATCTCGAGGACTTCGGCAAGCCATTGAGATGTCACATGACTCATCACGTGATCGACAGCACGTACACTTTGCGCGGGATACTCTTTAGTGCCCTATCCCACGTTCTTGGCAGCAGAAACCTCAGGCCCCCTTGTCTGTTTACGCTGGGATTCAGACATTACAATCCAAAGCGAGGCTCACTGCGCTAAACAAAGCGGAAGTGGATATTGCGTGAGTTAAATGGCTGGTCTTTCGAGTCCAATCTGGATATTAAATCTTAAAAATATGCCGATAATTAACCACAGAGACGTAGAAAAATACATTAGAGAATATGTCAATGTACCAAAAAGTTGTCTGACGAAAGGGTATAAGTCTTTTCGGAAAACTAGGTTCGAAACATAAAAAGTAACTATGACCAAATTGCATCAATCGTGTTACGGATTAGGTATTATGCTGTTTCTTCTTGTAAATTGTTGATAAAAATGCTTTCTAAACGAACAGGTCATCTGCTCGTATTTTTGACGAGTTGAAGATATATTCGACAGTGGTGGCTCATCGCATTTTGCTGTCCGACTGTGCAAATCACATCTGGTTTTATTTGTTGATAAAGAATATTAACATCAAACATAGCCTATAGGTCCTGGTAGTGAATTAGGGACTACCCGGACTAACAGTTGATTTGTCATTGATATGCATGAATAATTGATGTTATTAAATATATTTTTACTAAAATAAAAAACAGGTTCGTAATTGAAAATAAAAATTATTTGACCATCAATTCTGCTTTCTTGTTTTAAATAATTCTTACATCTATATCATGTGTTAGGTTTCAAATATCAATCTGGACAAAGTTGAATTTTAAAAATTAAAGCACCTAATTCGTCCTTCCAAAGTGTAACCTCGTTTTAGAGCTCAATTTCAGTTCACTGGACTAAGCAAGCATAGTTATAATGTTTCTTCAGGGTCCTCATTCGAGAGGAAAGGTACCTGTGCTTGCCTGGAGTGACTGGGGCCGGAATTATCTACCTCCTGATCACCATCATTAGCACCCCCCTCCGTGCTGCAAGCTCTCATAAGCTCTATATCAAGTAGCAATTGGTGCTCCTTCAAATTGTCACCTTTGTGGTTACAGGTAATTTGAACTTCGGAGGGAAATTTTCAATCACTAGGGGAATTTTTAGGCCTCGTTGGGGGAATTTCGTAAGATTTTTCAATTGGAAAGAAAAATGCGTCATGTTTCAACCCGTTGTCATGAAAACACAGCTTGGCTGGCCGAACGAGATTCGCCGGTCGTTGCTATGATGCTCGGCAACCGAGATGCGACAAAATATGATCAAACTTTTCGAAACATTTATAAATTTTACACTGAAATATTTTCCTTCGTCGCGGCGTATGGCAACGACCCAACGCTTCCGAAACGTTCTTAGGGATAGTAAAACAGACAATTGAGTGTCCGTATATTTTCTATCGCCGATCGAGCAAGGCGGAATACTATGTCGATAAGCCAACAGAGCAAATTGTGCTATCCGCACATGATGAGTCACGTGACGATCTCAGTGGCCTG
Organism: Phoronis australis; assembly: GCA_002633005.1. NCBI lineage: Eukaryota > Metazoa > Phoronida > Phoronidae > Phoronis > Phoronis australis. The sequence continues at coordinate 1,548,470 of NMRA01000014.1, read as the reverse complement.
CCGAAGTCCTCAAGATGAGGACGCAACGTAGCCAACTCAGTCTGTTACTGTTAGTCCAGTAATTGATTTAATTTTCTGCATATTATTCAGTTACTCAACTGGATGACTGAAAGTATTCATCGTATTATTATATTTCTGGAGTTTGCTGTTTTAAAAACACTAGAAATGATTTGTCAGAACTTTGAGACTAGAAAAACATCATACCACTAAAACACGTAAGATGCCTCTCGTGCTATTGGACGCAAAATGAATTTACAACATGTATTTATTCATCATACCTAGAATTTCAACAATTTACATGGAACTCATTTCGGGCTCGTGAATTTGGTGCTATCAAGTTAACGAATAAATTGCACTCTAACCGTGCCCGGAGTAAGTGAACCTGATTTTCACGAAAGACGTCGGTCAGGTCGGCTGGCGATGCAAATGTTGGCTTTCGCAGCAAATGAAGTGAACCCGGAATTGCAGCTGGTTAGGAGAAAAGCACGTCGGGCTTGATAATCGAAATGCGGTACCTGAGAATAGAACTATGGGCATACCGTTGATGTATAGATGGCGCTGAAGTCAAACATTGTCTCACGACTGGCAGGTTGTCAAACTCGCCATGGCAAAATACAAACGTAAAGCCGCGATGACAGCTGGGAAATAACTTACCGACCCACTTAAAATTAACCAAGTATTGCAGATCAAATGAAAATGTTTTATGACCATGCTGCTAACGGAACAGTAGTTGCCATGGCTGACTTCATTAACTTCAATTTCAAATCCGGTCACGTGCTCATTGTCTCGTTTGCAAATAAAATACGCTCCGTCGCCGTTTTATGTTTTGAGAATTATCGTTAGGGGAAGCAACGTTTTAGGTATTACCTTTTTAATATTCGAAATGCGGCAATAATCTGCGTTCTGTGTTGTGACTGTTATAGCAATTGTTACATAAAGTGCATTTCAGAAAACAAAAAACAACACATGAATGAATCAAAGGGCTCAGTTGATAATAAAACAAAAGAGTTTTTATGGAAAGTGATTCTAACTCCTGTATTGCACCGAATTCTCGGCAACTGCTGAGTATGTAAAATCTTTAACTGGGCCTAGAAAATAATCCACCTGATATCATGAATTACTTTTGTGAAATGTTTTGATTTTTACCAACTATTTAACAAAAATACTGGTATTCTAATTAGAGTGTACAGGCAGAAAGTTACTGGCTTGTGGCTGCGTGTCATGTTACACTGCTTGTAATAACTGCCTCTTGTCATAACAAATCCCGCAGATCTCGGCCAACTACAATATATGAGGGCTGATGTGAGCACAGACCAGTAGCTCATGTGAATCAGAGTGACGTTGTAAAATGGGCTTCTGGAAAATCTTGGTGATAATCCTCATTGTTGGCCAATTGGTTCTCGTAATATTGTATTATTTTACAAACGAAGTTCCACGGGAGAGCATGTTTGCAAAGTCTATCACATACGTAGATGCGAGGATGAGGAAAATTAGTTCAGCATGGAGCCGAGCCAAGTATGCACAGAACTTCACTGACGTCGGTTGGTTAAACCATGAGCGTAAGTATAGTACAGGGGCCGACCGTTCCAAGACAAAGGTCAACTTACATGTATATAGTTCTATGTATACTACTTTCATTTATGTACTGTCTACAACCCAGGTACAATGGTTTGCGATTTCTGGGTTTGTCCTTGTTTTCCTTGCATATTCTGTGTATTCGTCAATAAATTTATATAACCTTTATCTCACCATTTAAACACAATTCACAAAGGGTTCTGCTGATTCCTATACTTTTCTGTCATTAAACGGTATGACGGCACACGGAACTGAGATAGCGCTATTCAGTAGGATGTGATTTTGACCATTTCCGCAAAATAATTTTCAAAACCAAGTCACTTTATTACTTTGTATAGGAAGAACTTTGACTAGTCTTCTACAATACCCCACATATCACTCTGAGCTATGTTCAACAGACGTTCTTTCAGATCTTTTAAAAATTTCACCCGATTTGTGACTAATTGGTTAGTCCACTCCTCCCGAAAATTCAGTTTTTCTAAACGTATTTTCACTTTGAATCTATTCCGCTTTATGCAAGCTCAAGTTGTTTAGCGTGCACTTTTGATGTATATGCATATTTGGGTTAATTAGTTTGAGAAAGTATTTAACAATTCTTTCATCTCTGAAAAATCTTAACCTGGCTGTGTCAAACTCTGCTTGTACTCCAGTGGTCAGTGTACAATTTTTTACTCCCAGAACATTTCTTAAGAATTTATTGTGCACTGTTTCAATGTAATTGGCTTCATGGAATCCCCAAACTTCACTTCCGTAACTTCATATCGGAGATACCTGTGCATCAAAATATTTTTCAAAGATTTTTGGGTTGATTTCTTTTAACGGTGGCAAAGACTTTCTTAACATAATTACCGCCTTGAACCTTGCTTTGCTAATCTTTTCTGTGTCTTAAACCAATTGAAAAATTAACACCAAGGTACTTATAACCTGCTACGGCTTTGAGCTGCTCCTGCTTGTTGTCTTGCAAAAACATCGCCTTTTCTAAAAACCAAAGTGATGGTTTTGTCCAAATTGGCTTTCAAGTAGTTTTCTATTCAGTAAAGCTCAAGTTTGTTCATAATTAGTCGTAGGAGACTTATCGGAGCATCTGCAAATCGTAAAAAATCATCAGCAAAATCTAGTAGAAAGTTTCTTTTTGTTCCCACATGTACAACAGCCATTTGTTCACATTTCACGTATTCTTCTAGATCATTTATGAAAAGTTGAACAAGAAGAGTGAAGAGATACAGCCTAGTCTATCACGTTTTTTACAAGAAAATGAATGGAAGACCCCTTTTTATGAATTTGCACACACATCTCTATGCATACACTTCATCGAGTTAAAAATTTTAATGCTGACACTTTTCGCAATCAGTTCTCTCGAAAGTTGATTTAAATTTGCGCAATGGAAGGCTTTACTAAAATCAACATGTGAACATTTTAAAGCTGCCTTTAGAAGTATATCGAGAAGGAGAATGATATCGACTCTACTTTAGTCTGTTTTGAAAGCACTTTGCGCTTCTGATAGTTTGTTCATCTCATTTGACTTTTTATTAAGGAAGTTTACACTTATGACAAACTTGACAGCAAAGTAGCTGTTTGGATCGTCTGCTTTTCCTCCTTTAAACAGCGGCCACAGCTCAGTTGAATGGTCGTTCAAGGGTGTGTGAAAGACGTTACATAACAAACTAGCTACAAGTGAGGTTTACTTTTTTTCAATATTTTACTACTAAATCCATCTAGACCATTAGAGATTTAACTGTTTTGAGCTTTTCAATGCTCATTTCAACTTCTCTCATCGTCAGTATTGGCGAATCAAGAGTGTCGTTGGTATGGATAATTTGTTAAACCACGTTATGTTCGTTAGTGGACAATGCCCTGCAACCTCATAATAGTGTGGAAAATGCTTACATAACACCTCGAAGTCGATAGATAATACACTATTGCTGCGAAATCAAACCATAATTCAAAAACTTTTAAAATCTGTGACACGATTTTCCAATTTGTCAAATTGGATTTCATAAAATACTAATTAGTTGTTTTGTTCGAGTTTTGACGTCACAGTATTCGCGTTTGGCCTTTTAGTTGTTTGTAAATATTCTTTAATTTTCAAGCACATTTCTACTTTGGCGTTTAATGGGAAATGGTCAGAACTTCATCTCTCTACAACCTCAAAACGAATAATATGTTGCAGTTGTTTATTGGAAGTCAAAACATAATCGATTGTATTGGTGCCTTGTTTTGCAATATACGAAGATCCTTTGACACTTGACAATTAGCATATTTGTTCACCTCATTATCTTTGTTGTTTCTTATTGGTTGTTCTGTATCACTGACGTAAAACGCATCTAAAACAGACACAAATATCTCTATCATGTTTAATGTAGTCTAGCTACGTAGCTGTTCTTGCATTAAAATCGATCCCCGACCAGTCTATACTCAGAGTCCACATAGTCTGACCATTAACTGAATGAGCTCTTCCTCATGTATATGCCAACATTCACCATCCATTGCAAACGGCTGAGACTTTTAACTAGAAATCCCTCGGTCACGAGAGGAACAGGTTGTATACTAGTGGGTGTTCCTTTACTATTAGGCATCGGAACAGACTTTCATTCACTCTTATTGCGTCATAGTTTTAGTTGGGCAGTCATGGCCCAGTTTGAGACATAGAGTTCTGGACAGCGCTAGATAGTTTGACATGAAAATTTCTCAAATTGTCTCTTATTCACACCAGGTTTTCGTATTTTAAACATTTCCGTAGTCTTTACTTCTTGTCTCCTCGTCAGTAACCTTCAAGGTTCATTGTGATGTATATTTACATCGTAATCTGTGGTGCTCGAAAATACACAACCGCAAAGTTTCGCTCCATTAACTTATATAACAATTACTGAAATGCAATAAAAACGCATTGGATATATACAATAGTAATAGTAAAACGTCGAGTTTCGGTACTAAAATATATTTTAATATATGCAGCATTATACAGGTAAGCACTAGAAAATATGAGATGGTAATTAGTAGGCTCCCTATTTACTACTCGCACAGTTGTAAGAAGAGTAAATAGGGGGCCTGCAGTCTTCTGACATATGTAATCAATCGTATAAGTTCTTCAATAAAAACTAAAACCGGACACCTTATTAAGAATAAAGGGGCGTTACACTCCGCAGAATACAACATGATAAGGAAATGGTTAGTGTGAAAGTGGCAGCATTTCATTTGTATATATTTTGCGTGTGCGTGTGCGTGTGCGTGTGCGTGTGCGTGTGCGTGCAACTCGCTGTGGTGAGCAAAGAAGTCACGTAGACAACGTTCTCAAGGGGAGATGCCTGGTAATTAATAACAGCAACACAAAAGTAAAATCGTATTGTTTATCACAAAACTCAGTGAATTCCAGGTTTTCTGTTGTATGATTCATCTAAGACAGAAATATTCCATACAACTGGTTGCTTCTTTTTAGCAGGTAGTCTTTGTGAGAACTCACCCCTCACTGTGGTGTGTAACTGGATGGAGTCCAATAACGCTTGTGTCTCGCTAGGAAAGCAGTATCTCGCGAGATATCACCGTGTATTTTCAATGAGTGCGCGTGATTTGACTTGATTGTGCTCGCTGCGAGAGACAGTTATTGAACTCGACCCCAGTTATTTCCCATTACAACTCATCCCGTATTGTGGCTTTATAACTTTTTATTTCCGGGTAACAGAAAGTCTAGTGGGTGTTAGCTCACCCCGCTGTGGTGTACAACTCGTTATTTCCCGTTAACAGGTAGACTGGGTAGCAACTCGTCCCTCACTGTGTTCTACAACCGCGTTCCCAAGTGTGCAAGTACAACACTGGGCAATGTCTTCCAACAGATGTCTTCAAGAAACGGTTTTAAAATTTACAAATCTAGAATTTATAACCAAATGAATATCAGCTTTGCAGATCAGGTAAGCTTGAAAAATGAATGGGTAATGTTTTCCTTTTTCTTAGCAATGATTTAAGTTCCACAATGTGTTTTTTAATTTCATCGTATACAAGTGCATGCAACTTCGAAGACATTGCGAGCAGGTATCTCCAAGTACAGGGGCATGTCTTTCAATGGTTGCTTATGTGTTTTAATTTATTTCTTTCACTTAAATATTAGATGGAGAACATGTCAAAATCCCTTGCCGCTAGCCCAGCCTTCGTTAACATGTTATACCTTACCAATCAGCTGGCGATAGTTGTCTTCACTTATGATGCCCAGCTGGTTAAATTTCGACGACCTTGGCGAGATCAGGATAGAGTCAAAGCTAAAATCTTTGGTAGAGTTCAGTAACGGTAAAAAGCAAGTCTTCCGAAACAAAAACTCCGACTGTTCATTACTCTGATTGTCTACTAGTGAGTCGGAACTGACATGAATAACGTTTTGTATTTGTGTCAATTTAATAACCATTTAAGGGTTGGCAACAGTTGACTAGTTCTTAAAAAATTGACTACATTGTTAACAAACGAGCTCAGTTTCAATCACTGCCAGTCGTGATTCCTGAAACTAACTAAAGACTCATTCTCAGTTAGGGACATCTGGAGGACGAGTTCGGGCTGCGGTGACCAACGAAGGTTTTAAATTTAAGGACACTGAATGACACTTTCGTGAAGGCAGGCAGGGACAGAGTAGCCTACTAACTGCATTCAGTTTGGATCCGGCCGTGCCGCGAGTAGTTCCCTTGGGTGAGGTTGACGCGCGCGCGCGCAGTGGCCCTAAACTTTTCTGTCGCGTTGTGAAATGATGCGATCTTTACATGGATTGGATGAATGCTTTTCGTGGTTGATAATTCATGGATATTCCTAATTCATGTTCTTTTACAAATACAAGTACGTAGTCATTTTCCCATATTCGTAAGGCATGCTGGCAATTTCGCATGCACAGGGAATCCAAAGAAAGTGATTTATTACCCGGGCGTTATTTTCGGTATGGCTGCATCTAATAACCAGAATGTTCGTTTATTTTTGCATGTAAAAGTATAACAATTACACCTGAGTCCGAAATGGTAGATATTTTTGAAGTAGTGAACCTTCGGAATACTGCGGTATTCCCATTTCCAGCGACGTAAGCAACTTAAGTAACACGCAAAAATACAATCAGATCAAAAATTACGTCAAGTCATTCTCCGACTAAATATTTCCATCGGACTACGTAATGAGGTGTAATCACTCATTTAAACACGCCTCAGTTGAAAGTTTGACATGAGCTAACGCGAGAACGTTCTATTTGTGGACCACATTACATTCGAGTCTCGTTCTTTGCAAGCAACCGTCACGGCATCCTCCTTTCTGGATTACGAATTAAGTCTTATTTCAGGAACATAGAGCTGAGAGCCATCATTGTCGCATGGGAGGCTATAGCCTTCCCGGCCACATTTTTTCAGTGCAGTGCGCCGGCCATGGTCTATGAGCGGTGTACCACGGAGGGGCCGGGGGAGCTATAGCCCCACCACTTTGTTAGTGCTGCGCCGCCCGTCTGTTATTCATACAGGTTTCCCTTCCCCATAATGAAACTGCGTCAAGGGCTTACCGAAAACTCCAGTTTCGACGTTTTCAAAACATCAAAGGTCCACCTTTGAAGATATTCGAACCCCCCCCGCGCAATGCTGGCTACGGGCCTGTTGCATGTTCATTACTCAAGTAACAGGCAATGCGTATATGCGCCGTAAGGAAATTATGAGTAGAAACAGAGTTTTAAATAATGGAGTCCTTTATTTGCACAAATTATGCAGATTTGTCATGATGCAACTTGTAAACTGTCAATGAAAATTGACCACAAAAACATGGCCGCAAATATCATCACTATTTAAATGTGATGCCTGATCAAGATACCAGCACAAATATAATTGTCAATAAGGGCTGTAAAGTTAACGCATATGTAAACAACGACGTTCCGGTTTATTCTCTTTAAACCATCCTCAAGACGAAAGTTCACATTATTCAATCAGGTGACACAGGTGGAGAACAGACTGTGCATGTACACACACAGTGATGTTCTTAAAGGCGAAGACAACCTTTTTTCATGTCATTTTTAGCAAAAATAAGGTTCGTTGATTGGCAAGAATTTCGCGCCAATTTCTTTTCATATAGTCTGACTGTGAGAGCAGTCGAGTCAGTCATTGTTCTACCTCGGTTGTGATAAGTTCGGTCGTCGTTTGCTTTTGCTTACGAGTCAGTCAACATGCCACGCTGTTGCTGCATACTGGGGTGTACTCATTATCGTCTCACGTANAGTACGGCGAAGTGTGTCATTCTTCTGAAAGCGACGCAAGGTACCCAAAGCGCGTGTGAGACGATAATGAGTACATCTCGGCACGCAGCAACAACGTGGCATGTTGACTGACCTGTAAACAAAAGCAAACGACGACCGAACTTAAATCACAACCGAGGTAGAACAATGACTGACTCGACAGCTCTCACAGTCAGACTATAATGAAAAGAAATTGGCGCGAAACTCCTGCCTCCCAAAACGTCACTTCCGGAGTAGAGGACGTCGAGAAATTAATCAAATTACGAAAAGCTGTAATTAAGTGAAAAATGTGTCTGGGATAATCAACGAACCTTATTTTTGCTAAAAGTGATATGAAAAAAGGTTGCTTTCGCCTTTAATCATTCATTGACAACTGGTCACACTATAGATTACTCTGGTGTTCAGTTCTTAGACAAGGATAATGCCTCACTAAGGCTATTCAAAGGAAGCTATGATATGGTTGAGTCATGCTGAGCTCTATGTCAATAGAAACATAGGTTCATTTGAGCTCCAACTGTTTTGATTTTTGGTCTCTCCCCTCACAATGCATGAGAATAGTTTATAGCGATTTATTAATAAATCGACTCAACGTCGATCAATATGTAGTTGTTTACATATGCGCTAGTTTTAAAGTTCGTACTCATATTTTGGCCCAAAACAAATATGATCAATAAGGGCTGCCTTAGTTTGCACGAGTTACGTAACTTTTCGAAGTCACCCTTATGATGACTATATTCACTGACCACGTGAACATGGGTGTAGGTATCATTATAATTTACCTTTGGTGTCTGATACAGATATAAGCTCAGGCACGATTTTCATAAATGGTTGCCTTAATTTGCATAATGTACACAAATTCTTAACGTATCCACCTCTCTAAAGTAGCTCCTTTGAATTCACTAACCATAAAAACCGAAGTAAAAACATCAAAATAATCTACCTGCTGTGATATGATCAAAATTATAACTTTGCAAAATGGCGGCCCTAATTTGCGTATTTGGAAATGCTCAAGTTTGTCAAGACTACAGCCTAGCTAAAAACGCTTCAGAGGGGCTATCTAGACATGACGCAACCAAAAAACATTATATTTCTAAAGATTTCTAGGTACGCACTTCTAGGTATTGGAGTAACCAACTGTATATAGATGTGGATGAAATTCATAATCCGCCCCAGTGTCCTGGTCAGCCTAATCCAATGCTATGTCTTGTTGAGCCATTAAACCTTTTGCAGCATAGTCTTGCCCGTACTATCAACGAACTAGAAAGGCCATCTTTACACGACAGACACGTCCACTTTTTAAATTTCTCCAAGTAAGTGTTTGCATTTATTTTTTTTTGTCTTTTGAAACAGTTTTGAGTAGCCTCGTCAGTAAGTATGTGATTTAGTCATGCTATAGCTCCTTGCAAGTACATTACTGTCTTAAAGTAGGCGAGATATGCAATTTGAATTTGAATTTTAGACCAGTTTGCCATGCTTAATCATGTCTTTTTATAAAAAGTTTGAAAGACAGGTACTTTCATATTGAAATAACGAAACCAATTGCATGACCAGTTTCTTGTGACTTTTTCGTGAAATCATACAGTACCAATTTTCGAGTATAGCTGGCGTAAAAGTGAGACACTTAAACAATGCGGCATTCCATTTTGGAATAAGTGCAGAAATCATGGTATCCGGAAGTTTTATTTGAATGCTGTCTGGAATATAGTGCTGTAAATAAAGTCAGTCAATTTTTTATGTTCCATTGGGTTATTCATTCATAACTTTAAACTATGTGGTCAACTTTTAAACAAAAGATATTCTGATTATTAAACAAAAAACAGTGTTTCTGCCTTAGAAGTGACGTCAGGCGAATGTAAATCACTACAAGCTGTGAAATTCTGATTGCTATCTTTAGGTTTGGCATCTCACCTCCAGTGTATATTAATGTTGTCCGGGACCCGCTGGAGAGAATGGTATCGTGGTATTACTTCATACGCTTTCAAGGTACATCACCTGGTCAGTCGCACTACAGGAATATGACGAGTGACCGTAGATACATGGTAACTAAATTGACATCTTTTCATTGCTTGTGAACCAATCGTCGAGCTGTCACTGCACGAGGAAGTCCGGCAAAAATGTGAACACGACAAATCACATTTTTTCTTGCCACACACCACCTAGGCCTGCCTGTAGCTAGCTTGTACGCTTAGAGTGTAAAAAAGTGTGATATATGTCTGCTGGCATCCGGGATTCTCGTCATTTTCAGGTAATATTCATCTAAAACTTGAATTAACAAAATCACTGAAACATATAGCGTAGTTGATCCTGCCTTAAAAGATCATACACATGTTTTCTAAAATTGGAATGAATCTAAAAAGTACCAAATGTAGGCCTACTTTATCTGTGTACCCACGTGAAGCAAAATTTCTCAAAGGTGTCTGAATGACGTTTATGTTCATTACATAGAAAATATAAATTTACTGCCCCATTCACATGAGGACAGCATTTTCCACAAGGGTGCGCTTAACTTTGATACGGCCAAAAGCGCAGCAACTCCTGCGTGTTTTCCAAGTCTTAGTTCACATGTATTTCTTGAAGTAGCTTTCCAGTCAGTGCGAAGAGGCAGCGTGTCGGCATTTTTTTAAAATTTGCGCTTTCGTCGTCTTAACATGTGTAGGCCGTTTTGTGAAATGAAGTTGAGTTTTCAAAAAGTTATATTTTCGTCGCCCACACGAGTGCCGTGAAAAGGACATTTTCAAATTAAAGATCCAAAGCACTCCGTTATCGTTCTCAGTACATACGGAAAACGCAGTCATGTGAACAGGGCCTTACAGTTGCATCTCCTCTGTTTAGCCCAATGAGCTCTATTTATCTCATTGGTTTAGCCAGCCAAAACCGGAAACTGGATTAGGCGTTTTACTCTCATAAAATCGGTCGCGTAATAATCCTTCCCGTGATAGGATTCTTTTTCCGTTACCAATTTTAATCGTCACAAACAGTGCTAGTTGGTCTGAGGCCAGGTTAGTGGTCCTCATGGATAACTTGCCAACAGCTAATTATCGCCAAGAGCTGAAAGAGAAATCCTTTCACGGTAAGGGATAGTACGAAAAAACCAATTGTAAGGAGCGGATCCAGGATTTTGAGTTGGGGTGGGCAGGCCAGGATTTTGCCCGTCAGACATTCGCACCCCCGAACTGCCAAGTGAAACATTGGAGCATTTTAGGAAGGGCATGGCCCTTTTGCCGCCCCCTTCCCTAAATCCGCCACTGGTTGTATTAGAGTAATACGCCTTATTCAATTTTTGTTTTTAGGCAGCTAAAAAGCTTTAATCTTTGATGATGTGTATCACGCAGACGTTTGATGACTGCGTCGCGTCAAGGCACTTAGAATGTACGGGCGACTACGAACCCTCTGTTGAAGGCGGATTTATGACCATTATTCCTTTCTTCTGTGGTCAAGAGTACTTTTGTAGGTAGGTAAAAACTGACCAACGAACACTGGTGAAATGACCACTGTAAATGCTTCGTACACGCCTCTTGAAATAAACCAATGTCGAACGGCTTAGCATTTGGGAGAAAACATAACCAGCAGAAATAACTAATAGGATGTAGTTTTTAATTCGAATGTGTACAACTTCATCTTTCATTACCCGTTCCTGTACTTAGACCAAAAAGCATAACTGGTTGCATTTAGTTAAAAGGTCACCTGATATGAGCTGATGTGGTACAACAGCCTGTACTCCTGTCGTCCGGGGACAGGCGCTCGACCAGGCGGGGTTGACTCAAACCGCACCATGTGCCTTTGGCTACACTGAGGTTTTTAAAAAAAATATTTGATATAAGTTTGTGTAGCTTTTGAAAAGAGAACTTCGTTAACAGTGACGCGAGCGGGTCCATTGTTTTCTTTACATATAGGTACATAGAGGCGCTGGTTTCAAAATAAGTCGGTCGCAGGCCAGCACCATTTTCATCATTTCTTATACCTCCATGATTTATTCACTCCACCTCAAGCCTAGATACAACGTTTCGTACGGTCGTTTCTCGGGCCCCGTTCAAGCGCTTTTATAAGGAGCCTCGCTACATCAGTGGAAGGCACGGTGGTCCAATAGGGAGAGTGCTGGATCGACCACTGAAAGGTCTGCGGCGCCAATAATTCCCTAAAAACAGTGACAGTCAATGTCAGCCATGAATGTACCAAATACCCGTGCTCTTTTTTCTGGAGCGTTTTATGAAGTCGGGACCAATTATCTTATTTTTGGTTGTTTTTGGTCTTACTTGACGATTATAACTTAGTATATAACCATGGCACGATTTGACACCAAAAATTCTAGATAAAACTTTTAAAACTTTTAGTTGTACTATCTGCGAGAGTTTGTTGAACAGCCAAATGAGTGCACGACTAGCAAAAAGTTTCGAGTTGGCTTACATTTTTCTGTTCGTTGATCTGGTTTACGTATATCTGTGTTATTTACAGGACGAACAGTCGAGAAGCTCTCGAGCAGGCGAAGAAGAATGTCGAGAAGTACTACTTAGTTGTTGGAACAACGAGTGAATTAGAGAAATTTTTGGAGGTGCTGGAACATGTGATGCCATCTATGTTCAGAAACGCATCCTCAACTTACCACAACCTTGGTATGCATTATCAAGCAGTTTCATTAGGGACCATTCACATATTACGCCATCCAAGACTTGCCATTTTTATTCCTGTGTCCCCTGTCATCGCCATATAACCCCCTCCCCTACCTATCCAGTTAGTAATTTGTTCATCACAGTCAATCTCCCATAAATAGATATTAACTAATCTATTTCACTGAAGTGCCTGTTGTATGACTGATGACGAAACGGCACGTAATGAAAGACGATGACAACTTCACCGCAAAGCAAAATTTGCTCCAAAATGGCCAATCAGTTAGTATTGGGCGTAGACCGTTTTAACACGCGCTTTGCATTTCTTCGCACATTCTTTGTCGTTCAACGTTAATTGTATTTACAATAATTGATAAAGTAACCACACCTTGAATGTCCTACCCCTCTTTTCAACTATCATTTTTCAAGCCCTCTACCCGGACCCTTAGAAATGAATAGTCGAACTAGAACACAATTAAAAGCACTTTCGCTGTCTTGTGGCTAAAATGTGGAATTCTTGTGCTTTGATCACGTTTTGATTTGTGAATTACAAAATAATTTTGTATGCATGAAAAATGATAGTGAAGTGTATAAACAGGACATTTAATATTGGAAAGTATGGCATAATTTGAGAAAAATGAGGAATTTCATTGACGTAAAGAACTATCGGTTTAAGATAAACCTATAACTGTTTCATTTCATGTCTACCAGTTGAGAACCAGCAGACACTGATGAAGTCCAAGAAGAAGATTCTGCCAAGTGAATATACTGTGAAAGTAATGAAAAACAAAATGAGATACGAATACGAGTTTTACGATTTTGTTGTTCAACGTTTCAATTTCATATACAACACAGTTATAAATCGAGTAAGAGATGGCGTGTAATATTTACTTCGTCATCCAGTGGACGCCATCTTTTCAGGGGCTTTTTAAATGATTACTTGGAACATATTGCTTATTGTTTGTATGGTGCAGTGTATATCTCAAATATATTTACTCCAATTTTCACTGTTTGATTTTAATGCTATTTTGCTATGCAGATTTTTGCTATGAATTTTAAATGGACAAGATTGTCTTGATAGTCCTAGTAAAGGTTTAGCAATACAAGAAAACGAGGTTTAAATGCACAAACGTACACACAGGGAACGTCGAATGATTCATATTAGGTCGCATTGAGAAAGCAGCAGAGGAATCGCTAAAAGGTGAAGTTTTGAACGTTTGCCCGTACCTGCGTTGGAAGTACGCCATTTGCCACGGATACAAGAGTAGACGTATCGATATTGGATAAAAACATGTGAGCGGTTTAGTGTCGTTCGAAGGTGTTTGAATTAACTGTGGATTTTGGCCCCGACGTAAACGATATCCTGGTAATAAAGCGTAATTGTAAGCGTTCATTACACTTGGCCGTTGATGACAATGTCGTCAGAGTGATGCTTTTAACCTAAATTTACACTCCGCGCTTTTGGTATACTCGTTTAACCTTCTGATCACTCGTTCTATCCGCTTGAATACAAACATTACGCATCAGGCGATATCAGCATAGTGTATTGATAGTATGCAAGCCTGGAACGCGAAAACTCGTAAATTCGTAAATATACCTTCATACAGATCATGGCGAATCTACTTCTTGGGGTTGCCAACTTGAGAGTTATTCACTTTAAATATTGCAAGAATTTTGAAATCGCCATAGTTCGTATACGTCAAAGATCACATTTTCATTTAATAAAAACGTGCTACGTCTGTGTCTTGGCATACTTAATAAAGAGACTTGCTTTGTATGGGGAAAAAATCAACGAAGTGACGAGCAGAACTTGCAGAAGTCGTTTCTTGAAATTTGAAACTAATAAAGGAAAAATGCTTTGACATTAACATAAATTTAAAATCTTTACGAACAAACCGTAAAAATAGCAGGTGAACACTTGGAGTTCTGTTTCAGTGGTAGAGAACCACTTTGAATAATTCAATTTCGTCTGGTACACGTTCAAGACAGCTTTAAGGAACCTTTTGATTAACTAGTGGCTTTGTTAAAGTCACGCACGTATGATATGTGACACATTTTTACACACCAATTCACAAAACTAAATAACTCCGATGTATTATTCGGACAATAGAAGCTCTCTTGTCGCAGATTGATTCACCGTATTGTTCTGATTTAATTGAAGCAAGGACTGTGAATTACAGCTAGAACTTCATCAATCGAGACGGACACTCATGAATTATTCCCTATCGTGTCACTGAGTATGTTCCAGGCCAACAGTTAGCTCGCACCTGACACTTGGAGAATCTTCTGTGGCAGTTTTTACTGACAAAATAAATAAAACTGACATGCCGTTTTTTATTGCTGTTCAAGTAGTCTAAGTGGTAAATTAAAAAGTAGTTCCAGATTCAACCGCTGCCGCAAAGTGTGAATATTTACATCATCTAATAAAAATAGTTCTCAGTATCTACCAAATATATTCGCGTTGAATCATTTTGCAGCCAAATTCTTCTGGTCTGTTTCAGTTCAAGTTTATTTAATGGTTTATTGATAGCGTCTTGCTCATTGGAATGTTGTTCCAGACTTCAACGATCCCGGACTGTCCGGTGGAAAGTGCATATATACCAGGTAATAAAAATAAGTTCACAGCAACAACCTCCATTGAATCATGCTGCCGTTAGATTCTCCTGTTCTGTTTCAGTTTTATTTGATAGCATCTCACTTTAAAGAAAAGATGTAGCTGTAATTCTATTCCTCTCATTTTCCCCTTGAAAGTTTCTCATCTATAAATAACACAAGACCGCACGTGCCTTAAGAAAACACTCTGTGACCAGTGAGAAGGAACGGACTAATAATTGAAAATTAGCGTCAAAATTGACTGCGTAATCGACAGATCGTCCGTGATTGACAGGTCGTCCGTGATTCTAGGTTTTGGATTTTCGTCAGCGTAACTGTAGGCAAAACAGTAAGAACGCACACGTGACTTTTTGGCTTTTGATGTACCAATTCCTATTCTGTACATGTACACCAGGTCTAAGTGGACGTGTGATTCATTGGTGAACAATGTCATCAGAGAAGACCTTTCTAGAAAGCTTTGGGCTGGTAGAAGCCAACCACTTGGAGATAACATCTACGTTAAAGTTATTTCTGACTTCCAAAATTGAAAAGAGAGTCATGGCTCAAGCAGACGAACAAAATATCTGCAAAGTTTACGTGTTGGCCACGAAGCATAAACGAGTACTTAAGGAAGACACGAGATCAAGAATATCATGCTTAAGAAGAGGGGTCGAATGGGACGCATGGAAAACCAAACGACTGGCCGCCAACGCGCGTGAAAGACGTCGTATGGAGAGCCTAAATTCAGCTTTTGAGAGACTGAGAGACGCCATTCCAAATTTTGGTAACAGCAAGAGATTATCAAAGTACGAAACGCTACAAATGGCTCAAACGTACATCCAGGAACTAAATGAACTCCTGGTAGATAACGTCTAGATGCATTTGGAACACATAGGGTAAGTTTCGTAGCCTCAAACGTCCTCTGCGAGGTGAACGTTACCCACGCATGTACTGTCTTCATACAGAATCCATAGCTGTGTCTTTTAAACTGGAAAATGAAAGGACGTAAAAATAACGTCCACGTTCGAGGGTAAATTTGAATTAGTCTAGATCGTGGGCCTTGGAATGCACCTCAAACTAAGTGCCATTTCGCACTGCCAAAAGCTTTTCCGGACATAAAAGGATACACTCTTCAAATTACTGGAATTGGAATCACCAAGCGACGTATATGCAGAGATATTTGCGTTTGTATTGGCATATATTGCCAATTTTCTGCGATTGTCTTAACATCGTGTTATTGAAAACAATTTTGTTTGCCTGTTATTTGCTGGATCAAAAGCAACAATGCGTGAAACGGATAAATTCACGCAGCACACAGGCCTGTGTCAGGTGATGGTAGTTACATATTCAGAAAACTTTCGAGTGAATTTGTTACCAACGACGTGATCAGATGGTCAACCACTATTAACTTCCAATAATGTGGAAAAAGAGCTTACCAAGAACGAAAATTGATAAAAAATGGAATTGAAATTGAAGGGTCAAAGGTGGAAAAAGTGAATGAGTTCGTGGAAATTAAGACTAACGGCTGCAAGCAGTGCTAAATGTGAACTAGATGTGCTAAATGTGAAGGCACCGTGCCTATAGATAGAAACGAGACAGGTGAAAACTGACAGTGTCCACAGAACTATAGAATGAAGACTAGAAGACTAAAAAGGTCCCAGTATGATTTATGACACAGTAATTGACTTTTACCAGATATGTGAGACTGAAGGAAGCTTGCAAACTGATGACAAAGAACCTGTTACTCTTCAAACAAAGAGTACTGAGCGGACAAATGCATGTATGATAGTTTCAGGAGTCAAACACAAATTATCATGTTTGTGCAATTTATTTGAAAAACTTAGAACTGATAGTGAAAAGTAACACTGCACACAAAATGGTCCAAGCATATAGGACGAAATTCACAAATCAAAAACATGACACAGTGAGAATTTATTTTTTCAATTGTTCAAAAACAAGCTTTAAAAAGAGCATCAGTGCCATTTAATGGCTCATACAAACACAATTTAAAAGGAGCATACCAGAACAGTGGCTGATATGCACCCACAGTGAGCATTTACTGAAAATCGGCAAGATGCAAAGCAGTGGTCATGTCATATTTCAGGATGATCCCTGTCACCAACAGATTTTGGTATATGTTGAAAGAGGCGAAAAACCAGAATTGCCACTAGGAGGCATAGCAATAGTCAGCCATTATCGTTTCATAAAAACACACAAAATTTACTATCATCCTTCATAGAACTTGGTAGGTGAAGAGGCAAGTGCAAAAATACTGTTACTAGGGAACAAAGCAATACTTGGTTACTGTCACTAGGGAACAAAGCAATACTTGGTTACTGTCACCAGGGAACAAAGCAATACTTGGTTACTGTCACTAGGGAGCAAAGCAATACTTCATTACTGTTACTAGGGAACAAAGCAATACTTGGTTACTGTCACTAGGGAACAAAGCAATATTTGGTTACTGTTACTAGGGAGCTAAGCAATACTTGGTTACTGTTACTAGGGAACAAAGCAATACTTGGAGCCGCCTGAGGATAAATGTCAATCATGCTCTTTTCAGGAGGAATACATTGCTGAAATTTCATGATCATTCAAACCACTTGCCAGAGTGTATGACGCCAAAATACTACTAATGCCACAAGGCGGTGCAAAACATAACAGAAAAATTATCATAGGACTCCCTCTCTATTTTAGTAGTATATTTGTCAAGTTTCACAAAGATACACAGAGGGATTTGTCTGATATGAAAACAAACACAAATGAATAAAATCCTCATGAGGTGACATGGCAATCATGATCCAACGTCCCCTTTAAGGGAACACAATACTGCAAATTCATGAATATGCTGCAAGGCGTGTTGAATGGACGCCAATAAGAACCCACTTACGTTGATGTGCTTAAAAATGCTTTCACCATATTCAACTGGACGCTGGTGGCCTAACCCCTGTATCTAGAATATCTACATGGTTTAAGATACATTTATACTCCAATAAGACTTAATGCATTACTCATTCAAAAGAATGCCTACTACTGTATGTTAAATAACTACAATCAGCTGTATCAGATGACTGATATTCTGTAGGAGATAAGAATGTCATACTACACAATGCCAAATTTACAACCCACTCTTGGAAAGCTTGATAGAATGCAAAGCCACAACAACACAGTAAGAATCAGTCCAAGTCAAAATTCCCAGCTTCACATTTGCATGGGTGAGCCTACTGAGAGAAGCAATCCATAGTGTAAAACCGGCATGCTAACTTGCCTACAGAATGATTTCCACACCAAAGCAGATTTGTCTAAATAGAACTGTAGAGGCTTGATAAAGTATTAGGTGAGATGCTAACGCACAAAACTGTCTTTCCAAAGGATTAATGGCTTTGACCTCCATGACTCAAAAAGCCACAACTACATGGCCCTGATATCTCTGTTGAAGAGTGATCCCAGATATCAACAACCCTGATATCTCTAATGAAGAGAGGCCTCAGATATCAAGATCCTACCATTGAACAGAGAGCTCAAATGCCCCGATATCCCTGATGAAGAATGACCAAAAATGACTCAATAATACTGCCAAGAGTAACTTCAAATGTTCTGACATCCTTGAGTGACCTCGAGTTTTTGACATCTCTCTTGAAATGTGACTTCAAATATCATGATTGCACAGCCAATTCTAATGTTGAAGGGTGACCTCAAATGTCCTGATCTGCATGGGAGTCAGCTTGATGTCCAGCTCATCATTCAACTCAAGGTTGTGATATTGCAACTCTGTAACAATCAAACAAAGAACGATGCATGAAACAGAAACGACAGAGAATAAGAATTCTACTGGTGACAAGAAACAATGGGCTCTAAAGCACACAACCTTGAGCTGCAATAGATTCACAATCTGCAAAGAGATCAAAAATGTACAATAATTCTTCATTTTACCACAAAGAGGTATATTATATACTATAAGCATACTACAGCATGACTTTTTGTGACATTTATCCACAACCCTTCATTACCATCAAGAGGTATATCCAGTAAACATTTAACATGTGAGATTTATGCACAATTCAGCATTAACAAGGGGTATATACTATCAGCACAACTGTGTGAGAAACAGCAACCCCAAGACACTGAAAATGTTGACTTTGTTTAACTTTTTATCTTCATAATCAATGGACTATGGTAAGTATAACAGACCTGTCTCCATGTTTAAGACTGCAGCTTGAGGGTAAGAAGCAACACAGGTGATACTTCCAGTGAAAAGAGGCACGAAACGGCCTTTGTGATAGATCCCCTGAGCGCCAGTAATAGATTTTGAATGTTGAATATTTGAAAACAGAGTAAAATGCATAGCTGCTATTCAGTTCAATATCACCCAGACATTTGCTATAGGCCTAACAGAAATAATTCCAAGATGCTCTTACTGGCTGAGCTGGTCGGATAGGTCCACTGGAGTCGCTGCATGTCCTTCAACTGCTGGTTTGCACCAAGAGTCAACTCAGTCACATTTGCTACTTGGATTGGAGCAAACAGGCCCTGAAACAGTAAAACCAGTTACTAGTAGACACGTAAAGAACATGTAGGGAATGTTTGCAGATGAATGGAAGTGCAGAAACACCAGAAACACCAGCAATAAACAACAGGAGTCTCAGAACATAAGACAGTCAAATGAAAATCATCGAGCTCTGTGTAGATGCGTCTTCAGAAGTTTTCAAGCATAACACGCCATGATGACTGTAGCTGTTACTGCATTGCATCACATTTCAATGCATCGTATACCACAGAGTAACACCTTGTGTGTGATTATGAAATAGCATGGCATTACTTTTTGATATAGCATGACATTATCAATCAATCAATCAACTTATTATTTTTAGTGAAGACAGTTCGATCAACTCAGTTCTCATATATGAAGTATTATATGACCAACTGGAGATAATGAAAACACCAGGTTTATATTGAAGACTTATGAAGTGCCAAGAGAATTATTCACAGGAATATATAACTACGCTACATAGTAATACGATATTCTACAAAAATGTCCATCTGATGCGTCATGTTGGCTGCCTTCTTTATGCTGGTCAAACGTTTTTATAATCTTAAAATAAATTCCCCTATCCCACTGACAACCTGCATCTTCCTTCCTTATGTATAGCCACATGCAGCACCATCTTTTGGCTCTTGGTATGGGACGACACCCTTTTAGATGTTTTTAACTTCTGGCAAGTTTGCTTCTCTAATCTTATACGATGAGCATCATGAAGTGAGTGGATTCACGGATCGTTTGTATGGCTTGATTGGTCACTTTTGTTAAATGCAATTTGAAATCTGTGCTCGTGACATGACCTGGACTGCATGCCATAAATGCGAAGGTTTGGCGAGTAAAGCTAATGTGATTATGTGCTTTGTCTGCAATGCATGGTAATGACTTGTGCGGTTTGGCGTGATCTGGGAAGCTCCTTGGGTCTATGGAATCCAGTCCTGACTAGTACTGTGTGGGGATTAAATAATCGGTGGAAAGGGTCATTTTAAACACACCTTTAAAGAAACAGTGGCTGGCTGAGATAGTTGTGAATCTTCGTTCTTCTGATACATATGTTCTAGTCGCAACAGTATGTTACGGCCATGAAGGTGCTCCAGAGTGAGAAGATTAACATTGGCAGGAAGGGCTCTGGTCAGACCATTCCACTGAAATAAAATTGGAGCTTTGTGCAAAACAAAACTTCTTAGAGGCAATACCTTAGTTTCTACACATGTTGTAAACAGAATGGAGATACATGATTTTAAAGACTAATGGTGAAACAAAAAAGATCACGACAGTTAAAACTTTTTTTGTAAGTACCAGTAAAATGGATTTATTTGCATAACTCTTTAAGGGATCATCCCTAAATAGACGTGACCCAAAACACTAAATAGACATACAGAGGCTTTGAAGTTCTTGACCCAATCAGCTGCAGTCAGTGTGCTGTTGGAGAATGCTGTCAAAGGCCTTTTGAAAATCCTTAATGCGAGATCCCTGTGATGCCTTGCCGCAGTCTCCACTTTCTCCACCAACAAATAATGTTTTCCTAACATAAAAAGAAAGTAATGAGGACACCAGGTTATGGCTTTGAAAACTGACCAGAAAGTAACCGTCAACTTCAAAAAGAACACTATAAATTATGGAGATTTCAATTCTTCCTCTCAAACTCCCAGGGATTTCCTTATTCTATTACTTTCTGATCAAAATTACACAATAAATAAAACATCTACCACTGAGGAATGTCTTGTTCAGCAATTCATCTACAAAATGCCAGTGGATCAACAGAAATACTAGACAATAAATTTTTCGTGAATATTGTCTTTTCTACATAATAGCATCTAACAGACAATTAAAAAACCTGTTTAACTGCATCTTCAACAAGTCTACACACATAACCAAAGCTCTACCATACCTCTGACAATAATACCCCTGCCATCACTGCCAGTTTCATTTAAAGCTTGATTGACACCCAAAGCATCATCATGGAGCACCCGACGCTGAATCTGTAATACACAATGTTGCTACCTAATGGTTGTTATGGAATTGACCTATCGCAAGCTCCGCCCACTTGCCTAAAGTCGACAAACAAACAATAAGTTTTACCTGACGACGTGTTGTTTGACAGGTAAAATGACAGCTTGAAAATGAAGGTGTGTCAAGAATGTTGCGTTCAGATTGGTCAGTTAAGCAGTCACTCAAAATCCTGGCGATAGGTCAATTCCAATAACCTTAATCCAGTGACAAACAACTGTAAATCAACTGGTCTTCAGTGATTGGGTCTTCAGCGACTCATGCTTATGAATACGGCGTTCCTTTTACAGAAGATCAGCAACGACATACTTTTAAGAACTTGTTGAACTTATGAGCTACCTTAGATCATGGAAAATATTTAATCAAAATAGGAACAAGAGGAAAATTGTATGCAAGAAATAGGAAAGTGAACTTTGTTAAACAAACCCGTACCATAATTTCCATTGTGCCAGTGCCAGGTTGTCTGAAGTTACATCCTGCACCTTGAGCCCGATCAGTGAGGACCATAAATTGTGCATTGTTGATGGTGCTACGTAGATACACGATAGAGTTGATAGGGTAATAGTTACCAGCTACTTCTTCCGTTTGATTCAGTTGCCATGTGCTTCTGTGATTCACTCTGAAATATCAAAAACAGTAAAGCAGTTGATGATCGATGGCACAACACAACTGTGAAGATGGCAGTAGAAATTAAATGCAGTTAACCAGCCTCACGTCACAAAAAGAACTTTTGATTCAGACCATTTATGGTTATAAAATTGACACTGAGGCTTCAAACGAACTGACATTTTATCATTGCTTGAGACCAGGCTATGCTCAGTGGCTTGTCACAACGGGTCGTTTTATGTGACGAGCATGATCTCAATAAATAACCGTTACTTCTTTGTAAACCCAGAAATCACTTTTCAACTGTCAGAGTAAGGAACAAGTTGAAGCTTATTTTCCAGCGACGAGTGGTCTAATCAAAAAGTTCACTTCTTGGACAGATTGTTGTTGTATGGCCATTTTAATTGTTTCTTGTTGCTCAAGTGCAGTAAAATATGTGCACAGCACACATGTGTGCAGCACAATTATTGTGCACGACACAAATACTGTGTGCAGCACAAATATATTGTGTGCAGCACAATTATTGTGTGTAACACAAATATATGTGTGCAGCACAAATATATTGTGTGCAGCACAATTATTGTGTGTAACACAAATATATGTGTGCAGCACAAATATATTGTGTGCAGCACAATTATTGTGTGTAACACAAATATATGTGTGCAGCACAAACATGTGTGCAGCAAATTTATTGTGTGTGCAGCACAAAAAAACATTTGATTTCTGAAAAAGAATATTTTTCTGATGTACAGTACACACCAAGAGCAATCACACAAAATGCATTTCCCCGCATGACCAGACATTTCAGCAACTCCGACGGAGAATTCCACCTGCACTAGAAGGACATGATAGAGAATTCTGCATGCACTCAGTCACCACGATGTGGAAGTAGCTGGATCATGTTCTCTGATTATTTTAGGGGTGCATTATACTGACATATTTTTGGACCAAAAATGAGTGCGTACGAGCACTTTGAAGAAGTGGAGGAACGACAGAAGAACAGCTACAAAGTGACTCAACTGAACTAATTAGGCTTAGTCTAGTATCTTTCACACTAATTTACCAATAACTAGTGAACTAAAAAGAAATTAATATTCACTCACTAACAATAGGGACTTACTGTCGTTTTAGTATCTGCCGTCCATTGGAATCCGTATAAAACACACCATGAGGGTTGTAAATACCACTTTCATAGAAGCTGATCACTTCTTTGCCAGTTTTGTTGTCCCTAAACAAGATTAATATTTGGTCAATTTAAATTCCTTTGCCACAAGTACATGATTGCAAAGTTTCTTGACAGATTCCAGTTACACAGGGACACTGAACTGAGGAAGTAGGACATTATGCTCCATGGAGTAGACACGATAAGGAAACAGTAATTAACAAATGTCATAAGAAACGATTGCTTTCTTCTTTAATAAGAAAGTAAAACCAAAATGTAACTTTTAAAGGTAGTGGAGTATAACAAATGAACAGCTGCAAAATCAGATTTGTTTTTGGCCAAAACATGTGTACTGAATGCATTTTGACGTGTATCTAGTGCACAGTGTGTTCTCCATCTGCCTCACCTGATTGAATAATGTGAACTTTTGTCTTGAGAATGGTATATAGTGAATGAATTGAAAGGCCGATCAATATGTCGATGTCTACATACGCGCTAATTTTAAAGTTCGTACTGCAAAATCAGGTCACCAGCTATAAGAGTATAAAAATATGTTCCGAGTTTATTCAATTTAATTTAGTGAGAGTATTCAGTATCGTTATCAAATTGCCATTACCATCATCGGTATAGTACGAGTTTTGTCAAGAACTGCTCGCCAACTCTAACACACCAACTGTCAATATAGCAAGAAATAGCGATACATTCTGATAAATGAGACGGTGGATGTGCTACTTACGGGATGGGAATTGGTCCCACGGTCCACTCCACTTCAGCGTATCGCTCACCTTTGTACAGTCGGAACACTTGGCTGGCCCAGGGGCCAAGGTTTTGACGGACTTCTTGTACAAGTGGACCCTGGGGAGATTAAATCAAGGTATTATTAATTACTTCGTAACTAGTAACACAAATGAGCTCACGAACAATTATTGAAGTGTATGAAGTAGGAATAACCCTCTTATTCATTAGGAAATGATACATCTTAAATAAAGAGGATAGTAGTGAAGTGAAGTAAATAGCACACAAACATGGGATGGATGACATAACAGCTGGCTGCAAACAGTAATTGCACAGATATGGGCTCCTCAGTAGCTCAGTGGTAAGAACTCTTGACCAGCAATCTAGAGGCCTGTGGTTCGATTCCTAATTGGGGTTTCTGATTTTTCTGACGTGTGTTTATTTGAATGTTTACATTAAAATGCCTATACATTAAAGCTTCTTCTACCTAGAATACGATAATGCCGAACCATGAAATTTTATCAAAATAAACAGAAAGAAGACTTTGCTACTTGCAAAGATTACCACTGTTATCAAAAAACACACAATGAAACTAATCCAAGCATTTCTAACAATGAAATGAGCTTTTAAAAATGCAAAAATGACAATTTTAGGAATTATTTTTGCTTGAATTTGAGAGGAATTTACTCTATCGAGAGCTTTAGCAAATAGCAACTCAGTACGTTGCAAGAAACCTTGATTATCATTCAAAGCAAAAACAACAGAGAGAGTCTAGATGTCCTACCTCCACAACAGACACCTTGGCTACTGAAGAGATATCTACAGGTGTGTTACTCTTGGGTCGGAATATATATGCTCCTGATGACCGGTAGTTTAAACTGTTGTTGCCAACATAGCTGTTGTAATACTGAAGTCTCTGTGAGATGCCCAGGCTGACACCACTGTCCAGGTTGTCCACAGATTTCAGCATGCCATCACTCCCAAATCGTACAGACAGGTACTACATGCAATAAACAGAGACATTCCTTGTTAACATTTCAATTACCTCTGCACAGGATACTTCAGAAATCTGCTCTTCATAACTTCTCTTTCAAAATCTTTCATGTAAAATGGGAATTGCAAAAATTGGGAATAGTCATAAACAGAGGTCCCACATTTTGGGAACAAGTTTGATGCTTGTTATTCAGTGGAGAAAACTGGTTCTCAAAATGTGGGACCTTTGTAAGTGATTATTACCTATAACTCGCACAATCTAGGATCAAGAAGCACGAGCCTTTGTATCAAGTGTGTAGTACAATAATACAGAAATACAAAATGTTCAAAATTTCACAACACCCCTCATTACCGCATTTTTCATCACATGCTCTCCCTTCACTCTCACTTCCGGTTTTACAGCATCGCCAGATTTGGATGGTGTCACAAAGTATGTGCTGAAGCCAAGAGGTGGCAGCACTGCCTGGAATAATAGCTCGTTTTTTGCTAGACTTCCATTTCGTTCTGGTATGGCGAGTGTTGATGGTGAAATAGGAACAACCTAAAAAATTTAAAATTAAACACTTAGAGAACAACCAAATTTCAAACTTATTGAGTGTGTCAGAAAATATGCACCATCGTAACCTCTCACCAATTTAGGACACAATATGGATGACAAGTGAAATGTTATGCTTATATTTGGTAATAAAAGATCGAAACCACCAAATAAATGCTGTATCATTTTAAAGGTCTATGTCATACCT
This sequence comes from Phoronis australis, assembly GCA_002633005.1. Classification (NCBI taxonomy): domain Eukaryota; kingdom Metazoa; phylum Phoronida; family Phoronidae; genus Phoronis; species Phoronis australis. The sequence goes on along the minus strand of NMRA01000014.1, from coordinate 1,522,681 downwards.
ACAGTCAGACAATGTTTCTGAGAAATTGTGGACATTCAAAAGAATATTAAAAGCTTTAGGAAAATTAAAAAAGGGTTATTTTGGTAATAATTTTTGTTCGAAATTGCCGAAACTTTACGGCACCAACTGAATATTAAGATTTAAAATGTCATCTGTATTATGAAAAAGAATAACAGTGTGGTATAGAAAGGAGTCAACCCCTAGTTAAGGTAAATGCAAGCTAGATATTTCTAAAAAATACACAACTTGACATAAATGTCTTAATAACAACCACAACACTTATTGTAACCCAACAAATATAGTCATAAAACCTTGCCTGAGTCTTCACTGGTTTCAAGTCAGGCCCGAGTACATTGTACATGGAGCCTGTGACCGGGAGACGAACCCAGTGTGACACCTGTTGTCCAATTGAATTGTACAGAGTTATCTGGAACTGTGAATGAGAGATCAAATTAATGGATTATGGTCTAAAACATGGACATTTCCATGTTCAAGTGGATGTTACAATCTTAGCAACTGCACAATACAATGTATATTACTTAAACTTTGAACACCAGAAAAGTCAGTGAAACAGTTGGTGCCCATGACATGTCAGGCATATCTATCTACTCTTGATTTAAAGGCACACTCAGGTGACTATCCCTTGTGCATGACATGTCAGGCTCATCTATTTATATTTCATTGATTAGCACATTGAATTTATTAAATTGTCTGTTTTCTGCGTGTCATTTGTTCATTCTTTTGATTTAATAGTAAGTTTGTTTTCTTGAATATCAAAATCCCCACTTGCATCAAGGATATGTCAAGTTTCACTCAAAAGATATTTTAAAAAGATGTTTCAAATACACCTAATCGTGATTTATGCTATGGTACCTGTTTGCTATTCTCAGTTAGAGCACACTTGCTGATGTTGAGTAAGGTACAGAAGAACATGGTAGGTACAGTGGTGCTCCTGTTGGCAGCTGGCATCAACTTGTTATACACATCCTGTACCACCTCCTACAAATGTGCAACAGGAAAATACAAAGAATGGATACTAAATATTCTAAATAAACAATGTTCACCCTACCATCAATAAAAAACAAACTGCATAAAGAAAAACAATCAGACATTTTGTTAATATGACTCATTAATGTATTGTACCAAAGGAAATTAACATGCAATGCAGAAATGTGACTTCCATTAACAGGACCATCCATATTACACCAGGTCTATGGTACAACACAGTGTATTAATCATAATTCACGCACATCACAAGTCAAATTATGCATACCCTTATGATGATGCCACACAATTGATCACCTACACATGACCTTGACCTTGCCTACCTGAGCCTCATAGACTCCACGCGCAAGTCGCTGGGCGTAGTCATACGCCACATCTTGACGCTCTGTCCCACTCACAGCGTCGTGGTGCTGTAGCACTCCCATGGCTCGTCCTGTAACATGTCATGCACACCTCGTACAAAACTTTCAACTTGTAACTGTCACAATGAAACACACACAGCACATTTTCAGACATATATAACAGCCAGTTAGTCTTATGATAGGGTCACCATAGAATCCTCTTGTACAACTTGACTAGGAACTTTGAACACTTTCAAATGCACTGCAAATCAAGAGGACCCGAGTCGGCCACATTTAACACATACATTACATTGAACAACCAAAAACTAGGATGCCTTCCATTATTAAAAGAAAATTCAGTGAATTTTTGACGTTTTGTAAAATGTTAGAAGCTGAAATTACTTACAGATGATAGGATGACACTTTTTGTAAAAATTCAAACATTCGAATCTAAAGCATTCTCAAACTGGAAGTTAGAATACAATAATTCATGGTAAAGCCTCCGTTTCTCAAAGCTGTACAGAGGTTGTACCTGTATGTCAGTTCTTGCCAGTCTAATTATTGTGGAATATAGCCTTAGGAACTCCAGGACTATTAGTTTACTGTATGTGTTAGAATCTGTTCAGTGACACAAAGTATTAGTTGGCGTGCTTGAATCACTAACGTGGAGATTAAAACACTGTAGCAGGTTGTGAACACACATAGTCCCAGGGCTGGAATTACTTTCCTTCTTCACAAACACAGTTTTCCCAAACTTTCAATATCAATCTAAGAACCAGTCACATTCAAGTTCCCAGTTAATAC
>NMRA01000014.1:1409923-1517549 GCA_002633005.1 Phoronis australis | reverse complement strand
AAAAAACCTTACCTAAGTCATCACTTCCTCGCCACATCATTTCAAGAGTTCGCTTTTTGGTTCTGGTATTTTTGTCTTGGTAGTCCAAACGACCAAAGAATAGACTGTCAAATCCCATCTGGAATCAAATCCACAATAACAGATGCTATCAGAATATTGGATGGTAACAGGAGTAACAAAAGTGTTCACCAAAGCTAACTTTTGATTTAGATCACTTTGCACTTCAAAATTAATATATTATCCCTCCACATTCAAGTGCAAAGCACTTAATTAATAGAGAACTTGGAAAGAAAGACAGTTTGTTATAGCATGAGACCATGCTTGGCACATAAAATGACCCCACCGTGACAAGCCAACTTTTTAACCTGGTCTCAACCAAAAACATGACGAGTCCAATTTCATAATCGTAAGTAGTCTAAATCAAAAGTGATATTCTTGACACAAGGTTGCATTTCAACTATTTAAGCTGTCTCTGTTATCCAGCTTATCTCAGTTCTAGCAAGTGTTCATTCCCTCGCAATAATACAGACCTGTGCAAAAAGTGATGCCTGCTCCCTGGAATGGCCAAATGGATCAATTTGCCAGGCTGCCCTGGGTACAGCGCAGTCTCCAAACACTGTCTTGAGGAACTTGAAGCCAAGAGTGTGCTGGTCAATAATGGCTGAATAGTGAGTAGTCGCTTCATCATTCATACACCAGCCTCCAAGGATGAATTCTAACTGTCCTAAAAATAGCAAAAACTTAATAAAGCCACCAGGCAATCATTTTTTATGTTTCCAAAAACCGAAATGTAAATTCCTGTGTTAAAGCAAGATTTGGACAGAACATTTACATCATATTTAGTACTTTTGTGTGAGATTTTCATAGCATTTTTCAACTCATTAAAATTTCAACAACGAATTCATTACTCAAAACAAAATGTGCAATAGATTTAGCTTTTGCTGACAAATATCTCTGTGGTAACTCAATGACAGCATGTTGGAACAGAGTCAAACAGTCACACTGGTTATGGTGAAGACAATCACAACTGCTGTCGTTTTCGACCTCCATCTCTGGAATGTTTCTGTTCCCACATCTTACAGCCTCTGGACACCATATGGTAAAGACTGCCTTAGCAATAACACAAGTGAATTTAGTTTCTACAATGTTTTTAACATCACTCCGAGCATACCAATGGGATAGTAAATTGTCAATTGTAATGACTTCCTTTCGGCTACACCACCACAAGAAATCAGCCCCTAGTCAATACATTAGACGTACCTTCGGTTTTTCGTTCTTAGTTCTGCGTTCTCGCAATGATGCAGTAAGGTGCAAAAACGACACTTCAGGCATTATTTGATGAGCTTACCTTTAAGTGATTTCTGTTAACTTACTAAAGTATTGCTAGGACTATCCAGAGAGGCCAATACATCTAAAGTACTGTTCCAAACTTTTTTGCAGGGAAGGCTACTTTCAAAGGCTAACTTTTCATAGTAATGCAGCTACTATAAGTTATATCAGCAGATGTTAAAAGAAGAGTCAATTTCTAGCAGCATGAGTTCTGGTAGTAATAATGTCAGGCCTCATCTGGTCATTAACCTGTAAAGGGCTAGAGTGCGTAGCATTGCCATGCAGAAAGGCGATCAAAAACAAACAAATTAAGGGCAAGAATTTTGCTCAAACAGCTAGTGTGTTGCTAGGGTTATACCATTATTTACAAGTCCCTTCACAAGGTGGCGCATGCTGTCCGTTTGTTGGTTCCACCATCTCCAGAAGAAAGCTATTTCTACATAAATGAATTTCTTGTTCTTGTCCTTTAAAAGCTGATCAACTACCGTATCCAAGATGTATTGCACACCAGCCCGTTGGGTGTTAGAACGTGCTGAAATGAGACCATGACAACAATAAGGACTTAATGAAATTCAATCTAATTCACACCCCTTCTGATAAAACAGTTATAATTTTGTGAATTTCTCATAAGCTTCTGTGGTTATGTATAATAGCTAGGGCAGTGAACTTGACTGCCCATTTCTATGCCAAACAATGATCTTTACTCTTTTGCAATAGGCTGCAGTCACAGGGCATTTTGCGACTAGTACATTTCCATTCCTTTTTCATAACAGGTTAGGATGTTGTGAACTAGTTGTGGTTGGATACTTTGATAGCTCAGTCAACAGCTGGGTTTGCAAGGTGAGTACAAGGTCTTGGGTATGAACACCATCACGATATGAACAGGAAAAGAATCAAACGTTGACACCATGACCGGTTCAGATAGGGCAACTCAACCTGTTTGCACACCTCAGAATCAGCGGGTTTGGATCAAAGACACCATGCTGTTGATGTTATTGTTCTCTAGATAATGAGATCCATCACATACACATCGGGGCAACAACAGCATTTTTAAATTTTTGTTTTGAAAGTTTGTAAATAGCATTGTTTGAATAGTTCGAGAAAAGCAGACGTGATAAGGTGTGATTAGTTAAGTATTGAGTCTGAGTCTAAGTCCAATGGATGGTAGATTAGACCCTGAACCCAAGTACTGTGAATTTGTGAACCAATTGGTATTTATGGTTGCTAATACTATTTGTGTTTATCACCGTTGTCACTGTTGCTTTATTGGATTCCAGTGACAGAAATGGGGATCTTAAACAAAATGAATATTTCTTGAAATTTCCGATTTAGGTGTCCATGTTTGGACCGAGTTCTGTGGACGCAAGAATCTCGCAAGTATAAAAAGTGTGATTACGTGGTTTGCATGACTTTAACTTGCAAAGACTAGCGTGACGTTGCATTTTCTCGAATGTATTGCCTTTAGAAAACAGGCACCTAGCCATGCAACAACCCCCGCCCCAACTTAAATTGTCCAGTACCCTAATGATTATGGTAACTTACATCCATAATAATATTGATCTACTGTCTTCAACCAGCCAACATCATCATGCGTGTGTGGGACCAAGTGTACATTGATCATGGCTGGGTTACCCAGGTTACAGTTGTCATAGCCACAGCTGCTGGAGGTCAAAGGTTGGTGGTGAGGCAGCCCACAGACTGCCAACAGTGAAGTCACCAACAGCAGTATATAAGACTGCAGTCCAGCCATTCTTGTACTTCCTTAAAATACAGAAAGAGAGAAGCAGATTAACGACACTGTACACACAAGATTTGTAATACCTTAAATGGGGCCCCTTTTAGATTACAAAATGAAAAGTAAAGAAAGATACTGCATGTGCCTCTAAAAAGACATCATTCAAAAGTACCCACTTAGACAGCAAGTTAATCGAACATTATGAACTTTATTGTATTCACTGTTTAAACTAATTAACTACTAATAGTCCACATGCAATTATTTCCACTGACTAATGGCTTTCTAAAGGCACTAATGAATAATGCGGGTAACCTGTGTAATACATGTACTAATAATACCGTACGTAATATTCACTAGAGTAAGAACAGTCGATGATTTTTTTTAAAATCTTGGTCCGAGTTGCATAAAACTTTAACACTTATCCACTGGCTGTTGTAATGTGACGCATGATGACGCGATATCATTGCAGCTATCTAGTGTTCAGTAACAGTGTACACAAGGCCGACAGTGTACCTACATCAATACCCTGAGGAATTTTTGTTGAATAAAACATTTTACGGTACTACCTCTTAAATTGAATTTCATTCAAGTCTCGGATGCAAAATGCCAGCAATGCGGCATGTGAGCCATCTTGAGCAAAACACACATGAGCAAAAGCTTGCTTTTTTAATGCTGGCAGCAACAAGTTAAAGTAGTAGGGCGAAGAAGACGATTGGAAAGAGTCCACTTATGAAACAAAAATGTACAAGAAATAGCACTCTGGAAATTCAACTACTTTCTTGTTAGGAAATCATGACTTTTAAGGACATGCTTTCACAAACATGATGTTGGCGGGAAATTGTGGTACACATTTTTGTACAGCTTCTATAGCTTGTAAAATTTTAATCTCTTGATAGATTTTCTTGGGTAATTTTGCTGGACAAATTGTATTTACACATTACCCCTACCGTTAATGAGCACCTGTAGACAGCTATTACCATATTTGTCATGTTTGCTTGACGACCGGGAAATTTTCACTTTTCGAAAATTTACTGATTGGGAATATGTAAATTATGATACTGGTGGAAATTCTTAATATAATTCATGTATAAAAGGATGCCAAACCCTGTTTTCATGATTTCACCCAATCCTCGTTCTGTCACCTTCTAATGTGCACCATTGGCTTCAATATTTAAAGTTAAAGACAGGAATCAACTAAAAACTCATACTTCCTATCTCACAAATTAGACATTACGGTCCTTGGTGGGTGGTCTTTTCCACAGTTTTTTGCTCTGTTATTCACTAAAGGCGTAGGTCACGCTTGCACATTTAGCAGGCTTTGAAAGGAGTTTTCAAAATTTCCTTCAAACTTTTGAGTTTTGTCAAAGGTTACAGATCATTATAGTTTCAAAGAACTGGATAGAAAAGTTGTTTTTAGAATCTGGTAACAGGCCAAAACCGGAACTGGTATCCTTTTAACTAAATACAACTTATCAACTCTAAGCTACAAGCTCTTCAGCTATATTTTTATTGCGTTACGCGGCCCCCGCTCTGCAGAGTGAGTAACTCAATTTTGGCGATTCGGAACTCAGGTTACAGCCGTGTCATTATCAGTGATAGCAAGGGGAGAAAATTGGCAAACCAATGTTTACATAGTCCAGCTCTGGCATTGTCTGCGTTCATCTGATAAGCTCATGTAATCTAGCAATTATGTTATTAACAGCATGCGGGACACTTTTAAATTAGTTTTAAAAAGTACTATTTCCCAATGATGTTCAACAAATGTCACGAAGAAGATGTGTTTTTTATGAAATACTATCACCAAAAAACTTTGAACAGAGAAAAACGATTGACTTTAAGAGTAATTAGACTTAATAACTGATGATTCCTTTGTGTGAGTGTTAACTCTAAACCTGCTTACTGCCACAGCAAGGTGATTCTTTATTGCTTATTACTATTAGCTGAATGGTTAGCACGCTTGCCGGTTTTATGGGGGTCGCTGGTTCGATTCCCGGGTCGGTATCCGGCAGAAGGACTATAAGAAAAGCCGATACCCTCACCAACAATTTCGAACACAAGACAAACTGGAAAATACAATGGCAAAAGATTACCCTTCTTCGTTGCTCGCTCTACCGGCCACTGACTGGTAAACAACGAAATTACATGTCACATGACGATTTAGGGTGACACCTATTGACAAAATTAGAAAATAAAAAGATAACAGAATTTAAAAAAGGATCAAAACAATACAGTCAGTTTGAATTAATATCTTATGGTTTTGATTGTGCAATATAAATTTAGGAGTGCCAACTATCCTGTGGTAGACCTACAGGGTTGTAAACCGTAGACTAAATTTAAAGAATCGGGAAGACCTGGTGAGGTCACGTTCTTCGCTTGTAATGCATGACGATATCTCGCGAAGACTTGCGTTAGTTAGCCTTTTTTCAAGTTTCCTGCGTCTGCGCAACGTAACTCTGAACTGCGTTCGCCATTTTGTTGGTTGGCGTTTTACATTTTCTGGAAATTTTCGCTACAATGACGGCCCAAGAACAAATGCGGGCCATGCTTGACCAGTTAATGGGGACTGGTCGGAATGGTGAGTATTGATGATTCATGTAAGGTTGTGTGAACCGGAGTAAATTGATTATTTTTTGATTTTTCTCGTAAGCGTCTTGGGAATCGACCCGGTGCTGTGTGAACGTATGCATATTTGCCAGCTGGATCCCGTTTTTGGCTGGACTTTCCCGCTTTTTGAAGTTTTGTTCCACTGCATCATCAGACTTGTGCCGCCCTTAGACACCTGTGACAAAATTTACGTATTTTAGTACCTTTCCACACTAGCTAGAGAAGATACAATTTGTACTCAAAACTCAGTGGTGGGCAATCGCCGCGCTACGTCTTGACTACGACGTGCACTTGTGTTGTAATGTTTGCGGCTAAAAAGTTAGCGAATGTTTGCCAGCCAGGTACCTCAGTAGCTGTGTAAGCTTGCAAAATATTGTCAGAATACAGCTATGGTATGTAGCTATGCATGTAAATTTTACAGACCTTGAAACTTCGCACTTCGTAGTTCCTCATCTCGCCTTCGGCACATACGTGAAGTCATTCATAGTTACTGGGGCACCATACGCTGAAAGCAAGTTATGCCCCACATTGGCTAAACTGTCAAAGTTTATGCTGAAGTACATTTATAGAGAGGGACATTTGGTCTTAGCTAATGCATAAACCAACCCTAAGTCATAGGAGGTCGTTAATTCTTCCCATTGCAAGCAAGTACTGCAATATAAAATTTACATGCCTCATAGTTTAGGTGTATTTTGACACTAGTCTGCATGCAGCTGGCTAAATTTGCACCTATTCCCGGGCACGAAAAACATAAAAACGACTGTGGTGGTTCAGGGTCTTGCAGCGGACTTTCACTTTTTGCGGTATAGTCGCATCTAATTGTCCGGCTTTTTGATTTTTGATTGATTGGCAACTTTGCGTATGCCACCCAGTCACATGGGAAATAGTTGATATATTATGTGGTTGGCAAATGTGTAGATGTTGACTGCACTGGTACTATCTCCTAATTATAAGAATAATTACTTACAAAAGCTCAAACTTTTGGACTTGCAGCAGTTATTACGTCCCAAACAATTTTATCTTTGACTTTTAATAGTACAGTAGAGATCGCTCAATGTCATACCCTCGGTTTCAACATAAATTAAGATAGTAAGGAGGTATTCCATTAAGCATTTACCAATTTGGTGGCGATCGTAATCACTCTTACATGGAGATTCAGACAGCTAATCAGAAAACAACTGAATTTTACCCACAGTCCCAGGTTTTGATAAGGCGGTTGAATTTAAGGTGAATTTGGTTGGATTTTAGGTGAAAAAAAGCAGAAGATATTTATAAGTCTTTGAGAATCAGTTTGCTGATATTTTAGTGACAGTGTATGCAATATGTGGGTTATTGAACACAGGTTTAAAGAGCAGGGGTATTCCTGTTCTGCGCTTTTGCACCAGTAACACATCAAAAACTAAAAATGCACAAGTACTTGCAGCAGTGCGCCCCCTGGGCACACTTTATGAAACCCAACACTCTTTCAGAGTGCAAGATTTTAGTCTGGTAAAATATGACTGTTCTGAATGCGATTGCACGTGCCCTTGGAGTTTCTGTTTCATATGTTACCACTTTAATTACACTTCATGTAAATCTGCTGTGCACAACTTTTTGAAAAGAGGCACACTGTTTATCATCAGGTGTGCCCAAAGGGCGCAGGTTCAAACCTGGCCTGGGTTATCCCTGAATGAGACTAACTTTTTGACATTTCGTGACAATAACCAGGATATTCTATTATCCGGTATGACATTAAGTGGGCTCCACTGTATCAGTACAGTAATACCCACAATCAACAGTGTACCCATGATCAACATCCGTATGATTTTTGTCAAATTAACAAGTATTTATTGGTCTTTAATGTTGCATTGAGTTATCTTTGACTCTGGTAAGCAAGCAGCTCGCTGTAAACTGCAATCAGTATTTGCTACGTAACCTGTACTGGCATTGCTTGTCAGTTTTGTCAAGCAAAGGTTTTCAAAGAATTTTGGAATGTTCTGCGTTCATATTTGTTCTATTCACGTGACCTTTACAGATATTTGCTGTCCCAAATTTTAGATATCTGCCATGAGATGAGACCACTTGTTATGTCCTTTTGCGTGGCACTGTCATGTGCAAATTAGTTTCATTCAAGTGTCCGAGTCAACAGAAACTCATGTGAATCGTGATATGATATTAAGGATTGATAAGAATTCATATTAAGAGTTGATATAATTTTTCGTGTGTAGTTTATCACCAATGAATTATTATAACTCATAACATATGATTTCTTATCAATGAGTAATGATAAATGGTCAAAAGAGGTTTTGCATATGATGATCAGATTTATTCCAGAGTAATGATCATTTTCATTGGTCATCATGATGGTTTCATATCGACCAAAATGGGGATGTAGGTGTCATTTGAATTTCAGAGTTATGAGAACTTTTGCACGATCGGGGTGCAACATTTTGATGTGAATTTCATGAAGAGAGGACCGCAAATAGAGCTGTGTCAGACCAAGAAGGCTAGCTTTGTTTTTAATTTGCCAGTTTTTTAACCACATAAATTCCTAGCTGTGTTGACGATCACAGCTAAGTAGCTGGGTGAGAGGCTGGCTAGCAGGCTGGCGAGCTAGGTGACTACACAGAAGTGGTGGGTCTACATTAAACTAGTACCAAGCATCTGTAAAATGGCCTGAAATAAACCAGTGTATGAAAAGGTGACATTTTGTCTGTTGTCATTTGTGGATCCTATATACCAAATTTGTACAACTGATTTCTCTGAGGTGCCTTTAGTGTATCCCTCCCAGTCATTGTGATTCCAAATCCGTTCTTATTTCAGTAAGGTTCAATATGTATTAAAAGAAAAGAATGCAGTTTTCACTGAATAACAGTTACTTGTTAGATTACATGGCACCTCTAAAACTGATAGCAAAATTCCTGTGGCTTTGATACTCGGCACTGAGCCCACATGCGTGGCTGGTGCACGTCTGGTACAGCGTGTATCAGACTGCCTGCAACTGTTTTTTTATACTCTGCAATTCTGCATTACATCCGAGTTGATGTTTCTTAGCAGATTTTCTTGATAAAAACTTGGTACAGTTAAATGTCACCGATACAATGTAGCAGAGGTGGGAAGTTTCATTTCGTCATTTGTTCCATGAAATGATTATACCGCCAAGTTGGTGTTTTCCCGTAATCAAGTTCCGAGTCACAGCTGCTACCAGATAATGTTTTGAAGAAATCGTGGGTCTTCACAATAATGTTAGAACCATTTGAAAAGGGCAATTTTAGTAATTCTTTTTGTGCCAAAGTCGGTGACATTTCATTTTAACGTTTCGCTCAATGCCATCAGAAATGTGGCCAGATGATCTTTGATTGCAATGAAAAGACTGGACTATGGTAATAGGCAACAGAAGTGTGCTGTTGTATGTAAGAGCTGGTGGTTGTGCTTTTTGAGACATTTGTCGTTTATAAACATTTCTTTCATTGAAAGTTAGTAAGGAAGTGGAAATAACTACGTTCTCATCATTTTACAATTAAAATGTACGATTCAAACAAATGGACAATGTTCTGAGTAGAATTAGACATTTTTCTACTACAGTCAAATGCATTACGTGGCTGGTTTATGAAGTTCACTCGCTTACTTTCCATTCCACAAGCCCTTGGTTCTAACGAATATTGTAGGAAAATCCCAGCAGTTTCACTGTGGTTCAACTGAATGTTTCTGTGTTAAAGCTAGTGGTCAGGTTTACAGTTTGTAAGTAAATTTCGTTTTTGCTCAGGTTCAGCTCCAGTCCTTGAATTTATCACCACCACATTGTGCTTCTAGTAGGTCTATGGCCTTGTCAAGTAGTAGATCAGAATTTGGTCCAGTTTTTCTCAGTGTGATTGGTAGTAGACATTGTGTTGAGCATTGTGGCTTCCACTTTAATTGACTCTGGTTTTGTACTAATTTTTAAGGGAACTCTTTACAATGAGCTGTGCTACAGCCTTGATTTATGACACAGGGTGACGACGCAAGCCGTGAGTTGAATAATCCATTTCATAATTGTAGCTATTTAACAGCCTGTCTTAGTAACTGGTGTCAATTTATTTTGCATTGAATCTTTACTTCATTGAAATTGCAATCTCAGACTATTGCTGGATTTTTAAATTTTCAAGATAATTTTAAAAACTGAACATTACTTGAATGTGTGTCGTAGTACGTGTGTGAAATTGATTTCGCTGCCTTGACACTAAAGTGACAGTTACTTTTTAAGAAAAGATTTCTGTGGCTTGCCTGAGGACAAGTTGGTTTCTTTTGTGGTAAGAATGCGCCTGTGGGTACGTATTGCACATTCTTCTGCAAATCCACACTTCCCAAAAACGTTAAAAATCAAGAACTAACTCATCCTTGCAGTCATTACAAGTTCCAACAAACTTTGCCAATTTCACAGTCGAAGCATGTTTCCAAACATCAAGCAAAAACCAAAACAGACTTTGAGACTTTGACTGTGTTGGGACAGAGCATAGGCATTCTCTTGCAGTTACCCCTTGACAGTTGCAGCTGACATGGTGTTGCCTCCTGAAGAACAGGCCAGGAACTGTGTGTATGTTAAATGTCATGTGAGGACAGGATAACTTTACTCTGGTTATAATTTGCTTTTAGGATGGAAGGTCGTAATGTTATTTATAGTCTTGGCTCAGCAGCCTATGTGCAGTTTTGTTGGTACATTTCTTGTATATTACAAAGTGTAGACAGCAACCATGACACTGGCCGAGTGTTCATGTTTGACAGTTAAGACTTTTCAGGTATTTGGGAAATTAAGGATTTTGACATTTTAATGGTCTAGAGATTTTAAATGTGATGTAAAAGTCATTTTGCAAAAATCTTAATCGTCAGTGTTTTTATGTAGAATTAATTTTTTGGAATTAGGTATGGAGTTATGTAACAAAATCTACATAATGAAATCTTTTGGTTTGGATTGATGGAAATCACATGTTTCTAAATATGTAGTTTGGTCATAGTATGATGTATGCCATTTATGACCCGATGGTGTAAATTTCACCAGTTGAAATTGAATATTGCAACATTGTGGCTGATTGACTCTCTCTACAAGTCTCAATGTGGGTACTGTTTATACACAACTTGACTGTACATTGACTTCATTAATGGAGTTTGTTTGTTTTTGTAGGTGAAAATAACCGGTTCGATGTGCGTTTCGACAGTCCTCGCGTGTGTCGCAGCTTCCTACTGGACTGCTGTCCTCACGACATCCTGGCCAGCACTGTAAGTTCACTGTTAGCTACCAATTAACACCAGAGCTTGGCATTTTCCTTTTTTTTGAGAGGATTTCCTCTTTTTTGGCTTTGATTTCCTCTTATGTGATGTCATCTTATGTGATTTCCAGTTTCCTCATTGTCGTCTCTTTTTTGTCATTACTTTGACTATTCATGCAAACACGTTCATTAAATTTTACTTACAACACAAAAAATATTTCTATCACACAAGCCCATTTATTTGTGGAGCAATTCATTACCTGGAAAAATTTCCTCTTTTTTGTCATTGGTCATTCCAAGCCCCGTAACAGATCCACAGGGATTTTTCACTGGTGTCTATTTGATATCTTTTTGGATTTTTTTGTAAAATGTTTCATTTTTCATGAGAGGCTATCAAAAAATCAGATTTTTATTTTATGACAAAACTCAAAAGTTGCATAAAACAAATACGAAATGACAATTTAGAACTGTAATGGCGTTTTTGAGATTTGGTCTTGAACATTTATGTCAAACGAAGTTTGGTCACACTATTGATGACGTTACGCTATCTAATTTCAGAAAATATTAATCAAAGACAAAATCTTAAGTTGTTTACATTTGGCTGATTACACAGACTTGTGGATAAGGTTTTACTTAATATTAACTTAGGACAAGAAAGGTCAAGTAATTGGTATGTTTTCAAAGGAATACATGAAGCTGGTCGTACAAGAGACTTGCTTGTCATTAACTCATGAACAATTGTCCTGTTTAAGCTGCTAGCTATCACGGCAACATGATGCTAATTTAACTTCAGAATTCTGTATAAAATCGGAAGTTTCTTGCAGCACAAGTATACATGTAACATGGGGCGTTGTCATACCTGTACTTGGAGGCTGAGTAAAAATACTGTTAACAGGCTGTGATCATTTGTTCTTGCTTTACATAAAATGGGTAAATTTGGGGCTTTTTGGTAATTTTTAGCTTTAAGGAATGATTATTCGAAACAGGCAGTTGAGAATGATGGCGGTGTCTTTCTTCCAAACTGGTCTAAAGTGTACTTGTTAAGTGAAGTTTCATTGTGTGTATGGTTTACTTTTATGTGTTAAGTTTGCTACTCTAAAGGTAAAGGCATGGTGTTGTCTAGCGTGTATTACTGCTACTGTTCAGTTAAATCTTACCATCCTCTGTTTCAGCGAATGGACATTGGCGACTGCTCCAAGATTCACGATCTGGCATTGAGAGCTGACTTTAAGAATGCTTCTGCAAAGAAAGATTATTTTTATGACATTGATGTAAGCAAGCTAGTCATATTTGTCTGTGGTTCAGTTTGTTTCCCATTTATTCGTTTCGTGTGACATTACTAAAATGTCAAATTAAAAACAATAATAATGGGCCAGATTTACTTAGCGCTGTAAATTACTAAGCACTTCAGAAATGATTTCCTGGCCATGGACCCGGTCAATCCTAATCCTGAGCTCCCCGAAGCATACAATGAGTGTAATCGTTGTCGGAGAACGCCAATTAATCCAAATACAAAATTTTGTAAGAATTTCTCAAGTTCCGAAGTTGCCCCCTTGGTTACCTTAACGTTGGAAAAAGTCCAAGACCTGCAAAATTTTTGAAAATTTGATATGACTGTGCATATGTATTCCTATTTGTGAATCGGAATCACGTCACATTAGTTGCCGATACATCATCACTTAACATCCAAGTTGTTGTTTCGTAAGTAATCTGCAGTGGTTCATGCAAACATTACCATTTGATGTTGTTTATTTTGGTGTTGTTGTTGTTCAAAATCAGCTTCTAGTTGTCTCTGTATGTGGTTGGCGTAGCTGTGTGTCCACGTTCTCTGTTCATTCCGTGCAGGCAATGGAACACCTTCAGGAGTTCATCAATGACTGCAACCAGAAAACGGAGCAAGCCAAGAGGCGACTTAAGGAAACACAAGAGGAGCTGAGTGAAGATGCCAATGATAAGGTCAGCAATTCTTATTGTTAGTCTAGTCTCAGATATTCATAACTGTTAGACTTTCTCTTGTAAGTGTTTAATTACAGCTATTTTCCTTTTGTAGTCCTAAGATTGACTCTGACACTGCTTGCTGTCTGTTGTGTGATTTTGTTGTGTTGGGTAAAAACGTCAAAGTTTGTTGTTGTTTTTTGTTATATAGGCTCAAGAAATCCATGATTTAGGAGAGGAACTTGGTGTTAAGCTGGCTAAAGCTGAAGAAGCAGGTGCTCAGGGGAATGTAGATGAGTCTTTGAAACTGTTGGCTGAGGTGGATGAGTTGAGGAAGAAGAAGGCTGCAGCTGAGGTGAGCCTTGCATGTGTTTCAGATGAAGACTGTGTCGTTGCTCTGTTCACACTCTGGTAGTCTATGTATTGCTAATCTATGTATAGCTTAGATATTGTCTTAAAAGGTCCTTGTGTGGTCATGCTACACCGACCCGTAATCAAACCTATTTCCACATAAGAGTCTATCAGTTTTTTAGGTTTGTGTTAACAGGCTTTTGTCAATTATTCTTCAGTAGTGGCAATGCATTCTTTTCCAGCAACTGTTCAGGGACTCGATGCCTGCATCTAGCTACCAACAGCAGAAACTGAGGGTGTGTGAAGTATGCTGTGCTTACCTTGGCATCCACGACAATGACCGGCGGCTGGCCGACCATTTTGGGGGCAAGTTACATATGGGATTTATCCATATTAGGGAGAAACTGGATGAGCTCAAAGTAGGTGTTCACATGTTATCTCTTTGACTTGTGATTGGGATACATATGTTTATGTATGGTTTTGATTTGCATTTCAGAAAAAGTTGTTTGCAAGAAGTTAGTATTGGGCACTAGTTCCCAAGGCCGTTACTGTGCCGAATACCACCACAAAAATTGCTGGTGTAGTATTGAAATGAACCATCATGCGCCATAGTCGATACCTTAAAAAATTGAAAGTGTGACTAATATTTTCAAGCTTTACTTTCGAATTTAGTTAACTATGATGGGAAATAAATCCAGTGTGAAGTGGAGTGATATGTTCGTTTTTGGCCATAACATGAGGAGAAAATTGACAATGAAGATTTTATCTTTATTACAAGTACTCGATGTTTCACAACTTCCACTGAGGTGTATTATCAAGAAAATGAGTACACACAGCATGCAAAATGTGTGGCAGGAAATTTACAGAGATATGTGAATAGCTGGATGATGCCATTCTATTGAGATGGGGTTTGTGTTCTAAAATTTTGAAACCTTCTTTTACAAACAGACGGAATTTACAAGCATTGCGATCTAAAATTCTAACGTCAAAATCTATCTTGTGACTGGTATCTGTCACGTGGCTATTAACAGAACTGTGCAAATAGTCAGTAAACCACCCTGAATCTCTTGTCGACTCTCTAAAAAAGGTGGGCATCCTAATATCCAAATAACACACCACGTCAAAAGATATAGTGATTTTCAGATCCTGACACTCAACTCTATAACTGATAGATTGATTTGTAAAATTGAAGTATAAGTAATGTTTGTAGTTGGTAGATGTGTCAGTATGTTGACCGGTGCTGGACTTAAGGAATGGGTTGAGCCACTGACGGGGAATGCAGGTTTGGTGCACTAATATTTATCTTTAATTAAAGAAAAGCGTGACTGCAAGAATAGAGCAACGAGAAAAGGATCGGGAAGCCCGTCGAAAGAGTGAACAGGAATCTAAGGAACTAAAGAGGTCAAAGAGCCCTCGCCGTCGTAGTCGTAGTAGAGAGCGACGGAGTCGTAGCAAGGAGCGCCGCAAGCGAAGGAGTCGCAGCAGGGACCGCCGCAGGAGTAGGAGCAAGTCTAAAAGGTAGTGTTACTTGAATGATGAGTCACTTGGGATTCGAGTGAACTGTGTTTGTATGTTGAACTGTAGCTTTATAGGGAACATTTGAAAGTACAGCTGTCTTCAATACGAAGCCATGGTCTTACAACCAAATGTAAGGCTGTACGATTTCTTTGCTCTGCATTTAAAGCAGGTCGTCAGTTTTCTTTTGTTTGCTGCGAGTCAGCCACGAAATTTTGCAGACATGTTGCTATCGTGGATGTTAGGGCAGAAACGAATTAATTTTCAGATGGATTCATAGTATGTAACGTTTCTTGTAAGTCATAAAATTAACAGAATGTAATGTTTTGTTGTCACACTTGTTTTCTTATTAGGTCAAAATCACGTGAAAGAAGGCGATCTCGGTCTGGTTCCAGACGAAGGTCTCGACGTTCAAGATCACCGTCTCGTTCAAAACATTCTTCAAGACGATCCAGGTAAAGTACTTGCTTTATGTATTTATGCACCTAATTATATATTTGGTGCGCATAGCCACTATTGTTCTACAGTATTTCCTAAACCCCTTGCATAGTATTTGCTAAACCCCTTGCGCAATCTTTGGTCATATAATTGGTAGATGTCCTATTTAAATGTTAACGAACCACGCCAGCTTTCAGATTAATCTTACTACAGCTGCGCCCCATGGTGGCAAATTTACTTTTTACATTCGCTTCTGTATTTAGTTTCTTGTCGAATGACAGATTTTTAAGAAATTTGACAAGTAGGTTTCAGTTGATATGACAACTTGCTGATGTCACACATATTCAGTGCGTTGTGTGTCCCTTTGTGACTATTTTTATTGTTTTCCCCTCCACCCATGAAACTGCTGGAGAGATCATTTTGAAATTTGGCAGATATCTTTTTATTGGAGAGAAAACTTACAGCAGACTTTGATTTTCGGGCGAGTCAGGCTACTGCAGTGCCCCTAGTGGCAATTTTGCTCTTGTTGTCTCTTCTTATCTCAAGCTGGTCTTTATTTTCACTAATACATGGCATTATGGTAAATGATTACATTGGCAGCCTAATAGTGCTGCATTTCATAAAGTATTAAGTGTACAGTACACATCTGTGGTGTTGGTGGCGATGTCCCTTTGTTAGCAATTATAGTACTAAGAACGTCACCATTTTAACTGGAAAGAACACCCCCTTCATGTTTACTGTACAGCCTCTGTTTAGCGGATAGTAATTAAAGCCTATCTTGATTGGTAACACTTGTGAATTTGGATCCTACAGTATATTAAGATCATGGCTCTGAGCCATCTAGTTCCATTAATTGTCAGATGTAACGAACTGTTGGGCTTTTGTCTACGTCACTGCGAGAATCACCTTTTGATTCAAAGAGATGCAAATAACACCCGCACGCATTGGTTTTCTATTCAGACCCCTATTCAATTCAACTGTTATCGACCTTTTTTTGTATGTGCAGGGATCTCGCGGTGACGCAATGTGGCGCGAAAAGGCAGCTACACCTGTCATTTGACGGGCTTACATTTGTGTGATTAAACTTGTGTTTTCTTATTTTGCTAAGGCTTTGCTAGGAGTACCTGGTTAGCCTAATACATATAAAGTAACAAAATTCCGTTGAAGTTAGGCTTCAAGCAGTTTCTATAATTGTGTGACGTCATCCTAGCATAATCGGTTCAACAATGAATAGTTGTTATCATTTTGTGATGAATCTTTGCAAAAGGAGAATGTGAATGCTGTCTAGAGTGACTGTTAGTCAATGTACGTGCACACCTTGTCTACTCTTCCTCTGTTTAGTGTCTATTTGCATCTTGTTTCTATTTCAGGTCGTCATCCAGAAGTCGTCGCCGTAAACGTTCACGGAGTAGTTCCCGCAGTCGCCGTAGCAAGCGCAGCAGTTCACGCAGCAAGCGCAGTCGGTCACCTACAGATGGCACTAAGTCTCCTGAAGAAAGCAGTGACCTGTCTGATGAAAAGTAATTGACAATTGACATCCTCTCCTCTCCTTGTTTATTGTCAACGATTTGTTACTTGTAGATGGTTATTTATTACTGACATTTGCCAGATGTTCAATTCTTTGTACTGTTATTTGAGTACACCAGCGTTGATCTGGTATTGTTGCATCATAACTGACGTGACGAGCATTGTTTGTTTTAGTTGTACAGCCTACCAAAGATGAATAGTGTCTTCTTGTTTTAAACGCAGCCAACGTCAGAATTTTCTGATTTTTCTGTTAGCGTTAACGTTCTTAGAGACATTCCACCACTACTTGTTCCTTTTGCATCTTCTGTCAGTCACAATTGGTTAAGGTTTGTTTGTTATTGGATAACATATGACTAGTCTTGGATGTCTGTGTTGCTTGGTTGTAAATTGTAAAACCTGTGTTGTGAAATATCTAAAAGACATGTTGACCGTTTAACTCAGGTGACCATGTTTGAACAACCGTTGCTGGCAACCATTATTCAAGCAAAAAAATGAGTACCGAATTCTGTGTTACTCAAACTTGGTCTAAGTGTTACTCATGTTTATAGTGCGGTGTTGGTATGAACACACAGCATTTCAAACATGTGATTAAATATTACCTACGCTTGATCAAATTGAGCTAAATGTAGCCGCAAACCTGTGGACTTGTTTTTCCTTATTTCTGCTCTTTTTGTTGTTGTTCGTTTCTCTGGTTGTTATCTGCATTTTCAGCTTTCCATCTTTCCCTCGTCTTATTTCTTTTACTTTTTCTTGAAATGCTTCTCGCAAGCTGTTCGAATTTTTAACTGAGACTTAACTTTTGAAAACTTGCGATGCCTTTAAAAGTTGTTGCTTTCACTGTAAAAATCCAAAACTGCGTTGATTATTCCAAAGAAGAATTGATCAGATGTAAAAGATTTCCTGGTGGAGGTCCACGACACTGACTTCCTGTAGTCGTAGCAGCCAACGTAGGAGCAGTAATCATTTAATCGCAGACTGATAACTAAAACATTTTGTACGTGCAAGTGCTTTCATAAAATTTTGTTTGATGAAGTTGTCTTCCAAGACTTCTGTAATGAATGAGTGAGATTACTGATAGTCTCTGCTCAGCTGTCCCTCTCTGGTTCTCTTATTGTGTTTATACGTCTTATGTCCCATAGGCCAAAGGCAGACAGTGCAGATAACAACCCCGAGGGTGCTGGTACCCAACAGGAAGCAGAGTAGCTGGGGCATGCACAGCTGTTGATGATCTTGTTGAACTGCTTCTCATAGTGACTGTACTTGTAAATATCTTCATCCTGCTATTGACTATACAAGCGACAGGTAGTTGGTACCTCCTGACAAGATGGACGTGTGTGCGTGTGTTTGCCTGCAGTTACACTCATAATATGTGGTTTGTAAGATCACCAGGTTATATAGACTAATTCTTTGGTGCCATGGTCAAGCAGTTTGCCTAGTGTCTTGTTATAACTCACTATCCTTCAACAGCATCTATGATAGTATGTGTTGTGATGTAGCACCACTTACCTGACTTAAAGAATTACCACACAACGTTGGCCATCATTGTTGCATGTACTATTATTGAAGGTCATTGATTGTTATAAGGTCACCAGTCTCAAAGGTACCTTGGACTGTTGTAAGTTGGTCTTTTCACTTGAAAATAGTTAAAGTTGTGGACTATGCCATACAATCACAGGTACTGAGCTTGTATTAAAAAAAATTCATTGTTAATTGACATCCAATTATTAGATAATGTGGGTGTAAGTTACTTGAAACACTAATGGAATTTTGATTTCATATTTAGTGTCTTAACATTGTACCATTCTCTGACAAAACAGCTTTCAAATTTTGAGTGTTTTCATTTGATTTTAGGCTCATTTTTGGCTAGGCGTTGAAATGTTTCCTAGTTAATTTCGGTTTGGATTATAGTTTCTGAACCTGCTTTTGAAGGCTGTGTCATGTCATTTTAAATGTATAGACATTTGTAAATAAACAAGATTTTTTAATCTTGTAATAAATTTTGGTCACACCTATTTTTTTTTTTGTTTTTGCGTCAGAGGTTTGGCGTCTTGACAGTTGTCTCAGAATGGAAGAATGATTGTCCATGAGACTGACGTTTGCACATGCACAGATAACATTCACCTCCAGTGAGAAATTTGAAGCTATGAGAATATCCAAGCTTTTTTTGAGAATGACTCTGGAGAGGTTGGTCTTTTGGGTATACAATTTCCAAAATTATACTTTTAGATAACAAATCTGGAGCAATACCTTGTACTCCATGTCCTGCCTGTACATGTGTTAATTTGGACCACATCTCTGATAAAATTGCAATTTCTGTTTTACACTCTGGTGAACTTGAACAGTTAAACATAATATATGCAGGTACATGTGTAATATATAAGTATAATAGAAAAGTATTACAAGCCCCTTATGAAGTATGAATACTATTTGAAAGCCTAAGGGGGCCTCCTTCTCTAGCTGGTGCAGCAGTTCCAGTGTGTGGTTTTAAAATTTAGATTCACAACTTAGGACAGCGAGTGGTTAGAGAAGAAATTATTTTTTGCTGTTTGCATTACCCATTTTAAGCTATAGACTGCACATATACATACCTTAACTTGAGGCAACACAACAATACCAGAATCCTCGGTAAAGGATATAATTTTATTAAAAATTTTACGAAATATAATTTTACAGCTGTCTTTCGCACCGTTAAACTGACTAAAGGAAAATTAGACTAAGTTAGGCCTATTATTCTCACAAATTCTGTCTAATAAAATTAATTATTATCTGTGCTGAAACACCCATAGAACTGCAGGCCACATAAATGTTTTACATAAGTTCTTTTGTGACTGAGGTATGAGTTGAAACTTGTCAAAGACAAAATTGTCGTTTTCTGACGAGGTGAGCCCTTGAGCAATTATAAAACATGAAGCTTAGATGGTGAAAATAGTACAGTGTCCTCGTTAAACAATTATCCCCGTGTATGTTGTACCCTCAAACTAGTGTAGTCACAGGCTACCCAAGCAAAGAAAAACAGTTTTAATGATTAAAACGTTTCAGTGAAATGTGATTAATCTTCCACCAGCAGTTTTTGACAAAATGGTTTTTCCGGTCCTCAGTTATGGCGCAAAGTGTGGAGATTCAAATGGTATCGCCGTATAAAGAATATTTACAATGCATTTTGTAAAAGTCTGCTGGGTGTTGGCAGAAGCTGCTGTAGTAGTGCCGTCTTGAGTGAACTTGGGAACTTTTTGTCAAATTGTTTTTATTAAAAGTCAATCAAATATTGGTTAAAATTATTAAAATTGCCGTCTTCGCGTAATACAAGTTGGTGTATAATATGGTTGTGAAATTAAACGAGGCGGAGAGGTCTATGGGCCACATCTGTTAAGGCACTCTTAAACAGGTATGGTTTAGGTTTTGTGTGGCTTGATCAAGGACTTGGGTGGAAAAGAATTACTTCTACAGGCCTTTGGAACAGACAATTAAGGAATGCTTTTTACAAGAATTTAATACAAACCTGTAAAACAACTCAAAATTTTGTACATACTCTCTCTTGAAAACAATATTTAATTTGATTTAATTTGGAAGCCGATGTCTCACTCAGTTTGCCCCATTGCTTCATAAGTTCCTTTGCAAGGTTCCCCGATGTTGAAATAACAGACTGTGGTCGAGAATTCTGGTCATAATTTTGTGGAAGATGAATTTCTCTACATGTATGTCCCTTCTACAATCATCTGAGAATGAGATTGCTGCCTAACTTATACCGGCTGGACCAGTACAAACGATCGTTCCTTTTTGAAATGACAATTTCTGATCCCAGTGTGCTGAAAATTTTTACTAGCTTCAGACTCGGACAAAAACTCATGAATGTCTAAAATATTACGTGCGCGTGTTAGCGTACTCGTGTATTGTACTGTATAAATGTTGTATATGTACTGCGGATCGTCGAGTTCAAAATAAAATGCCGAAGAATAGCAAACATACACTCAAATTTGTACTGTGGAAACTGCTAAACCAACCATCTTTACGGACACACGAACATAAAGCATATTTTACGCTAACAGGATTTGCACGCAAGTGGACGAGAAAGCATGCACTTTTTACCCAGAATATCCAGAGAATTCCTGGGCACACTCAAAGGCTTGATGGCAAGCCGTGCAGGCGGATTGAAGTGAGATAGTCGCTATCCAGCAGTCCTATAGGCATGGCTGGACGTAATGGATGAGATAATTGCAGTCGTACATGTAAACCAACACGAGTTTCAAAGTATAATTGAGACAATATGTAATTGAAGCAAAGGACTAACATGACTAATAGTAGCCGTCTTTGATTATATTGAAGAGAAATTAGGGTATAGTTTTTCTTCAGTATCGCGGCTAAGCCACCAAGGAAATTAGTTCGTGAATCGATTAGGACGGGAACAGTCACACATAGGAAGCTTGGGCCTTGGGAGTAACGAACAGTGCTGTAGTGGGGCGTAGGTGCACGTAGGCGCAGCCAACCACCTTTTGGCATATAAAGGTAGCGCCTTCGCATGTTAAATTACCTTATAGTGCGAAATCAATGCACTTAAAAATTCAGTGCTCAAGGTGATACGGTGGGCATTGGGCGTCTACTTACCTCTAATTTTACCACTACAACACTGGTAACAAAGTAGTGTTAAATGTGTCCCATGAAACTCGACACGGAGCCTTTTTGATTGCCACTCAGCAGGAGGACTCAAAAACTGAAAAGTACTTTGTATTGTAACTGGAATCGGTGGAGCGACTACCACCGATCTACCTAAAATGTCGACTATTCGTAGCCGGTAAAAATATTTGCAGCGTTGTGTACTTTTTCACTCGCTCGAATCGCGTACGAGAGAACCATGGTGACCACTTATAGGGAGTGAAACAAGAAAGAAGAAGATAAATATACCCAGTGGCAGATCTACGATTTCAGTAAGGGGGGGGGTTTAGGATTCGAGAGAATCCGAGGTGCGTAGCGCCGAGGAGAAGAAAGGTCGCGAGAGGGTTTCCCTCCTCCCGTGTAAGATTTTTTTGGATTTTTAGTAGCTAATTTCGTTTTTCTGGCGATTTTCTTTCCAGTTTTTATTTTTGATCCTGTCCCGAGGGTGGGGGGTTTAAACCCGGCCCCTGAAACCCCCCTGTAGATCCGCCTCTGGGTAATACCGAGTTTTATTATGCAATAAATAGGAAATACAAATCTACAAACTAGCTAAAGAGTTAAGCTTTCAAACACAGTGCTTGGATTTCAGACGACGTTTAACATTTACTTTTGAAATCACCTTTGAAAACACGTTAAAATGCACTAAAACAGTTGTCCCTTCCTGCTGGTTATCTCTTCCTGGTGAGACCCAACTCTCCATTTGGTCCCTCAAAAACGCCAACATAATTCGAAATCAATGACCTAACCATGGCAGCCTGCACGCAGGATCTATTGCGTTCACATATGGTAATGGTCTGCTGTCTTTAGGCTACGATTCTGCGAATGACCATTAGTCAATCTTGTTTACTACAGAGATCATCAAAACATGTGTGGATGCCGGCACCGGATGGGTCGGCTGCTGACTCAGATGACAGCCAAAACAAGTTTCTATAAACACAAACAATTGGCTTGCAAAGAAATAATATCGATAATATTATCAGACTATCATGAATGTCACGGATTTCATGACAAGCGTACAACAATTACGCTTCATAAAATCCAAACCCAGAATAACTGGAAAATCAATCTCCGCAACAACCACTATCTGACTATTAATAAAACTAATTTCTATTTCTCCATAATCCCTGATCAAGTTACCGCTAGCATCAGGAAGAGATGTTATCTCTTCCTGCTAGCATCAAAATATTTACGGAAATGGGACGCAAATCTCGTGAACCCAAAACATTCATCTGGTCGTGACAGATTTAGAAATTATAGTCCGTGCCGACCCACCTTCATACAATGCTTCAAACTCCAAACGAGACAACCTGCTAATGACTCAGCATGAACCCCCTACCGCCCAGATTCAGTCGACACTAGTTTGACGACACCGTTGGCTGATTGATTTGAGCCACCCGACCTGGGGCAACTGTTGCCGTTGTACTCGACACTCGGCTTATGTGACCGATTTCACTTCAAGAAAAGCAAGTTTAAGTCCTTTTTACGCAAGCGCCCAAGCTCAGCATGCAAGTCTCTGATGATCTCATTCTCCATTCTACTTAATTGAGCATTTTGCCCTCCGGCCCCAATGGTCATGACGCGGTCCAGAGGGATTTCTCAACGTTTGAGAATCTTGAAACGCCTCGAATTCCACCGCTAAAGCTATAATGGTGGTGTGTCCGCAGTTGTAGGGTGGTTAAACTGAACGTGACGTTCTAAAGACTGATCACCCAGGCCCGAAATAAACTGGTCTATAATTAATGTTTCCCTTGAAATATTGTCAAGTTCGGGATACACTTTTGCGGCCATTCGCTTTAGGGCGTACCCGAAATCTGCCGCTCTTTCGCCTTTGGCGCGTTTGCGCTTACGGAACTCATACCGCTCAGGGGGATTGAACCGCAGTTCTAAAAGATTTCTGAGAGAATGATAATCAGACAATTCATCCTCTGCGATTTCTGACAAGACTCTGAGTGCCGGTCTTTTCCGAGTCAGACTCGTACTGAATCGCTATCTTGGCGGGAGTCCACTGGCAATTGTTCCAACCCGAAACAATTTCAAATTGTTTAATAAAATCGACCCACTCGGTTTGAATCAAACGTAGGCGGTTGCTTTTCTTTTCTTTTGATTACATTAGGCAGAAGAGAATGTCCAGCTGCCGGACGTAACTCGTTAACAGACATTCTCGGACTGCGGTCATGGGGTGTTAGAAAGGGGTTGTTCGGGGAATGATGAATGTTCCGGCCGCCATTTAATTGCAGTACCTACGTCGTGGTGGTCAGGATCGAGCATTGGGGTAGTTCACGGCATTTTCAGTGGGTGAGAGCACTGAATATCAGCAGACAGGAGTTAACTATTGTGCAACCCTTTCCACGGAATTGGCCAAAATCAAAACACTAAAGACAACCAACGACCACAAGTAACCAGAGGAAATAATCAGAGTAGTTACCGCTCGAACTAACATTGACCAAATTACTAAAACTTTCTAACTATTAGGTGCGTGGTCGCCAAGAAAATTACTGGATTACAAAAACGGGAACCGGAATCAGGAACCCACCGACCATTGAATAACTGAACAAAAACTCAACGTACCCACGGAATATTCGAAAAAAATGAAGGATATAACCCTAAAACAACAGCAGGTGTCAATTAAGAGTTAAGCAAAAGGTGGAACGATAGAACGGCTTCCACGATCAATGGTGCCCGTACGTATAGTCGGTGAGTGCCTAGGACCGTGGCCAGTCAAAAACCCGCGTCTTGGTTAAGACAAGAAAAGGTTTCTGTTCCGTTCCTGATACTGGGAGTCGAACATAAGATTAGAGACAGGAAAGTTTTGGTATAGAATGTTAGTACAAGAAAAAAAGTTATCAACACAGGTTCATCCACAGGTCACTCGATCGGCTCCGACGGGAATCGGTGGAGCGACTAGCACCGATCTACTTAGTATAATGTCGACTGTTCGTAGCCGATAAAAATATTTGCCGCGTTGTGTACTTTTTCACTCGCTCGAATTGCATACGAGAGAACTATGGTGACAACTTTTAGAGAGAGAAAGGCTAAAATACTAGGGGGTTAAATGTAAAAAACAATCAAAATACAACTAAAAATATCGTCATCGGAAGTACGAAATAAGGAATTGGCCATCTTACACTCCCTTTAAAATATTATAACCCACTCTAGCTTCTGGAACTAACAAACTTAGTCTTAACCGACGACTCGACTCGACTCACGACTCCATCAATAGAAGGCGCTCCCGGCCCGTCACAGTATCCTCGTTTTTCAAACCGTTGGGTCATACTCATGATTTTTGCAGCGCATCTGTTAATCACGTTTCCACGCAACGTTATTCCCTAACACCCACACAGTCACGATCGATACTCGGCTGGATACGGTTGCATGCGCGCACCCAGCCTTCAATATGGGGGACTTGAATTTCTGACAAAGTGGACAAAAAAAAGGGTAGGCCTACCACCTTCAGAACTGTGAACTATGCGTCTGCTCTTTTTTAGTGGACTTTTGTCTCACTTTATCAGACTTTTTGTTTCTCTGAGGGGGACCTTTTTGCTTCGCCAAATGGNACGGGTGGGGGGGGGGCTCGTTCGAGCCCCCGAGCCCCCCTCCCCTCGGGTGCGAGCCATTTTCGACACAAAACTCGTTCTAAAAAACATTCATTGGTCAATTTTCAACGTACTATTCACTTCATCACTGTATGCTGTGTTTCTCGACGGACTGAGAGATAAGGAAAATTACTTAATTATTTGGTTAACGCCCGTGTAATTGTTAAGTCCGGCACTTACGCGGTGGTCATAACTTTTCTCCGTAGTTATTCGACGCCAACGCTATATATGTACGCGACATCGTGACTACGGAACGTTGTTTTTTATATCTCAGCAATTAACGGGATGGGTCTGCAGATTGCCTAATAGACTTAGCAGTGGCGGATTTAAGGGGAGACCAATATATAAGGGGCCATGTCCCCCAAGTTTCCCAGGTTCAATTAATTTGCTAGTTCAGGCCGGGGTGCGAATGTCTAGCGGGCAAAATCCTGGCTACTCTGCAGTGCTGCCCCCCAACTCAAAATCCTGGATCCGCCCCTATGCTTATATCAGTGGACGAGACGGTCTCGATAATAGCTTTAGGTCTCGCTAGTGGCGCAGTGGCGGATCTAGGATAGGGGGGTTACATGTTACCTCGGGGAATTGGGCAAAGCGCTATTGCATGTATGCACAGGAGGCCCGAAAGTTACGGGGGCTGAGGATGTACACTCCCTGTTCGCAAAATCTATCAATCACGGGTTAAAAATAAACAAAAAAAACGGGAACACGCATTCCCCCGCTGCGATCTGGGGTCTGAGGCCCCCCCCATCCGCTACCGCTCCTATACTTGCTGACCTCAATATTCCTCACGCTTCACGTTGTTGCTGTTTCATTTTGCTTGCGGCAGCCAAGGGGGGGCAGGCCCCCTAGCTGCCCCCCCCCCTATAAATCCGCTTATGTGGCGATTGAGTTTTGTTGGCTCACTCAAAGACTCCTTGGCTACACAGACCCTCTAGATTGGTTGGGGTCCGTGCTGCTGCGCACTTTTCCATCAGCATTCTTGGAATATTATTGGCTGTTCCGATCTCAAGAAATACAAGGCATTGTTTACACGCTATCCGTGACGTCAGAGTGTGAGGCCTCAGGAACAGGCCGCAGAGATGCCGAACAACTGTCTCTGGGAACTCTGGGAACACAAGTGTTGCCGCCCTCTTGCGGAAAAAGTTATTTTTTCAAACCGAGGCAGCATCCGTGAACGAGATCTGAAAAGTGTAGTTTGTATTCCATGTGGTGTCTTACAAATGTGTTCACGTTTTTGTTATTTCAAGGTTTTTTGGTGAGTGTTTGTACAGATAATATTTGTTAGTAATTTTCAAGCATTTTAGGGCGGACGAATGTAATGAAAGTTTTTCTGAGTATAAGAACGTGCTGCAACCGTGTACACTGTCTGTAGAACATTTCATTTTCAAGTTGGTTTGTATTCAGCACTGGCGTCCTCGGCTCAACTTCTGATCGTCCCCAAAACACTGTATACAATATTGTTTACAATCCGACTCCATTAACGGACATACTTGATATTAATATTTCTGTATCCTCTCGCTATGGTGATCATGGCGATTCCAAAAATGTATTTATAGTAATATCAAGTACTGAAGTAGTCGGATTGTACTTTTGTAAACAACAGGAATTCCACGGGTGCTACACTTCAGCCACCCATATCAAACACAAATCTTAATAATTTTATCCAAAACGGGTTCAGCTAGGCAACAGTTAGACAATGACCATCGTCTGTACTGGCCACAGGTACCTTTTTTAAGCAGCCCTCAACTTAGGCAATGACCATCGCCTCTGTCCCGAACCAGAGGCGATGCAGAGGCTATAGGCGCTCTGTACGCCGGAAGCATAGAGGAACACCTTAGGAGGTTGTCGATTTGTTTAATTCCTTCCAACTCGAACAAATACTCTCGTTATCAAACTTTGCCTACCCTCAACTTTACACCAAATAAAGAGAAAGTTAACTGCTATCCAGTATGGCCGCCTGCTGGACACTTCCGGAATAACTCCAAGCATGTCAAGTCTGAGTAATTTAATTCAAACATTTTATCTGCGTCAGCAACACGTTCACTAGTTACATTTGTTGACATCGAGCATGCGCATTAGTTGATGCTGAATGGCACATTTTGCACTCTACGCTTTGCATGAATGTTGGCGATTGAACAAGGAAAATCTGGAGGTATTTATGGTACTTATTGGTTCCGATGTTAACAAATGTAACTAGTGAACGTGTTACTGTTGCAGATAAAATGTTTGAGTTAAATTACTTTCAGATTTGACATGCTTGGAGTTATTCCGTAAGTGCCCGGCAGGCGGCCATATTGGATAGCAGTTGTATACCTTTCTCTTAACTTAGTGTATAGTTGAGGGCTGATTAAAGGTGGCGGTGGTGCTGGCGCAGCTAGCGCAGACAATGGAGCTCCTATAGGAACTTCGTTCGCCAGAAACTTTTCAGCGAATTATGCCTTGCACTTACTAAAACATCAAAGTCACGTTGTTACAAATACCTTTTGGGAATACAGCCATAGATGGACACCTTAGGAGGTCGTCAATGTATTTAATTCCTTCCAACTCGAACAACTTTTTCTTCGAGCAGTCCCTTGTTCAGTTCCCAAAGTTGGTAATTCGCCATTTTCACACTGCACACAATAGGAGATATGTCCATCATGCCACCTGCCGGGCGCAGTGTTAAAAATGGCGAGTTACCGATTTTGGGAACTGAACAAGGGACTGCTCGAAGAAAAACTTTGATAACAGGTAGTTTGAGTTGGAAGGAATTAAATACATCGATGACCTCCTCAGGTGTCCATCTATGCGCGTTGCTATAATACCTTATGCGCACAGAGGGTCACCTTTGGAGGCCATCAATGTCTTTAATTCCTTCCAACTCGAACAAATACTTCGGTTATCAAACTTTTACTTCTCTGCTTCCCCCAGATTAAGGTCTAATGGTTGGTCTCATTTCTAAGTCAACCAATGGCATTCAAGTACAAACTAGGTCATTAGGTGAACTGTTGACTTATTTTTAAAAATCACGTCAACTTACAGCAGTATGTTACTCAGTGACAAGATGGCGTCCAAGGCAAGGCACTTGTGTGAAAAATGTTTACATTTGAGCACATACTGCCACCTTCTTTCTTCAAATGACTTTCTCCGTTTTGGATAGGAACTGGTACTGTATTTTGCTTCATTTGGCCTTGCAACTACCACTGGTACGATTTTAATTTGCAATATTTCGGCAAAATTGTGTACCATGGTTTAACAAAATTGTGGAGTGTGTCTGTAAATACTTGTAACAGATGGGTTCATGATTGGCATGATTCTGGATAGTCAGTGAACCAACTCTTAAATAGTGTTGGAAGTTCGCACAGTGAAAGTGTAGAATCAAGTGCTATGC
The DNA here is from genome assembly GCA_002633005.1 of Phoronis australis. Classification (NCBI taxonomy): domain Eukaryota; kingdom Metazoa; phylum Phoronida; family Phoronidae; genus Phoronis; species Phoronis australis. The sequence continues at coordinate 1,489,280 of NMRA01000014.1, read as the reverse complement.
AGATCACACTTGAGTATCTGATATTATTCTTCTACATGCTTCAAAATTTCTTTCGCATGAACACATTTATTTTAAGAAATAATACGGCGAATAGAACTGCATCGAAAGAACTCGTTCACTCTAAGATTTGACTTTAGTTTTGGCTTGTCACTCCGTCATTCGCAACTTTTAATCTACCTGTGAACTTATGAACTGGAGTATTCACTGGACTCATTGGCTGGCATTCTGGTCACTACACAAGGTCATTTGTAAGTGTAGAATACGGCAGACGATTTTATTCGTGCTTGTTGAAGGACTTGGTAAAAGGAGGCGAAATACGTGTCAAGGGAATTTGATTTGGTCAGTAATAATACACTGAACAAGAATTTTCCTCCCATTCTGATGGTTTATATCGGATCCATTTCACCGAGTGGGGAAAATCCCTCCAATGGACCTTCAGTTTTGTTTAAGAGTTGAGTATTGGCTAGACTCTGGATAGTACATGATATGAAAACCTAAGCATATCCATGAAAATCTGTCAAGGTTCACTCGAGTTTCCTTCGCTGGGTGGTGTAAGTTATGCGAAATCATGCCAGATCACGAACAAAAAAACTCCAAGGGATCAAATCTTACAAATTCTGGACTCCCGTATATATATCTTCCCATGTGGCCAGCCAGCTAGCTATATGAGTTCTCTTAAGGCTGTCTTCCATATACTGCGTGTTAAGCTCCAACTGACCCGAGGGACACCTTAGGAGGCCGATGTCTTTATTTCCTTCTAACTCGAAAAATGTTTCCGTAATCAAACATTAACTTTTTTCTAGCAGTTCTTTGTTCAGTTTTCCAAACTGGTAACCGGTCATTTTTACACTGCTAGCGTCAGGGGATTTTACATCACATGGGTTTCACGATCAGCTTTACATATTTTTCCTTGGAAGGTGGCATAAATTCTTCCTCTGGTCTCCAATTAGTATCCCTCATTTCTAAATGCAGGATCGATCTCTTCAAAAAATGGGAATATAGTAGGTCCAAGAATTGTTACTGTTTCATTAACGCAGGCTTCAATACTAACGCTTTTTCTGATAATAACATAGGTCAAGGATTGATATTGTTTCATTAACCCAGGCTGAAACACAACATACATACTTCCTAATAATAATTTATAAGTAGGTCATGGATTGATAGTTTCATTAACCCAGGCTGAAACACAACATACATACTTCCTAATAATAATTTATAAGTAGGTCATGGATTGATAGTTTCATTAACCCAGGCTGAAACACAACATACATACTTCCTATTAATAATTTATAAGTAGGTCATGGGTTGATATTGTTTCATTAACCCAGGCTGAAACACAACATACATACTTACTAATAATAATTTATAAGTAGGTCATGGATTGACACTGTTTCATTAACCCAAGCTGAAACATCTTCAAAGTGGGGTTAAAGTCCCGATACGTCTTTGTGTTGGTGACAACATACTTTCTTGATATGACTACTTTAGCACTGCTAAACCTTTCCGGATAACTAAGCAGCCGTTGAGAGATTTAAAAGTAGTGTGCAGTTGCTGCATTAAAATAGCTACCATTTATTTTGTGTTTGCCTTGTGGAGTGGAGGCTAAATGCAACAATAGTAAGTACTTTGTTATTCAGTCTAACAATACCAACCTTATACATTTTTATTTGACAGTGTTTCATTTTTGTCAGAAGCATGACCGTTCAAATAGTGAGGCAGGTATGACTGCATGTTCACTGATGGCTAGTTGTTGATTATTGCGAAACACTTACATCACAGAAGTGTTTTGAGCATGTGTATTGGACAGTTGCTTCAGTTTTGCTTTCAGTGAAAACTCCTTTATTTTTGTATTTTACACTTTCGCTTTATGAAGGTAAAAATATGAAACAGCCTCGTAGTTTTTGGTGAGATTTTGATCTGATATTTTTCATACGCTTCAGATTTGAGCCATGAGTGGTTATGGACGTGGGGGTCGGGGTGCCGCCCTCCTGCAGGCACTCAATCAACCAGTGCGTAAAGTGGGCCAGGCTCCTGCACAGGAGGTGAGTCGGACATGTACAAAGTCACAGGGAAATTGTGCAACCATATGCGATGATTCAGAATGAAGCGTGTAAATATTCTAAAGCTTCAGACATTCCTTTTTACATTGTTGTGGTGGAGGAACTGTGATGCAGTGATGCAGGTTTGTATTCACCGAGTGGTTTATGTTTCACGATTTAAGAACAAACTTGAGGTCAGAATCCGAATGATACGAAGATGTTTTCAAGCTCAGTGGCGTGCTTGTGGTGTGGTTGTAAAGTAATGGCTTGCAAACAGAAAGATCCCGGAATTGAATCACTGTGAGATTTCCATTGCTTCTCCAAACAGTTTTTAAAGGAATGAAAATCATGGCATTAGTCAATACAAAAATGTTGACTATTAGATATTGATTCCAGTTGAGATTATAAATGCATAATATGCGCAAACCATTCAGTAGTGTCTGCTTTAGTTGAAAAAGGGAATTTTTACCTTTTGAAAAGTAACACTTGAATTTGTGTTCATCATCTAATTCCATTTCAGGAGGCCAGTGCAGCAGTTCCAACGACCACTCCTCCTCCTGTTTTGCCCATGGGGCGGGGAGCAGTGTTGGCATCATTAAGTCAAGCACAACAGATGACTCAGAACCCACAGGCTCAGGCTCAGCCAAGAGTTCCCATGGGTGGGTATGGTAAATGGTTTGATGACTTTGGTGTTTGTGGAACTTACTGTATACAGTTGGTTCAGATTAGGCCAGTGAAAAGCACTATCAAAGGCTTCCAATAGTTTCACTTAGAAATAATTTGTTGAGAGCATGAGGATACTGCCACTTGCTATTTTTAATTTTTATATGTGGAAAATTGTCGATCGTAGGTACGCAGTCCACTGTTGCTAGGTATTGGTACCATTGTGTGGTCTCCTGAACGTCAGTGATAACAGATGTGTTGGTGTTGCAGGGAGGGGCGTTGGCCTTTTACAGCCCCCAGTAACAAGGCCTCAGTCTGTAGGTGCTTCTACGCCTGCTGAACACGCTCCTGTTCGACCAATGGGAAGAGGCATAGCTGCCTTTAGGTAAGTACCGAATGGAAAGGATTTTTTGGCTTATCACTTTTTTGTTTAGAATTGTCCAGTGAACCGCATTGTTATGTAATGATAAGAGGTTGATATGTAAATGTTTTCTTCAGTGCCAGTCAGCGCCAATCTCAGTCCATGCCTCATGCTCCGAGCCAGCTCGATGGGATGTCTGCAGCCACAGGGAATGTTCTTTCCCAGCCTGCGAGGACATCTCCCCCCGCACTGAGTGCTCCCTCCGAGACCGTCAGGACCTCCCCGCCCGCTGCGAGTGCCTTACCCCAACAACCAATGATGTCTGCTCCACCTGACATTTCCCGCCTTAAAATTGATGATCAACCTATCATCACTAAACACGGGTCTTCTGGCAATCGGTGAGTGTGCTATGTGTGTTACTCGTACTACTCAAACTTTGGTTGAGTTGGTAATCGTAGTTGTAAGTTTCAACTGGTCTGTTCTTGTGCTGATACCTTGTAGTTGCACTGTTCTTTATATAGTCAGTGAACCCTGAGATGTAGAGTTTTAAAAAAGGTTTTGTGATTACTTTCGCCTGGTTATGTTTTCAACATTTGGCACCTAATTCATTGGACGTGTACTTTTCAAAGGAAAAACGTTCCCAAGTTTAAAATTCCACATTTTCGTGTAGTCTGCCAATTAAAAATGACAAAATTTGAAGATCGTGTACAATGTGTCATTATTGATAAAAGACATTGTTTCAGGCATTTTAACAGAAACGTTTAAACCTTGTTGGTTACATTAAACAAGTTTAATGAGCTAAATAAGTCAAAATAGCAGTAAAAATATTATTAAGTTTTTGAAAATCGTACTGCCACATAGAGGTAAAGTATAACATTAGTTTACATTACGTATACCTGGACAGGTTTAATGTTTATATTAAATAAGTGATAGATTTAGGTTTTCAAGCTTTTTTCTTGTTATGTGTATGGGAGGGGTGGTGATATTTTGTTAAGAAAATGTATGATAGAGTAGGAATTGTGAATGATAGCTGATCTTCATTATGGTTTACTTTGCGGTTAACTTTTACTAGACACACTCGCCCCATATCACTATCACAGGGCCATAGAAAGGTGGCAATTTACAAATTCTAGCCTACTCACCCACCAACTATTTCCTTTCCTGGTCTCCTGTGGAAATATAGGTAATGTGATGGACAAAGTTGTGCTTTTCCATGTTCATTGAGACATGAAAAGAGACCAAAAGTTGAATATTGATCAACATTACCAGATTATTGTTGAAGTTTCAATGTGCATCCCTGCATTGCAATATTCCAATATTTCTACAGCTTACAAAGGTGTAATGAAAATTGCTCGAAAAGTTGATTTTTGGAAAGTTAATGATAGACTCGTACAGTCGGATTAAATAGCGTTAGTGTCATACCTAATGTGCCCGCTCTTAAAAGTGGATCAAAATTTATAATGTTGGGCACATGCTGTTATTAATTACCAATTATGAGTGTTGGAATGGTTATGGAAAACATAAGAAGTGTCGTACGTGGAGTTAGTCGGCCTTCCTGTCGTGTATGTTCACCCCGTACTTTGTTATTCAGATTTTATTGATTTCTTAAATGTTGTTTTGATAACAAAAACAATGTAATTGAAGTTGCACTATTTGCAGCCAAGATAAAAGTAATCTTTAAGCATCATTTTCGCAAAAATTAGTACAGAATGAATTTTGACGCAAACCAGTTTTGCTGAAATGTTTTCTCAAATGATACCCTTTGAAAATATGACATTTTAAGCAAATTTAAAACTGACAGCTGAAACTCATGTTGGTACTATTCACTTGAGCATATTGTTGTTAACAGCTGTTTCAGTGGGTGTTCCATTTCCATCTTAGAACATTGTCAACAGCTGTTTGACAGTGTGTTCATGGTCCACCTAATCACATTGTTAACTGCTGTTTCATGGAGTGTTCATTTTCATCTTGGTACACTGTTAACAATGGTGTGTTCATGTTCCGTGTTAGCACATTTTAACAACTCATTCACTGTGTGTTCATGTTCCATGTCATAACATTGTTAAAAGCTGTTTCACTGTGTGTTCATGTTTTCTCCTTCAGCCTTCCACTGAGTGCCAACTACATCCGTGTTAACTGTCTCAATAAAGGTGTTTACCAGTATGTGGTCCACTTTGATCCGGTCATAGACTCCATGAGGATGAGGAGTATTCTCCTGAATGAGCACAGAGACGTCATTGGCCACACGTCCAGCTTTGATGGCATGAGCCTCTTTTTGCCCATCCAGCTCCCTCAAAAAGTAAGTTGTCTGTACTCCATCAGTATGTATCCCGAGAGAGGTTGACAGTAGATCTGTTTGTATTCCAGAAGTGAGAGAGGTTGACATTAGTGTTGTAACCTGGCATAGTATTGGTGTAAATAATTCTAGTATTTATTCAAGTAATTCTTTTCCTAAGAATGATTTATCCATGGCAGTGTTCAATTATCTGCGTCTAATTGTTCTGGTTGTTTTCTGTCAAAGCTTCGTCATATGTTTAAAGAAGTAACGCACTCCAGTTCTCAGTATTCTGCCGAGAGACTGCCCTTCATACACTCATGACAGGAACAGTTTCAGACCTGCCCATGAGGGACATATAATTTCCCGTAATTTCAATTGTTTGGGTTCTCAGTGTTACCGGAATTAATCCTGCATAAAAAGACGCCTGCAAAATAAATTGAATGTTGAAACACTTGAAAATGTAGCTTGCGCTGCACTCCAACTGATCATACTTTGGAACTTCGTGGCTGTTACTGCCCTCTGTTGGTGATGAAATCAATGTACATTGCTATACTTTGTACTGGTTTGTGTGAAATTCAGCCTAATGTCTACAGTCAGCCAAAGGCTCTGCAATACGTGTGTTTCTCCTTGTTATATCTGCTATAAATTTACGATATGCTCTTAATGTTGAGGGGGACAGTAATAGTTTTTATGTGTCACAAGGGTAGCAATTATCATTGTTAATTCTTTTATCAATTGAAATTGTCAGTACATAGCCAGGTGAACTACAGTTAACCTGTGCTTTAGCAATGCAGAAACCAAGTGTAGAGCAATGCAGTAACCAAGTGGTCTGCAAGAGTAGGCAGGAATTAAGAGATGGTGTCTGATAAATCATGCACTATGGGAATTTTGAGGCGGATAAAAGTCGACCACTTTTTGTGAAATTAAGTCTTCATTATCAACTGTGAGAAAAAACGGAATGTTTTCTTTACTGAAGTACGAGGTTGGAAATATGTGTTTACTTTCACTGGAAATTCCCATTGGTGCTCTTGAGGTTTTGCTTTACCAAGATATCAATTACTTTTTACCTTACATTTGCAGTTATTTATTTCTCGATTGGTTCAAATTTACTAAAAATGCAGCCAATCCCACACTAAAAGTGAATTAGATTTTTTAGAATGGACGAACGTTGGAAGCTAATGTTTTGCTTGAGTGTTTATTTCTATTGTATAAATATGTTGCCTAAGTTTCCTACAAATTCAACGACACCCATCTTCCAGGTGTTGTGATGTTGTCAGACAATTATTCTTAAAGTTGTCATTGCATCGTTTTCACTGACATGGAGTTAACCTGCAAATATATAGATGGGTGAACATTACAATACTGGTCAAGTTTTGACGAGTAGTTACAGTCGTTTAGTCATTTACTATTTCCCCATTTTTCATTAGTGTCTTGCCAACTCTTCACAGGAAACAGTTTTGTCGTCTGTGAGGAAGACAGATAACCTGACTGTTCAAATAACAGTGAAGCTTGTTAAAGTCCTCAATCCAGAATCTTGTATCCAAGTGTATAACATCATTTTTAGACGGTAAGTCTATTTTCAGAATCTCTTGAAGAATTGCATCATGGTTAGAATGTGCACTGTACTAACCGCTGGTACCTGTTTGTGAATATTGTTATCGAAAGTTTAGGAACCCTGAATTGCAATATAATGCTCATTGAGTCTTTCAGCGAAAAGTCCATCTGACATCTTTGAATTTTGCTGGTGAGACAATTAGAGACACCGATTTCAAATTTTCTAAAATATTAAATTCCATCTTTACAATGTAATATTGGAAAGTTCCTCATGTGCAGTCAATGAGTTGCGTACAAGTTAACGTTTTCAGCTGTAGGCTCTACAGTCTTTGTCAAACTAATGGTGTTGTGAGTGGGTTGGACGTGTAGGTATCTGGCTAGGCATACTGATTGATGTCTATTCATGCTGGAGGCACCTTACTTGTTAATGTTAATGTGATAAGCTTCCCGGATCAATCTTGTGCTTATGGTACAATTTTGTGACAGGATTATACAACTGTGCCAGTCAAATGAATTTGTTTCGTGATCTGTAGCAATATTCCGAAGTAATAAATAGCAATTTAAAAATGACCTTCTTTTCTGAAAGTATTGTGCAACAGCTCTTATTTTAACGAAAATTGAGGTTTTTTTTGTTTCTCAAAGCGGGAAACAGAACGGGACCACTTTCATAAACAATGAACAACTAGTTGAGCATATCTGCTATGAAACGATTGTCAGGGCTTTCCAACCAGAATCATGAAATTTTTTTCTTAAAGTTTGGTCCTTTGACCAAAAATATTGTAATTACACAAGGCTTGGAATTTTCCGCGGAAACGCGGATTTACGCTTTTTTCAAATTTCTGTCCGCGCATTTTATTATATTTCCGCGAAAAAAAAATCGTATTGGATATAAAATTTCCGCGGCAAATTTCTTTCTTACCACGGCGTTGCCGACGACGTTCACCTCGAAAAGCGGAAGTTGCTTTTTATGTTTCGGAGGAATGTAAATTGTCAACATTGCCGGGGCATCTGGGATAGCGTGGTGGGATTTTCAATGGCGTTTCGTGTGATTGTAAACCGCGGTGACAAATACTACGGCTCTGCAGCCAAAAATGTGTGGGAGGTAGTGGATTGACGGGATAAAAAGACGCAGACGCATGCTACTGATGGTGGTAACGTTTTTTTAGTCCTTTTTTTTAGTCCTCCAAATTTTTGTCGGCGAAAGGTTCGCATCGACTATTTCAAGGCTGGGTAGCGCGCATGTTTTGGGTCGTAAAAGTTTCCGCGTTTTTTGTCATTGGTCATTCCAAGTCCTGATTACAGTATCTGCTTCATGAAATACGAAGTCAATTGAAACCACTTTCTGTAAAATAAGTCATATTTTGTAAATTTTGTCTGTTTTCTGTTATCACGTAAATTCAGAGTTTCTGTAATAATGAAGTGTGTAATACTGCTGTAAACCCATTATTTTTATCTTGATTACAGCATTATGAGAATCTTGAACATGTGCCAAGTGGGTCGTCACTACTATGATCCTAAGCATCCTGCTCAGATACCACAGCACAAGTAAGTCTCATCTTTGCCGCCCTGTTATTTTAGTGTTAGAGTTGTATTCAGACCTCTACATCAGCGGGTCAAAAATGGACAACTGCAGGTTCAAGTAAGATGGAACAAAGGTGAAACCCCTATGAGGACCATTCTGACCACGGTTTAACCATAGAAAATAAGAAGCGTTAACTCGTTATTTCACTACTCATTTTTTGTGAACTTCATGAAATAAATCCATACATTCGACATTCTCCATTGTGTTAAACAGGACGTCCCGAGCTAATACACTCGATAAAACTTGAATGACAAAACATAAAGCATTGTGATTATGATTGTGTGCTGAATTCTACTGTTATTGAACATGGTCTGGATTGGGTAGCTTGAGGTGCTCTCACTTGACCTCCAATATCTATATGAATGAACATGGTCTAAGACTGGTAGTTTGAGGTGCTGTTGTGTGGCCCCTAATTTCTACATGAATGAACGTGGTCTGGGACTGGTAGTTTGAGGTGCTGTTACTTGGCCTCTAACATTATCCTATATTCACAGTCCCTTAAACATGTTGTTATTCTACTACTCAGGTTGGAGGTGTGGCCTGGCTACATCACTGCCATAAAGGAACACGAGGGAGGACTGCTGCTCCTGACTGACGTCTCACATAGAGTGTTGAGAACTGAAACTGTCTTGGATCTTATGTGAGCTTTTGTCTTCTCTCTCATCTTATCTTCACGATTGTTCTTTTGTAATTTTAAGTAAATCAGTTTTATTAGCTTTTTACTTTAATTTTGTATTAAAGTTGTATACGCCGACGTTAATCGTTTTTGTGTCAAGGAAACACCTTGTTGTATTTTGTTTTGGCGTGTAAAGTAACCATCTCATCGTTGACTTGGTTATGTATCTCAAGTTTTTTTTCTATGACAGGTCACAGCTGTACAATCGCAATCCTAGGTCCTTCCAAGAAGAGGCTACAAAACTGTTAGTGGGCACAACTGTGCTGACTAGGTACAACAATAAGACTTATAGGATAGATGACATAGCCTGGGACAAGTCACCTAGCAGTACCTTTGAACTGCACAATGGTGAAGTGACCACATTTGCAGACTATTATAGGTAAGTACCATGTATGGACTGGCTATGCTAAGTGAGTTATCAAGCCCCATTGTTTAATTCACATCATTTTCTTTGTAATTAGATAGACTAAAGAAGACTTGCACAACGAAAACAGCATCTCAATTAGTTTATAAAACTAATATTTGAATATTAAGTAGTAAATCTCAAAAAGTTCAACACTTATTAATGTTTTTCATTGTATTATGTGAGTTTCTGTTTTAGAAAAAGCTACAACAAGACTCTGCAAGACAAAGACCAACCCTTGTTGATCCACAGACCCAAGAAGAAAGAGCTGGGAGAGGTAGTCTAATGGGATCACTGTGTTAATAAGTGCATTTATTGTTCAGGGTGTTGATAAAACATTCTGGTGGTGTGGGTATAACACAACACACTCTTGTGTCAAATGACTGTGGTGAAGTTGTGTTAAAGGGCTGTTAAGGAACTTTGAACTGTACAAAGGTTAGAGCTGGGGTCATCATTAGGGTATGGTTTTGTACAGTTGTGTGATAGGGTTTAGATGCAGTGTATCAGTTTTGTGGACCTACTTAATGATATTCTTTGGCTGTGAGCTGTTTCAAAAATAAAAGTGAGGTCCTCACTGACCTTATTTGGTGATTCATCTGATCTTCCAGGCTTTTACCTTCTTTATCTGTCACATTCAGTCTCAGCTTTGGTTTCAAAGTACTTGTCTGCACTTTGTTGTAGTGAACGCATTCAGGGTTTGTACTGGTGCTTGAAATTCTTGAACATCAGGGAATTGAGGACGAATTTTAACAGGAAAATCCTTTGATTTTAACAAATTGCTTAAAGTCAGTTATAAAATTATTTAGAACTAGTTGAAACATAAATTGTATTGTTGGTATCAAAAGCATGTAACAATGCACAGTGAAATGTGCTGTTGACATCTGAATGTGTTGTTAATAATACGTTGTTCACTTGCCCGACTCGGCTCAGATGTGTGTTAGTGACCCTGCTATGTCAATGATACAACACAATTTTCTACCTCCGCAAATAAAAGCGGCGATTTCAGGATGTTGAAATTAACAAGCAGAATCTAAATCATTCTCACCAATGTCTGACACTGGCAGTTTCAAGACCTGCCTATAGGGTTTACAGATTTGCCGGGATTCTGGATAGCACGGGCACGTGACAGATTAGTGGAAATAATTTCTGTAAAAAGATTCGTGCGAAATGAAATGCTGCTCTGTCAATAAGTTGTCCAGTATGTGTGCATGGCTTGACTTCATTAAACTCTATCAGCTAAAAGTTTCATTTCAATCAGACAGTTTTGACTCATTCTGCCATTCTTAGTGGACATTTTTATGTTACTATTCAGCACCTTATTTTGGGCAAGCTACTCCAAACTTAGGCAGTTATTGAAAGAATTTTGTCATTAGCCTGAACCATAAAGCCTTTGTTGACCTGTGTTCACCTAAACATCGTGTCAGCTGAACAGACAGTGATTTTAGTCATCTGCAGCAATGAGCAGCGCCAGTCAAATTCATTAGGTCGATTGCCTGTGATGGCATTCTCTAAGTTTAAAGACCTTTTGTGGAGCACTTACCCTCTCTAAACCCAAATATGTAGAAGTGCTTCACTTGCGGTGTAGTCATGAGTGTATTTGATCACTTTGAATTGCTCTTGCTGTGTTCATCATTATGGTTCTATCAAAGTTTGCTGTTTCCTAATGACTATGGTACAATAATCCACTTTGTTTGCAGACTCGGGCTGAATTGATTTGTTTGATGCCAGAGCTGTCTTACATGACTGGGCTGACTGATGCCATAAGGAGCGACTTCAGGGTTATGAAGGTAACTTTTGTATCTGGCCTTAATTCTATTTGTTGGGATCACACGCTTTCATTTTGAGAAGACTGATTGATAATGTTTAATGTTTATCTATTCCCATTTTAATGAATGTCATTGTTAACCATACTGTGTTGAGATGGGGAATGTTTATAAGAAGGTAGATAAGACTTCTGATGAAGTGGCTGAGCAGCTGCTTGAAACGAATGTTCACAAACAAAGACTTGAGGAGAGTCTGGCTCAGTGGTTTAAGCTCTTGGCTTTCGTTTGGGAGACTTGGGGTTGGAATCCTGGCTTTACTAGCTGACAGTCAAACATTGTACAAAGGTGTTTAGTCCCCTGAGTTTGGTCTTACTAATGAATGTATGCAAGGGAGTGAATGAGAACCTGGATATAATGTGAAAGCAATATCTGGGGCTGTGCTAATATCAAAAAACAGGCTTGCTATCAACTGTCGTATTAGTAATGTGCATTAATGTGCACAATGATAACATATAAGCCAACCATATGCACAATGGTAGTATACCAGCCAATCATGTGCACAGTGATAATATACCAGCCAATCATGTGCACAATGGTAATATACCAGCCAATCATGTGGACAACGGTAACATACCAGTCAATCATTGTGCACAGTGATAATATACCAGCCAATCATGTGCACAGTGATAACATACTAACTAAGCATCAGCCCAATTATAAGATACCAGCCAAATGGGAACAAGGTAACTGTCATGTTTGACTAAATTACAAATGGCATACACGTGGTGGAATGTCACTTACACATAATTAATTATAGTGAATTTGATTAACTTAAAAGTTAATCTGGGATACTCAGAAAATCAAAATTTAGCTAAAATGACATTGAAAACTGTTGCCTTCCCCTTTAACTTGCTATATTTCTGGACTCGATTTTTAGTATTTACAAAAAACATGTTGTTATTTCAAATGAACTTTTATCATGGAAATGAACAATTGATAAGAAAAATAAATTGTGCAGGGTTTCAGGTAGCCTTGTGAAATTAAATCAAAACATTCGACACTCGCCAATGTGACTTTTTTAATCAGTGACCGCAGATTCCAAAATCAGTCAGTGTTCAAACCAGAACTAACTGTAATGGTTTTTGTCCTAACCCTAAAGTTGTTGGAAATCCCATTTAAACTGACTGTCATGTTGATTAAGACTGGTGTCCCCTTTGAACTGCAGGACCTGTCTGCTCACACTAGAGTGACTCCAACTCAACGCCAGGCGTCCATGAGACAATTCATCAACAACGTCAACAGTGTCCCTGAGGCGCGTGAACAGCTGGAGAGATGGGGCCTGAGACTAGAGAGAGACACAATTGAACTGGAGGGAAGACAACTGCGCCCGGAGAATGTTATGTTCAGGGACACGAAGGTGGAAGCTGGCTATAATGCTGACTGGAGCAATCATGCGACGAAAAATCAGACTATTGAAGGGGTGAGTTGACGTGAAACTTGTCGGCTAATTACTCATCTCTGTGATTGATTGGAGAAGTTATTTGGAAGCACAATATATAGCATCCATGTGAATATAAGGTAGGTTGAAAATTGCCAAATTTTTCTAAGAACGAGTTTTGTGGAAGAAGTGGTCCATTGCAAATCACTGAACCGTGTCCTGTAAGTGTTGTGACATGGTGTTGGAAAGTAACACTGCATGATGCGGGCTATGTGAGCCCCCCAAGGTACATCATTAGTGCAAAGGTCACTTATTTCCGGAATTTTTTGTTTTCACATTTAATGAATACACTGCACTGTTTAGCATAGATTATGTTAAAATGTTATTTTCATTTAGTTTCTGCTACAGATTAGAGCATAGTTAGGGGCGTACAAGTATATCTTAAAGGTAGTTATAATGGTGATGTAAACAACCATGCAATTAGAAGTCAGACTATTTAAGGTGTGTTGTGGGGTAGTCAACAAAAGTGATGATGCTGTCTTGTGCATAGTTTGTGACAAATGTTAAAGATTTCTAGGTCTCCAGAAAGGTAGCAGAGTTAAAGAATGTATTATTTTAACAACAGATAATTCATAAAGAAAGTTTGTGACTATGCCCTGTATCCTCCTTGAAGGTGCCGCTACACAACTGGATCATGGTGTTCACACCCAATAATCGCAATAAAGCGATGGGCTTCGCTGATATGCTGCGCAAAGTAACACCTGTCATGGGGATTGATGTGAAGCCACCCAGTGCGGTGCAGTTGACAGACGACAGGACGGAAACATTCCTACGCAGTCTACGCAACAGTATTACGCCTCAGGTAAATCAATTGCTCGCTTGATTTTGTGCTCGCTTGATTTTGTGCTCGCCTGCTGGGCAGAAAGCAAAGTGAGAATGAATTTAGTGTCGTATGGTTTATTTATAGCGCACTTGCAACCATTTGGCACGATTTGATATTAGTATTCATTCTATCGTCGAATGTAATCACTGACATGTGGTCTGTTCATTCATGGACTACAAATGCATCAGACATCAGAGGAGAATCTGGGAAGAGGCCTCCAAGGTTTCCCCTTTCTGGGGGAGACCTTTTCTCATACTTTCCCTGCACTGAGTTTGTCAAGGCCCCTGTAACCAACTTCACCAGCGACTACGGAGATACTCCAGGCCTGTAAAATCTACCAAAACAGTTCCATATTTCGGAAATGGCTGGCTGAATTCTGTTGAAATTTTCAATTATTATGCTTTACATATTGTTAGGAATTGTTCATTTTTGCATGTGGAGGGGTTATCAAAAGTAGTGATGAAAAAAACAGAAGTTGAATAAAACAAACTAATAATTTAGAGTGCCAAAAAATTAGTTACGATATTTGTGTTGTTGCTTTGCTAGGAATGGACCTTTTGTGATTAATTTTAGTATAAAGACATGGTCAACTTCTTCAAACTTAGTGTGTTTGGACATTTGGTTAAGTGCACAGAGCAGCTGATTATGTTACTGGCATTCTTAGGTTTGCAGTGCTGGTTTGGTAGCTCACTCACCTCACCGTAGCAAAATGAAAGCTTTTGAAATGGCTGATAAATTCAGATGCGATTACTGTCGTGCTAAGTCTTACTACCTCACACAAATTGCGGTTGTGGTAATACTTTTCCCTTCTTGACTGACTGTATAAGCCCTGCCATTCACTTGCGTTACTCGTGTGTCGTTTCAGACCCAGTGTGTTGTCATTGTGTGTCCAACTAGTCGAGATGATAGGTACAATGCCATCAAGAAACTATGCTGTGTCGAGTGTCCTGTCCCGTCCCAAGTCATCAATGTTAGGACAATTGGTGATGACAGAAAGCTACGCAGCGTGACTCAAAAGGTGGCACTGCAGATCAACTGTAAACTGGGTGGCGAGCTGTGGGCCCTTGAGATTCCACTGGTAAGTTTACATGGTGATGTCTGGTGAAGAGAGATTTAACATTATCTCTGTTATAAATTTCAGCAGGTATGTGGGTGCATTATGTCAGCACTTCTGTCTGTCTGGCTGTATGTTGGGTGTTCATAAAATTGTGCAGAAAATGTTCCTATTATGAATGGGACAACATGAGCAAATTCGTGGACGAATCCAAGCTCTGGTGTGCCCTCTACTGACAATTTTATTTTTTATGTTTGCATCTTTATCTTGAGAGCTCCTTGTCAGATTTTCGGGAAATTTAGCAATTAGGTATCTATTAAGAATATAATGACACCTTCTTTTATGGCATCTGCCTCTCTGTTGGCCAAACGACTCTAAGGATGATTGTGAAAATGATGTATATGTTCCTGCTGGGAAGAGGATGACTTACAATGATTTGACAACTCTATTTCTGTGATAATGGGTGGGGACCACTTTCGGACAGATCCAACTGCCATTGTGTCCCCTCTTTACTTTCAGAGTTCCTTGATGGATTTCCGTGAAATTTGGTTTTGTTGTGTGTTCTAATTGTTTTTTCAATGCCATCCTTTATAGTTACTAAAATGTCTGTTATACATGTATTGCAGAAAAAGGTTATGGTAATTGGTATTGATGTGTACCACGAGGGTTCTGGCAGTGGAGGTAAGCGTGGCCGCTCCGTCTGTGGCTTTGTTGCATCAATGAACAAGACTCTGACCAGATGGTTCAGCAGGGTTGTCTTCCAGATGCCTAATGAAGAGCTTAGCCCAGGACTGAAGACATGTTTGATGCAGGCCATCAAGAAATACCACGAGGTATAATGAGGAGGGTGTTCATGTATCGTGGGCAAGGGGATCTTGGGTGGTGTTATGAGGGGAGCTTTCATTGATGGTGGTTATTTGGTGTCTTCAGCTTGGTCTATGCCTGAATTTTGCGAACGAGTTTTCTCCACTGAATAACGTGCGACAAACTGGTTCTTAGAATACAGGCATGTTATATCTGACCTTTGCCCTACGGCTGTGCAATATTTCCAATTAATTCATTGAGTTGATAGTGCAACATTTGTTATTTGTCATCTTTCTAATCAGTTTAACATATACAGGTCTTGCAAGTGTCTTGGATTTACCTATATTCTACGTACTACTTAAAAGTATCAAAAAATTGTTATGTATGGGTTTTGAAATGTTCTGGATTTTGAGCATTTATTTAATTTGGCTGAAAGTAAATACTACCTTTGAAATTATGTTATTCACATGGTGGGATATCATTTGTGTTGGAAATCATGTCAAGATATCAAGCTCTAAATTTCGAAGGTAGATATTCCAAGGAATTGGATTGCATTTGGATAGTGGGAGAAGGAATCAACCTCGTTTTGTCACGCTGACTTCAGCAGTGTGAACTTGAGTGCCTACATTATCGGAATGGATCAGGAATTACAATGTGATACGGCATTAGCTGGGCTGTGGTCCAGTGGGTAGATATCAACCCACTGGGCTGTTGTCCAGTGGGTAGATATCAACCATGTCAACCGCAAAACAGTGATATGATGAGCTGGATTTTATGTCGCTTTTTAGTTGAATATGATTTGAAACTGAAATTTATGTTCTCCATTGTATCTCACCATCTTCTTTGGAAGTATAGTCTTTCAGAAAATATGATGGATATTGTGTCAAGCTTTTACTTTCAAAACATGAAATTTTAAAATGAAAGTTAAAGATTATGTGCCAAATCAATTGGCTGCCCTGGACGGTGCATAATTAACAAACATTTTACCAACATACCATCACATTGCATGTGCGACAAACTTCTGGTTGATGTGTTCATTGTGAATGTGAGTCATTTGGTTCACGTGTTCACAGTGAATGTGAGTCATTTGGTTCATGTGTTCTCTGTGAATGTGATCATCTGCTTGATGTGTTCACAGTGAATGTGAGTCATTTGGTTCACATGTTCACTGTGAATGTAATCATCTGGTTCACGTGCTCACTGTGAGCGTGGCTCTTCATCTATATCTTAATCAGTTGGTCAGTTGAACAGCATGGTGCTGATGTTCTGACTATGAAGATTGCTTTATTTATTACAGATCAACCATGAATTGCCTGAGAAAATTATTGTGTACCGTGACGGTGTGGGCGATGGTCAGCTGGATACCGTAGGTGGTTACGAGGTGTCGCAGCTGGAGGAAGTCTTCCACCACTTTGGTGAGAGTTACCTCCCAAAGATGGCAGTAGTTGTCGTACAAAAAAGAATCAACACCAGACTGTTCTTAATGAAGGTTAGTAGATTTATTCGTATGCATCTCACGTCAGTTAGTTAGACTGGTAGATAAGCTGTATTGTGCTCTGACCTTTTTTGACAGACAAGGGTGTTAGTTTTTGAAAAAGATTTTGTCGTATATTGTGTGTACATAACTGACAATCTCCATGCTATGCACAACTACTGGTTTGTGGCCAGTCTACTGATTGTTAACTGTCTCAGCTCAGTTTTGTTGAAGCAATCTCCTTGAGAGTTATTGAGTGAGCGAAGTACTGTTTCTGACGTGGTTTGCTTTGTGTGATGTGTGCTGCTGCTGTTCTTTGTAGGGCAGTAGTCTTGACAACCCTCCCCCTGGTACTGTGATGGATCATACAGTGACCCGTAGAGACAGGTAAGACCCAAGTGTCTAGTGTTTTACAGCCATGTCTCGTAGCTTGTTTATTTGGTATAAGTTGGCAGCAAGCTGTTAAGGTCAGTGGTTAGTTCCCGACAGACTTCCCTTATGCAGTTGACCTTCTCTCGGCGCGTTTTGTTTCTTCTGTTAATCAGTTGTAAAAAGATTGGTAAGTCTTTTGTACTGTTAATGTCCTCCTCAGAATTACCTTTTTCGTTATCTGTTGTGTTTGGCTATGTTGTAGTTGTTACTTCTTTCTGATGTCTCGTGTCCATCAGGGGGCCAGTCTTCCGTAGTCTGTGTATTGTTTGTGATAAATGTCTGTGTTGTAGATCGGACTTGTTCCTAGTGTCACAACATGTTCAACGGAGCACAGTCACACCCATTATGTATATTGTGATACATGTCTGTGTTGTAGATACGACTTCTTTCTGGTGTCGCAACATGTTCGGCAGGGTACAGTGTCACCTACTCACTACATCGTTGTCCACGACAACACCGACTTGAATGTGGATCGTATGCAAAGGTTGACCTACAAGTTGACCCATCTCTACTACAACTGGCCAGGCACAATCAGGGTGCCTGCTCCTTGTCAAGTAGGTGGCAGTGCTTTACCTAGCACATAACATATGTACAACACTGGCCACGCAGCTAGTTTTGTATGACCCAATATCAAAACAGTTTGGAGTGTGTGGCTAAACAATTGACAAGTTAAGCTAAATTCGCTTTTCACTCCATTGATACTTAAATAGTTGTCTTGAAATGTGTGTCAAATTGTGCATTACTTGACCATCTGTACTTTTTTGTAACTCCTGCGTTCAACCAACATTGACCTTG
Organism: Phoronis australis; assembly: GCA_002633005.1. Lineage (NCBI taxonomy): Eukaryota > Metazoa > Phoronida > Phoronidae > Phoronis > Phoronis australis. The sequence goes on along the minus strand of NMRA01000014.1, from coordinate 1,471,081 downwards.
TCTGTTCCAGCTGATTAAAATTAACATAATCTATTCTAACAAACGTCATTTACTTACATCCCTCTGCTGCTTTTGCAAGGAACGAAAGTCTGCCTATGACTTTAAAGCAGTTTGGGAAATGACATTTTGGCTAAAGCAGGGCTTGGAATTTTCCGCGGAAATGTGGATTTCCGCTTTTTTCAAATGTTCTGTCCGCGCATTTTATTATATTTCCGTGTAAAAAAATCGGATTTGATATAAAATTTCCGCGGCAAATTCCTTTCTTACTGCGGCGTTGCAGACGACGTTCACCTCGAAAAGCAGAAGTTGCTCTTTATGTTTCGGAGGAACGTAAATTGTCAACATTGCCGGGGCATCTGGGATAGCGTGGTGGGATTTTCAATGGCGTCTCGTGTTACTGTAAACCGCGGCGACATATACTGCTGCTCTGCAACCAAAAATGTGTGGGTTGGGAGTGGACGGACGAGCTAAAAGGACGCAGACGCATGCTACTGATGGTGGTAACCTTTTTTTTTAGTCCTCCCGATTTTTGTCGGGGAAAGGTTCACATCGAACATTTCAAGGCTGGGTAGCGCGCATGATTTGGGCCATAAAAGTTTCCGCGTTTTTTGTCATTGGTCATTCCAAGCCCTGCTAAAGCAACATTTGCTCAGAACTTTGGTTTGCTGTTACTGAAATACTAAATATTTGTAACATAGTGCTACCAAGTCTCGTGATTTGAAATTAGCGGTGTGCTAACTTGTGAAAAAAGGAACTTTGGATGATTGAAGAATTGGCGAAAATTGAACTTGGGCAACAAAGACTGATGATTGTACAACACTTAACTGCTGAACAACATCAATGTTTAGGACTTATGTTTAATTTATTATACTCAAAGAAGGATGTAGTTTTAAATGTTGTATCATATTATATTTTATTTCGCTCAATTTTCACCCACATCGTTCCAAGTAGTATCAGTGTACAGCTTTGTGCCAAGGCCGGTGCAGTTCTTGGGGTTGTATTACAAATCTACATCCTTTAGGCTACGCTGCACGAATGCCAACAATAGAAATTGGTGGCAGTGTTCACATGGTGAACTATGATCGCTTTGTCAGGTGTTCAATTGTTGTTCTTTCAGTATGCTCACAAGTTGGCCTACCTGGTTGGCCAAAACATACGTAAAGAGCCACATGCCAACCTGTGTGACCGTCTTTTCTTCCTGTAAATCTACAGTTATGGAGAAGTTTGCAGTTTGACTTGGCTGCAGTTTATCCGAATCAAAAAATGGGTCTGTTACATAAAACGAAAATTCAGAAGAACATTTTAGACAGTTTCCATCATTTTTGTAATGAAGTCTTTTGTAAATTATGTTCGTATGTGGTCTTGAGAGGTTGTGTGTAGGTAACCTACATGCATTGTATGGAATACGTTAGACTTCCTCGCTTCTCTGTGAGTCACCAGTCATCTTCATTGCTAGTAGCCGTGTTGTTTATGTTAGTTTTCGTTTACGTAGATGATCAAAAACCTGTCTGATTGCTATTATCTAGTCATTTAAGTTACTGGGTAGTTTTTACAAGTAGTGTTTGGGTAGTTTTAAGTTAACATTCATTCTGCTCATGGTATTATGGGTAATTTTAGTTATCTTGTACATACATCGAGTGTCTAAGTTTAATAAGTGAGTGAGTGGATAGACACAGGACTCATCTCACACACAGGTCAGTGCCAATTTTGTTACAGTTACACTTAAGTGTGAGAGTATAGAGTGTCTGGATGGAACTTCTTCCTTACATTAGCAAAAATGAACAATTTACTTCTCGTGTTCAAATTCCCTTACGTTGCAGCTCTTGCTGTCGCTTAATACGGCCCTTATCAAACTCTCACAGATTGGTGATGCAGCAGATTCCAACCTAAGTGAGGTGAAAATGGCAATTGGTGTTTAATGATGTGCACTTTTTCTCCAAGTTTAGCAAAAATCTGACCTGAGAACTTGTGACTTACTCGTAGATATTTGTTATGGAATCAATGGATTAAAAACCCTACCACAGAAATTTATCCAAACGAAAATCCGACCTCTGTGCATCCGACTTGGGCAAGTTATACTGTACAATGACTAAGCAATCTTCAACTCAACTAGCTGCAAACAGATGTGCCTAAGCCATCTGCGTTCACTTTGCACTGGGCTTGTATTCAAGTCATCTCAGTGGATAAATCACTATTTAGTGTTGTTCTCTCAAGTATGGAGCCTGCCAGACCACATGTGCACCATTTGGTCTTGTATTGGCAGATTGACTTGGTACGGTATGTGTCCTGTCTGGTGTTGGTACTGATGTCGCATAACAACATTGAAACAAGTGTTTTTGTGTAAACAGTGCGTCATCGCCATAATGGACACATTGAAAGTAATGCGCTATGTTGTGAAGTCTTGGATGTTGTAGTTTGTCGATTGTGTGTTTTGTCTAATTAGTGACAAGCTACAACATTTGGTTGTGAGTGCATCAATTTTGTAATAAAAGTTACATGTTCAAAGTCGAGATTCTTAAGTCGGATTTTCACAAAACTGAAAAAAATGCGAACATCATTCCCCATAAATGCCCTTCGTTTTTACCTCACCTAAGTCAGAAGTCCACCCCATTACTAATCTCTTCCAAAATTATTTGACTTTGACAGTATTTTGCACCAATTCTTGTTACGAGCGTGAACATTGTTCATTGCTCATAACAATTTTACTCCCCTGCCAATAGAGAGACAGGTGCTGTAAATCTCTCTGCAGCAAGCTACTGATTGATCTAGTTACACACGCATATGCCCATTGATTGCTTTGATACATCTGTAAGTCTTGCGGTAGTTGTCGGCATGCACACCACGCGTTACGTTTCTGTTGCTGATTGCACACAAAAACAAGTGCGATATTGGCACTGTTTGGGAAAATTGGTGCATAAACAACACAGTAAGTCAACATATATTCTTTACAAGTAATTTTGAAAATGACCAGTTAATTTTCAAATGTGTAGTATGCTAGGTTCTTCAGATAAATCAAATTTTGTGTAACTGATGAAATTTCATTCCAGTTGGATACGAATTATGAAAAATTTTGCCGTTTCTACTTCTTGCTCGTGTTGCTAAGGTGGAAACTTTTATTTTATAGTGCAGCTTGGTACTAACTTAGGTTTGTGTTCCTTAGGGATTTGAACTATAAACCTTTGTCCCTGAGAAGTATTGGTTATTTTTTCAAATTTTAGTCCATTACCAGATACTCTCAAGTCCATTGAGATGTCAAGTTTACTGGGTATTAGTTTAGGTTTGTACATTTTAAGTATAATCAATAAACACTATTTTTTATCGCAGAGTGTTATAGTTTCTTTCTGTTCACTTGATTGTTAACTTTCTACTGTAAATCTACAGAATCCGACCTCTCTTTACTGTCTGAGGGGACAGGAAAGAAGGCAGTTCACGTGCACCAAGGCACATATTCTTGCATGTTGTTCTGACAGTCACTCAGTACCACCATCATGGCTATGGAAACTCATTGACCCAGGATCATCGTTTCAACAATTTATTTTGCATTAAATCTCAAACACACGTACATTGCTATGTTGAGCATTAAAACAATATTGCACAAAACAAAGTACCAAGAAAAGTACATAAAAATTCAAAACAGGTTACAAAAACTAAAATGTGACAAAATCTTAGTGAGCATAACTACATTACATTCGGATTACAAAATTGGAAAACTAAACTTAATTGCCGTTTCAAGCACTTTCGAGTAAAATGACACGAATCTAAAATGGTTTAGACATTACAGACTTGGCCTTTAAAAACTGCTACAAATTAGCTTTCTGTGAAACCTAACTAGATATGGCTTATTTTCTGTCCTAAAGCTTACCCAGCAAAGCTTTGCCAGCTGGTCATTTTGTGCACTGAGCAAGGCCTCTGGCAATAATCAGCTGGCAGTTATCACCAATTTTGTTCTATTAAGTGGTCTAAATTGAGTTAGTTTTCAAGAGAAAGGCCGATTCAAAACGGCTTTCAGTTTCTTTTGATTAACAACTAAGGAAATGATCACCATCAAAGAGGGATATACAGACATAAGACACTAAACATAGATGGTCTGATGCCAATTGGCAAAGTAAGTAAGTAGTTCCATGCTCACTCATCTGGACTAGAATGACCTTGGGCAAGTTAAAACTGACACCGTTAAGAACAGCCTCATGATACATGACCTCTGTCAATGTGGTATTAGTTTTTGCTGAGTCGACAAACCTCAGCACTTTGTTCACTGGACACTATGGTTATGCTGGTGTTGGGTCTAGAGCAGGGTCACCACTCACCCATGGAGAATAAGACAGTTACATGTCACTGATTGCTTTACAGCTAATAAAGAAATCTAAATATTTCACTGTTTTTTTAACTAAAAATTTATACCTTTCACTTGTGTCAAACCAGCAGTATATTCATACAGCTATTTGAAGTTATTCAGCAACTAAATACTGCTGGTTGCCTTAAAGACATTTTTCTTATCATTTTGACCAGTTTAGAACACAGAAAGACTCATCACTTGAAAGACATCACTAAAATAGCAACACTTCATAAATTACTGTTCTGCAAGCGACCTCGCATAACTTGTCATCGCATAACTCGTCACTTTTTCTTGGTCCCAATTACACGCCCAATCATTCACATGTAAATGTTTGCCACAATTTAGTCATCGTTATCATCTAACTTGTTGCCCAAAAGCGGAACCTGTCCTGACCTTTACATGCAAATTTTTGTGCAAGTTGTCACCAAAGGACTTGTGTTGTCACAAGTATTTTCGATACTAATGATTGTGACAACTTAAATTTATGCAAAATAGTACTCGTCGTAATAAGAAATGTTGCAAAGTGCTGTCAATCAAAGACAGACGTCATTTCTATTAAAAAGAAATTTAAAGATTCAACTCCTCATAACAAGTGTCCACTGCCTCTTCCATGGCTTACCTCAACAAAATTAGATTTAAAATACAAACCATAACAAAAAACATCTGATCAAAATACACATTCTTATAAACACAAACCAATGATGCGGAAATTAATATACTAGGCAATCATCATTTTGCCAATATATGTACGCCACACTGAAGTTGTCAAACAATGGCTTACATATAAGTCGTCACTTAGATAAGTTATCACTTTTTTCGTGATCCCGAAGGCGACGAGTTAAACCAAGATCGGTTGTGTTATCATTTTTACTGTCAAGGTGGTACAATTGCGGCAGCCATTTTCTTGGTGTACCACCATGCACTCAAATGCCAGTAGGCCTACCAGTGACACATATTGGATAATGAACAGTGTTATACAGGTGTAGTTGCATGGTCCTAACTATGCAGGAACTAAACAGATCTGTTCTTTGAAAATCCTGCACTAACCAACCTTTAGTTGTATTCATAGATAATAATTAAATGTCAGGAAAAAAGCTGAAAACGGATGACCTTTGCACTCCTGACATACCTCACAGACACAAACAAATAACCCACATCAAGCAGTGTCATTCCCCAGCACCACATCATGGTACTCACTAGACATGGTTCAGTGATAACATTTAGCATTTTTCACTCCACTTTGTACTCGCGTTATTGCAATACGTTGTTTCTGACTAGTTTGGTCAAACAAAGACACAGATACATGGAAGAGATTAGCCTGCAGGGTCCACTTACACAGACACATGACCCAGCATCAATGAGAGTCAATGCATACTACTGGTCTCCTGTTAGTAACACTAGAGCCACCTGTAGTTAGCAGCAGTTGGTATCACAGTCTTGAATTGTAGGCAGCCTGCAGTTGCTATTTCACCTCTGGCCAGTGACAGATTAACCATAAAGGTCACGAGTCTTAAGCCACAGAGGGTGTACAAAACTGAGAAAACACCTAATGCAAGAAGTTTTAGAAAAGCTTGATAGTTTTTATAAACCAAACAATGGTGAGCAATAAGGAAGACTGCATAATGATGATGTATAACACAATGTTGAGATCAATTGTGACAAGATGAAGTGCAACCCGTGTTCAGTGATACAAATTATAACACTTGAAAGATACCACCCTTGAAAATGATTTGGGTTTGTGGTTAACAGAAATAGTGTTTTGCCATGTCAATGTTTTGCAGCTCTCTTGTGACAATGTCATCAATATGCAAGTATTGCTCTCACTAAGGCCTAACACACTGTAGATCTCGAGGTAACAGATAAATGGATAGTTCTATTCTCTTGTGTACAAATCCCTTAACTAAAGAATGTAAACAAGGGTTTCCACCTATTTCCATTTGAATGCAGTTGGATTGTTCACAATTAGAGATGCACCATGACATGTGTACACGTAGTGATTGATGGTACAGAGAATTCTAGTCTTGCAACAGGGTGCCTGCACTTGAGTTCTGTCTTGGGGCCAAGAAATAGCTAATCCACCACTGTTCTTGACCAGTGTCCATTCTGCACTTCTGTTTCAATCACAACAATGACCGAGACATCCTTAGCTTCCACTCCAAACATGTAGAAGCTGTCACATAGTCCCTTTGTCTTCTACGGCCAAATGGCAGCCGACTCTTCAAGGACCATTTTTTTAAATGCCAACAACAATAAGGGCGTCATACTTTTACTAGCACCAAAGTTTTCAGCCATAGTGCCAATATCGTCGTCCTATGAAAAAAATAAACTGATTAACCATTTGAGGTCACACACAGTCCATCTAATTTGTTTAAATGAAATCCCTATTATTTAAATGCAGCACTTAAATGCATTTGCCAAATGATTTTTTTACAATTGTTTGAGTTTCTGTGTAGAAACGAACAGCAATACATCATTTGTCTTCATGTTTAAGATAAGACAGCTAAACAATGTGAGTACATATGGCATATAAAGGTGTTTAGAACACAAGTAAACAGAACCATTCAAATAATGGGACAATCACTTACCTTGCACACCAGAAGCTCAGATACATTCCCCTCTTCATCCTCATATTCTATTTTTAGGGACTCAAACTGTGTGCCGTCATTGCAGTCTTCATCTGAAATGAAAAAAAATCTCAAAGTATTTGATTATTACGAGGAATTGCAAAAAGTTTTATTTTTAACAACAGTTAGACATTATACAACTGAAAATGTTTAAATTCAAAGGTCAAAGTCAGCACTTCAGGCCTGTTTACCATCCTTTGTCTTTCTTCTGTTTGTGGGAGGAATATAGGTTTGCAAGTCTGGTTTTCTTTGCCTCAAAGACTTTTTCACAGTAGTTTTCTCTTCTTGCAATTTCGCCTTGACCTCTTTATCATAGTTATCTCTGGAACAGACACAAGTCATGACTGCTATTTGTTCATCGCTATGACATAGACTAATGTGTGAGTGTCAGAAAAAACAATATTGCTCTAAGTAAACAGGCTATAAGTTGGTGTAAATATTAAGTCCAATAACTTTTAGAAACTCAAAGCAGTTTTAAGCAGTCACAAAGGCAGATGACACAGACAGGAAATTAGGAATAGCCCAGGATTGTAGATATCACAACACAAGCAAGTATGAAATGCCATTAGCTTCATGCAACAACAACAACATGTGACTGTTTTAAGACAGCATTGCTAGTCGTCTGGGGAATTCACTAGGATACCATGGATGTTTTTTTTTTTTTGGTATAATTCAATACTTTGCTGATACTGACTGTCTGCTCAACAGTAAGTGAGCTGCTCACTTTTTGTGAGCTATTTAAATTCAAACGAGAATAGCTTTCAGAAAGATACACACACAAAACGTACCAAGAATAGCGTGTCTATGAAATATCCCACCACACGAGACATTATTCTGCGTATCGACCCAGACTGAAGGTCGATATACAGAATGATGTCGCCATATCCTCATGCACGAGCAGTGTAAAAATGGACAAAGCTTCCGGCATATGAAGGGCCATATGCCGTATGGCCACCGTCCCTATAGGCAACACGTAGCCCCTCAGTTGGCCAGGCATCCAGGGCGATGTAATTGTCTTCCGTCTCTACTGCTGTTGCTCTGAGACAGTAGCACTGCCTAAGCTTGCTAACTGATCAACTGACTGTGGGGTAAATTAAATTGAAATAATTTATGCAAATTTAAATTCTCAAATTTGTAATAACACACCTATCGACTTGATTTTTAATGATGCTCTGCATAAAACCATGCTTCATATTTAACTTGGTTTTACTATCAGCCATGTCCTTTTCCCTTCTATTTGATTCGACAGCACATATAAGTCATAGCACCAGTGTTACAGCTGTTCGTTCTCTTCTTGCCCGAGAATATTGTCAGTGCACAGCTCTCCTGCACAGGTCTGCTTTTGTTGACGAACTTCGTCATCACTAACACCGCAGTTTCATAAGCGTCCCAAAAGCCTATTTTGACGAATATGTCCACTAATTGAAAATGTTAAACAAAATTTCGTTTATGTGGCATTTTTATTTTGCTTTTGTCTTTTTTAACTTTTTGTCACATTTTTATGTTTCTGATAAAAAACTTTGTTTCCAAAATTAGGTTTTGGTCTCCGCAAACGCGTATTCTGATGACGTACAACACACACGGCGTGAAAAATGGATGCCTCCAGTGTGCATTTGAAGTCTGCTCTGAAGCGATCGTCTTCCCAAATTGACGAGGAAGACTCTAGTAAGTCAATAAATATTACTAAGTATTTCTTGATTTTGTACGAGTATCACTACCTCTCTGCAAAATGCAGATATGGTCGATGGAAGACGGCACTTTGCTAGTTGCTGCGGGTAAGAAAAATAAATCATTGTGTACCCGGCCGGGCCGAATATATCCGCACCTTTATCGGCTTTATCAATGTTTTAACTCACTTTTTATACCAAGGTTGGGAATGTCAGCGTGGTCTCTATTGCGGCAATGCCAAGTGTTATCATTTTATACTTCTATTTTCATTTACTCTATGTGCATAGACATTCTGTCCTCTATTTTTGTACATATTTCCTCCCATTTATATTTGTAGCTTGCACTTGACTCGTACTACTTTTTCGTTCATTGAGCTTATAGACAGTAAGTGCCGAGATTACCCAACCTGGGAATCCAATAAGCGACCCTGATAAAACTGACAAGTGTGCTAACCATTTACCTAATAGGTAATTGCCCGTTAGCGAGTGGCTAACAAAGGCTGAATCACCAGAAGCACATTTCACAGCTTTTCCCCCCTTTCCTATATACATGTGCACCACCTAGTGGGTGAACACAAGATTCTAGTGTTATAACATAAAAAGATCCTACTCCTAGGCTTCCACCTCACCAGGATGGCCAAATAGAAAGTGAATCCCAAGATTGTCCCACATTAAGGTCCTAGACTCCTGGTTTAGGAGTCTAGCATCACCACTACCAGTAAGCGTGCGTTCTGAGATTCCAGGAACCATGTAGTGGTTCATCGGCATATCATCCGTTTATGCCAGTTGTAGTAATTGTCGAGATTACCCGACCTGGAAATCAAGCCAGGAACACTGATAAAACCGGCAAGCATGCTAACCATTCAGAGGCAATTGCCCTTTAGCGAGTGGCTAACAGAGGCTCATATGATTCACCTGAAGCATGTTTCATAACAAACTGTTCACGCTGATGTAAAACTTTTTCCTCTTTAAAAAAGGTGACTCATGCAGGAATCAATGTCACTCACAAGAAAACCTCCAAAAATTTTGAGAAACACCAACTACCCTCTGCCTGACAAACAAAGAACTTCGAATGAGTGGAGCGTTAGCATAACAGGCGCACGCTAACTCACGTTTTGGAAGAAAAGAAATACTTGGCAGTTTTCATTGTAGGATTTTGCCATAACTTCAATAAAACCAAACAAATTTTGACAAAATTCATCGACATGTTTTTGAATACCACTGTATGTGGACACTCTTAGTAGGACTCCTACATGAGCCGATTCCCACATTGTGCAAGACAGCTTCAATCCTCCATTCGTAATTCTTCTCTTTTCAGTCCCCGTGAAGAAGGACATCCGTCGTATGTGCCCATACCTCGACACTATTAACAGGTGAAAGTGGTATTTAAAACAGAATTGATAGAATTAAATTGCAAAATAGGATTTGGGTGCTGGCTGTTTTTATTTGCCTGAAACGTTGGAAGTCCACATGTTGAATTTAATTGTTTCCATCTAACCTCGTATTCAGTCATTTTTCTCTCAAACCAACACTAGCATGTATGAGCTTAATGATTTCTGGTCAGAGTTATCTCCACATATAACCTAGTGTGGTATTTTCAGATCTCAAAAGCATAATATTACCTTGTAATATTGAGCATCAAAAGTAACTCCAGCAACCATTTCAGCTTTTGATAATTGTGCTTCCTTTCTTTAACTTCCTGTACTCGTAAGTTGTATTTTTGCTGAAATAATTTTGCGCAGACTCGCAAAATGTTGATTTTCACATCATGTTGTTTAACAGTTCTTGGTGAGCGGATGAGCTGGTCATACCTGGTGACTACGCATTCAATGAAAAACATGAATTATGGCTCAGTTCTTTACATCTAATATCACATTCATGATCTCTGTTCTATCAGCTATGGTGGTCAACATATTTTGTTTATTTTCAGATCTGTATTGGACTTTGACTTTGAGAAGCTGTGTTCCATTTCGTTGTCTAACTTGAACGTCTATGCATGTCTTGTTTGTGGCAAATATTTCCAAGGTATGTTGGGCAGAACCAGAACTTAAGACTGGTTGATTACCACAGCCAGTATCCAATTATTTCCAAGGTACATCATATTTCAAGGGCCGTGTAGTAACTAATAGAGTGTACAAACTATTAGAGAAAAGACCGTACATTGGACTGAACTTGAACTTGATTGTATTGAAGTAAAGATTGTTACCTGTCGATGGCCTGGTTACATTTGAGAACCTAGCTTTCAGGCCTACGAGTGCTCCGACAAAGTACCCAAGATGGGCCCAAAAGTTATATAACCAGGTCGCCGGTAGGTAACAAATGATCTTTATTCCAATACTAGGTAAAGACGCCAGCTATGAATGTGCATTCCACAACTTGAGTGTAGTTGATTTCTGCAGCTATTTGGAAAAAAGTACTTTTTAAATTAAAGTATTTAACTGTATATTTTAAACTTAGAGTAGACTTTGTCTACCTGAATTGGATTTCACTTTCCCGGACTGCCATGTTCATGCATGATTACATAGGACTGGGGCTATAGTATAACATTTTTTTTACTAAAATACCAAAAATGCTGCTACACTTTTTCTGAATTATTTCATTTCATTTTAATTAATTCCACTTCATTGTTTTCATGAAAAATCATAAAGGTCCTATTTTGATACTGCTTTTATGCAAAAATAAAACATTTTAAAAGCAATTCAGAGTTTTGGAGAACAGTGCTTAAAGCATACTATCTGAAAGTTTTATACAAACCCGATCAACCATATGTTCTGAAGTTAGTCAAAATTGGCCATCTTTCTAGTGTCCTACCTTATCTTAACATACCAAGTTTGTGCCGTTTAATTTTTGGATTTTTATGTGCAGTCTACCATTATCTGAATGCTTTCAAAAACTACTGCAGAAACACTGGTCGTGTAAAAACTGAAATTATTGAGTGTGACAACAACTGAATTTTGTGCAGAAAAGTATCGAGTGTACTGAATTACGTTATGTAATTACCACATGTTTGCTTTCTAAATGAATAAGAATGTTTTATTATAAGTATGTTGGCTATACTGTTACAGGGCGAGGTCAGAAGTCACATGCCTACACCCACAGTGTTCAGGAGGGTCATCATGTCTACCTTAACCTGGAGACGCACAAGTTTTACTGCTTACCTGATAACTACCAAGTCATTGACTCTTCGCTGGATGACATCATTGTAAGACACCCGCTCCAGTAGTAATTGACTGTTAGTTTTCACATTCTTATTAACACAACCAAGCAAAAATGCTGTACCTTGACAGTTTCGGCTACTCACAGCAGTCATCTTTGAATGCCATTGGACACTAGGTGGCATGGTGAAGACACTGTTCCAAATTTTAAATAGTTTATAGCCCATTGTCTCTGTTCGTAACTGAGCCCTTTTTTCTCACCCAAATAGACTCTCTTATCCGTCAAGATCTCAAGTTATTTTCTGACTCAATAGGACGAGTGTCTTTCCAGTGTTCAATAGCTTCTGAAGATGGCTGCTGTGAGTAGCCGAAACTGTNGAGAACAGTGCTTAAAGCATACTATCTGAAAGTTTTATACAAACCCGATCAACCATATGTTCTGAAGTTAGCCAAAATTGGCCATCTTTCTAGTGTCCTACCTTATCTTAACATACCAAGTTTGTGCCGTTTAATTTTCGGATTTTTATGTGCAGTCTACCATTATCTGAATGCTTTCAAAAACTTCTGCAGAAACACGGGCCGTGTAAAAACTGAAATTATTGTGTGTGACAACAACTGAATTTTGTGCAGAAAAGTATCGAGTGTACTGAATTACGTTATGAAAATGTAATTACCACATGATGTTTGCTTTCTAAATGAATAAGATTGTTTTATTATAAGTAATATATGATGACTATACTGTTACAGGGCGAGGTCAGAAGTCACATGCCTACACCCACAGTGTTCAGGAGGGTCATCATGTCTACCTTAACCTGGAGACGCACAAGTTTTACTGCTTACCTGATAACTACCAAGTCATTGACTCTTCGCTGGATGACATCATTGTAAGACACCCACTCTAGTAGTAATTGACTGTTAGGTGTTCACATTGATTAATTCTTATTAACACAACCAAGCAAAAATGCTGTATCTTGACAGTTTCGGCTACTCACAGCAGTCATCTTTGAAAGCCATTGGACACTAGGTGGCGTGGTGGTGACACTGTTCCAAATTTTAGATAGTTTATATCCCATTGTTTCTGTTCATAACTGAGCCCTTTTTTCTCACCCAAATAGACTCTCTAATCCGTCAAGATCTCAAGTTATTTTCTGACTCAACAGGACGAGTGTCTTTCCAGTGTTCAATAGCTTCCGAACATGGCTGCTGTGAGTAGCCAAAACTGTCAATGTACAGCGTTTTTGCTTGATTGTGTTAATAAGAATTAATCTATGTGTTCTCTACCAACCTTATGAAATTATTTAGTGAGACTATTAGTTTTGTTTAGTTTTCTTCCATTGAACATGAAACAAAAGGAATGTATCCCAGCTGATGAAGTCAAAGAATGACAGAGAAATGTTAGATCAGTCATCCCATTAATACATCAACTACAAACAGTAGTTCTTTCCAATCCCAAAAGTCTCTTCTGATCCAAGCAGAGACCAGTTCAGTAACAGTAGGTGGTCTAAATAAAAAAAAATTGGAAGATGGCATGAATTCACACTAAACCCTCTCCTGGAGATTTCCCCCAAAACTGGTGTAGTCACCTTTGTGCACTATTTGGATGTTCAAAACTGATTAGTAGTCTACCACTTTATCACAAGGTGGAGTCTGTGTGCTACATGGTTGGTCTTTCTCCCACACTTTTCAACTGACTCGCACAAAGCATTAGTCACACTTGCTGGTATAGCAGGCCTTGTAAGTTAATAAGGTGGACGGTTGGCGAGGGTCACAGGGCCATGTATCAAAGATTTAGTGCTTTAGTCTTATTTATTATCTTTCAAGGTGCTAAAACAGTGTTTGAAGGTTTGCAGCCAGCGTGTTCCCATCTCAAGGTAGAATGACTGTCAACACTTCTATTTTAAAAATCAATGCATTCTTTAATATGTTACAAAGATTGTTGGTCACGATTAGTACACTCTAGATGTGTGTCTACTTTCAGTATGTGCTTAATCCTACTTTTACACATACACACATCTCCAACTTGGACAACAACCCTAAGATGTGCCTGGCCTTTGACAGAACCTCATACCTTCCAGGTAAGGAGTTCTTTTGAGAGTGTCGTATGGACAATGATAATAATAGATTGTTAATGAGCAATTTCTGAGTTCATCAAAGCATTAACTGTGGTAGTCAAAAAACTTGTTAAGTGCTTAAACTGACAATTACTCTCTTGGGCTTTTTACTGAAGGAAGCTTAACAACAAACAGGATCAATCGAAATGTCTTGAAACTCAATAATACACAAAAATCCAAAGAACAAAGAACAATTTAGACATGTTTTCAGTGTCATATATGACTCTGTATGCCACCTGGTGGAGTGATGTCATACCAACACATCAAAGAACACTGGCGTGGTAAGCAGAAAATTGAGTGATTTTTGTGCAAGTTGGATACTGCAGCTGTTGATGTGGATTGTTGGTGCACTGGCCTATTGGGTTTGATGGAGTAAATATTTTATGGTAAACACAGTGACTAAGGTTTAGCATACAATTACAAGTTGAACTGTATGACGAGTATCAGCTTTCTGGATGCTTGGAATTGAAAAATGATGGTAATTAATATTCTTTTGTGCTCCGTAGTGATTACTCTTTTGGAATTTGCAATTTCGTTGGTAACGTATAATTTAGTATTATTTTCTGCTATCACATCCATTTCTTTGTAGGCATTGTGGGTCTGAACAACATCAAGGCTAATGACTACTGCAATGTTGTGCTTCAGGTGTGTATTGCTGGTGTATTTTCTGTTACTGGGGTGTTACCAAAAACCAACTGTTTATCTAAGGATTCTTTGATTATAAAGAACCAGAAAATTAAAGGGATAGCCACTCACTAAATTGGTTTTATTTGTCATTATATTTCACACTGTGACTCCAGCTGGTGATCTTGACTACTGTGTTGTGTCTGTAAGCTGACCTGTCTCTTGCTGTCTTCACACTTGACTGCCTCTAGCATGACAGCTAGTTGATGACGAAGGGATTCATTGTCTCTCTCCACTTTTCTGTGTGCTGGGTTATTCAGTATATCACAATATGTGTTGTACAGGTGGTCACCTGAGTACTTCACACTGATCTCACTTTTGTCCATGTTAAAACAGACCATGACTGGAGTTTCACCCAAAACCTCAGCTAGTAGCTGGTTCCTTAATTGGACAATCCTGCCCAACTCTCTATTAGGTGGTTCCTCTCTGCTAAGTGTCCTAAGGTTCAACCCACTCACTTGAGTCTGTGTTGAGCGGGAATGTGTGTTGTGGTCCAGACAATTGCACACTATTGAAATTGGCCTGGGTTGCTGTTCCCTTTGAACATGGATTTTATGACAGTGCTGTTTAGTTTGTGAACTACATGCACTGTTTGGATCACTTCTGACACATGTCTCCTCACTAGTTATCAGTCCATGCTGGTTTCTGTTTCCAGTTTCTTTACTTTTTGAGGTTGATAGTTGTACTAAGTTTCTATTGTAGAGTTCATATCCTGCTTCTTTTTCTGTTGCCCACTGTGCATATCCAGCCACCTTTTTATTAGGAATATAGCCCTCATTCTCTCTTTCCATGGGGTTTTGAGATTCACCTGTGTCTTTCAAGTGGCATAAACCAGACTTCTTTTCATCTAATGAAACTTTGCTTTTAGCACATTCAGACTGTTTGATTTTTTGCAAACTTACATCTTTATCAGTATGGTTTCTCAGTTGTTCTTTACAACTGCTACCTGATGTATAGGACACCTCCGTTGGATTGCCAACAGACTCTCCTTTATACGGGACAAGATTACTTGATTTACTTGCTGTCCTGTCATTGCTGTGTTGTTCTTTCTTCCATGTCAGTTTCATGGTAACATCATCTGAGTCGCCAGTGCCTGAAACTGCCCAGTGTAGTGTGTATCCTTTGTTTTGAACACTGGAAATGGTTGACAGCAGCTCATCTGGTAGTTCAACTTGAGACCAGCATACCCTGACTGTCTCATACCTACATTTTCCATCAGTCATAATGCTCGCTAATGTTGTCTTCTTTAAATTATGTGAATAAGTGATGTGTTAGTGACATCATTCTTCTCACATGATCACATCATGGCATTCATTTGCCATTTATGAAACTTAACCTGTTCTTTCATATTAAATATGTAAAAGTTTTTCAACTCTTGTTCTTTCAACTCCAGTAGGTTAATATTATGCGCATTTAGAAACACTAATCTGTTCTTTCAACTGCAATTTTGGGTTGCAGTGTTGATATCAAAATTTGATAATATCAGTGCTGGATGGTCAATGTTTGTTTTTCCTTTGTTCATCATTTCTGTTCTACCTGACATTCTTGAAAATTAGATCAGTCATGCAATGCATTTTTCTACCTTCGGGAAAGAGGTGAGTTCAATTCAATGAAAGCCTTTTCTTTTCGTGGGTCCTTGTATGTATTCGAGTTGTTTATTATTAGACAGTAACTACTCACTGAACATGATGCTCAGTCCTATTTCACAACATGATGTTCAGCTCTGTTACATTGTGTGTCATGTTCCTGTTGGCTTGTTTCTCTCAAGAATCTCAGAGGTTTAAATTGATTCACAAAATCATGCATCCAAGGTCCAAGCAAAATTGGAAAATGTGTCATCTTTGAGTAAAATTTGGGAACAAGCTTCAGCAGTAAATGTAAGGCTGTTTGAATGTTTCCTAGCAAAGATAGCTTGCCATATGTTGTCGATCCAAGCCTGGCTGCCAGGGATAAAAAACATTTTAGTTATTAACATAACCGATGGGCATCGAGAAAAGCGTAAAAAGTGTGCTCATGAGGAAAGTGTGAAATTTTACACCCGTCGTAGTATTGCAACATTGTTACATAGATGTTCTAAAATTTGAATGCTCTTAAACTCTTTCTTACGTTGTTGTCTCTAGTTCAATCTTTAAATGTACTTTGGTATATTTGTCATGTGTCTACCCTTCTCAAACATTGGCACGAGGAGGATTTGGGCAGCCTGTTTAAAGTTCTGGACAGGTGATATCTCCTTCATCATCGTTCGCAATTTCCCTGTGTCTTTAACCAAATGACTTCCTTCATTTTTCAATAGTTTCGACAAATCTGACGCACATGTGTTTCAGGCCTTGTCTCATGTAACTCCTCTCAGAGACTACTTCCTGCAAGAGGACAATTATAAGAATGTCAAGCGACCCCCTGGTGACCAACTGTTCCTGTTGGTACAGAGGTTTGGTGAACTGTTAAGGAAACTGTGGAACCCTCGCAACTTCAAGGCACACGTCAGCCCACATGAGATGTTACAGGCTGTGGTGCTGTGTAGCAAGAAGAAATTTCAAATCACTGCCCAAGGTGTGTGGAGCTCTAATTCTGTGTTCTCTAATTTTGACGTTCAATAATTTCTTGACTTATACATACTGTCGACACATTTTAAGTAGGGATAACTTAGAAAAAATTGATGTATTCAAATGCTTCTTGTTAGCAGTATAGCCTTGACATGATACTGGCAGACAGCTAATGTGACCTTTTTCATCAAAGCTTTTCTTGTCAAATTTTTGTTGATGTAAAAAGTGCTGCATGCATTTAAACGCCGCTCAGGTCATAAACTGACAATTACTGTTCATGTAACATTCGAGTCATTTCTTGTCTTCTCCAGGTGACCCTATTGACTTTATCTCTTGGTTCCTCAACACTCTACACCTGGCTCTGGGAGGGGGATCGCGGAAACTCAGCAGCAGTGTCATCAATAAAACATTCCGCGGTAAAATGAGAATATACTCACGCAAGATGCCACCGTTGGACATGGTCAGTTCTTTCTCGTAGTTTTCTCGTTTATTTTGTTACTGTACACTGGATGCACGCTCTTGTAGGCAAGGTCATTTGACAATAATTTTGTTATCATTTTGTATAGATTGATTTTAAGGTAAGGGTGACCCATTTATTTACCTCGTATTGTCATTCGTTGTCTTCGAATTTGCATTAATTTGTATTTTTGGACATAGCAGCATTTGTGTGTAATAACTAATTGTACAGTTGTTAACTATTCATGCAGCTTTTAAATTAATTATCTTCAAAATGTGTTTTGACTGGGTTCCTTTGGCTGGTAAGGAATTTATGTGATAGATCGGTTTAGTTTATATTTAACAAGGTGCTATCAAACTGTCATAAAGATTTCAAGGCAGTCACGTTTCTGTTCTTGGTGTCAGCTTTCTCAATTTATTCTGCTTACTGTGATCTTCCTCCTCCTCTCTGCCCACATTGTATACCATTGATGTCTTTATTCCCATAGTTTTACACTGTCTCACCTCACATGAAGTTAGGCCCTTATGGTATTTATTTCGTTTCTGTTGAGACCCCTGTTAATGCAGTGACTTGTAAATAGTTTTTCTTAATAAATTACTTTTCAGTCGATTTACTGGTCATTTCCCTTAAACACACCCAGTCACGTACCATTTCCCAGGCTGCAACTAGTCATATACTCTTTCCCTGGCGGGGCTCACTCTCACCTGACAGAAAAGGGTGCCTGTGGCTTCTGAGAAGGAAAAATCCTCCCCAGCGGCTTCCCCTCATCGGCACTGCATCAAGTAGCAAAGGCTAATGTTTGTGCTTGTTTATAGTTCTTGTACACTGCTACAAGCAGACCATCTGGCACATTTTTTCTTGGAATTGGACTAGACTATGTAGAAGGGGTGTCAAGTAATGAACCCAGGACTGTAGCGAATGACTCTTTGCTTGATGTATAAGATCCCTCCTGTAGTTGTGATAAATCCAGATTGTTTTCTTCACATAGAGGTTGTAATCATAGTTTCAACTCAGACTGTGGGTGCAATACTACTGTAAACACTGGTATGGCATGATTATAAAGTGATGTTTTTTACACTTAATGAAATTTTGTGAGGATGAGGGTCCCTGCAAGTTTAAAGAGACTCTAACCTTGAGGGTTTTTTATCGTTGTAAGGAATTTTCTTTGTCCTGATGTGGGGAATTTCACCTCCTTTTAACTATTTTTAGATGAGAGTGGCCCGAAATGGAAGCATCAAGGACCCTGCCTGGCCACTTTCTGCCATGTAGTGTTATCTGGCTACCAGAGTCATGTTTCCCCGACTAACATCAGTCACATCCCTGATCACCACCAGTCATATTCAATTTCCCTGACCACCAGCAGTCACGCCAAGTGTCATTGACCACCACCAATCACATCCTGTGTCTCTGACCATCGTCAGGCACATCCAGTTTCCTTGGCCCTACTAGTCAGGTCCAGTTTCCCCGACCACCACCAATCATTTCCCGTGTCCCTGACTTCCACTATTCACATACTGTTTCAGAAAGATGAGGAGAAGCAAGAGTTGCTGCTTCAACCCGAGTACCAGGAGACTATGGAGGAGTCACAGTTCCTCTTTCTGTCATGTGACCTGCCTCCACCACCCCTTTATCCTGATGACCTCCGTGAGAACATCATCCCCCAGGTGCCACTGTTCAATATACTGGCTAAGTTCAATGGGGTGGCTGAGAAAGAGTACAAGACTTACAAAGACTCGACCATGAAGCGGTTTGAGATCACCAAGCTGCCTCCGTTTATTATCTTAGCTGTAAAGGTATGTGTACATTTATTAGTCCTAGTCTTCATCACTACGACAAGCAACTTTGAATAACTTTGATGGCGGGCAGTAATAAATTCATTTTTAGCAAGTATTATTCAGACTTAAGGAGGAGACTTGCCAACTAACTTGATAAAATTTAGGAAAGTCATTTTGCAGCCAGTGATCTGGTTTATTGTGACTGAAGTGCATTTGTCCACAGATCCTGAAAGGGGCTATCACACACCTAGAGGATTATAACAAATGCCTTCTAAGGACTGCAAATGACCAGGTCCTGGATTCTAATCTCAGTACTCGAAATTGAACTCGAAATGATACAATTGTATTGGTTTTCATGTGAAGCTGGTTTGCCTGTTCATCTTCTTTAGCTTGTCATTTTGTGGCCTGAAATTCAGTAGGTAGTCAATGGGTGGTAAACAACAAAATTTACATAAATTATTCAAATTGGTAATTGTGTGATGATTTCTTTCCATTTCAATGTGCTTATTGCTCACTACTTGAACTTTGTTAAATGCATTCATCTTTTTTTGTTTACAGAGGTTTACTAAGAATACATTTATACTGGAAAAGAACAACACCATTGTCAATTTCCCTGTCAAGTAAGTACTTGTTCTCCAGTTATCAAATGTAAAGCATTTTCAACATCAGTCTGGTAATGGTGTCTCTTGATTTTCAGTGACAGAGTCGTATTTTATCAATAAAATTGTGCACACAAAGTGGCCACAAGACTGGAATATGTGCAACATTCAAGGGCCAGCATCAGCAGGAAGCAAAGAAATGTGTAAATTCAAAATAGGATTGCTATTAGTAAATATCATCTGAAACTGGGTACAAAAGATTTTTTTAGTTTTTACTAGGAGGGCATTGGGAAGAGGTACTTTGAACCCATTACTATAAAATTGCACCATTGTTGCTAAAATACACTTGTATTTCAATAATATTAGTTGATGCTTAGTTCCACCGATGTCTTCTGTCATTCATGTTCTGTAATGTCATCCTTATTCATTTGACTGTTCATGTTTTAGAAACATTGACTTTGGCGAGTTGCTGTCACCTGAAGCCAGGAGTCGCCACAAGCTCACGACCTATGACCTTGTTGCTAACATTGTCCATGATGGAGAACCTGGACCTGGCAAAGGAACCTACAGGGTGCACATACTGCAAAAGGTAACACTTTAAAGTCTCCTTACAGAGTTCACTTCAAGGGTACTTACAGGGGTCACATTTTCTATAAAAGGCAATGCATGAAGCATGATCTCATTGGTTCTTACTGGGTCTACGTGTTGCAGAAGGAAAAAACTTCAAGGGTGCTATAAAGAGCTCTTGAGCCCTTTCAGAAAAGTTCATTTTGAAGATGGAAGTAACTTTTTGTCCAGAAAGATCCTGTATGGGTCTTTCGGAAAAAAGGCACACACACATGGGTACGTGTACACCACTTTGACCTTGTTATATCTCATACTCACTTTGGGGATAGATAGGAAACTGAAACACCATTGTAGCACCTGGGTACTACCTAAATCATATGCTTTTTAACATTAAAGCCTATCTTGAACGAAAACACCTGTAAATTTGGTTCCTACAGTATGTTGAGAGCGTCACTCTGAGCCCACTAGTGTCATAAATTGCCAAATGTAACAAACTGTTCGGCATTTTGGCTTGCTTTTGTCTACGTCACCGCGAGAATCACCTTTTAATTCAAACAACTGCAAATAACATCTGCACACAATGGTGTTCTATTCAGACCCCTATTCAATACAACTGTTATCAGTCTTTTAATGCAATATGGCACAAGAAGGTAGCTTCACCTATCATTTGACGGGCTTACATTTGTGTGATTGAACTCGCATTTTATTTTGCTAAAGCTTTGCTTGGACTGTCTAGTTAGTCCAATACATCTAAAATAACAAAAGTCCGTTGAAGTTGGGACTTAAGGTAACTGTTAGCATTTTGTGCTGGAATTAACATATTAGTCAAGAATACGTTGAATCAGTTTAAAGTCACCAGTCATAATTGATGTTCCTTTGTTTGCCAGGGTACAGGCAAATGGTATGAGCTGCAAGATCTCCATGTGGCAGACATTCTACCTCAGATGATAACACTGTCAGAGTCCTACATACAGGTAAGAGTGTAGTACAGGAGATCTATATAGATTGTGTGGAAATGGTCAATATTTACCTCCCATTCTCAGAGTGTGTAGTACAGAAGATCTATGTAAAGTTGGTGAAAATGGTCAGTATGTACACCACATTGTCATAGTTTTTAGTTCAGATCTATTTAGAGTGTATGAAAATGGTCAGTGTCTACCTCATATCATCAGAGTTTGTAGTATTGGAGATCTGTGTAGAGTGGTTGAAAATGGCCAGTATTTGCCAGAGATCTATTTAGAGAGCATGGAAATGGTCAGTGTCTACCTCACATTGTCACAGCTTGCAGTGCTGGAGATCTATGTAGAGTGGATGAAAATGGTCAGTTTTTACCTCACATTGCCATAGTCTTTAGTACAGGAGATTTATATAAAGTGGATGAAAATGAGTCTGTATTTACCTCACGTCAGAGTGTGTTGTACTATAGATCTGTGTAGAGTGGTTGAAAATGGTCAGTATTTGCCAGATATCCATTTACACCGTGTTGAAGTCATCAGTATGTACTTCACATTGTCCTTACATAACAGACATTCCCAATGCTAATTTCTGATTAAACTGATAATAGCTTATTACTATTAGTTAACATAAACAGTGTTTGAATAAATTAACATTTGATTTAGGTGTCATATTGTTTACAAAGCTGACTAATTGATTAGCAATATTCCGAAACGATCTCCATTCTGCTTTTTGATGCACATCACAAAATTTATGTGGCTATGGTTCTGCTTAACTCAGAACATCATGTGATCACTCGTTTGTATTAACAAAATTAATGAATTATTCACTGATTTAGTGGTAAGTGTTTGCATTCACCTCTCACAAACCCTTTATTTGAACTTTTATCTGAATCTCTATTACGTGATGTGAAGAAATAAAGGCTTCATTGTTTGCATTAGGTTAGAGGCTATTTGCAGTGGATGTAATTCGTTACTTCCACTCAGTTGGTTGCTTTTTGCTTGTTCATGGGTATTTCTATTTATTAGGAATGCCCAAGTCAGCTCTTGTTATGTACATGAACTCCAAGGAGGTTATGTTGAATAGGAGATTAAGCAGTCAACTAAATAGAGTTGTATCATTGTGCACATGTTTTGTTTCAACGGATGTTTGTGTACAGCAGCTACGCGTTGCTTTCATGATCATAAAATTTTTTTTTTTTTTTCAGATCTATGAAGTGAACAGAAACTTTGAAAATTCACAGAGTAATGGGCCAGAAGGTGTCGGTAAATAGGCTCCTTTTATCTACAGTGTAGTGCAGCAATTAAGTACATGCAAGGACATGTAATTCAGATCAAGTACTCTGCGCTCCATTCACTACGAACAGTTTTGTTATGTTTAGCTTTTGTCAGTTCATGTCTGTGTAAGCTAGTGAAAGGCAGAAAACTGTGATTCATGTCTGCGTTGGCTAATACAAAAGAGAACGCAGAAAGTGGTTCCATATCTTGTATACTGGTTCCAATAGTCCATTGAACACCATCTGGGACACACTAGCTTGTTAAAATGTCTTCTGGTAGTGTCTCTGAGGAAGAAAGGGGTCTTGAATTGTTAAACTGTGAACAACCAATTAGTGGTCTATGTTGATGCAAAAGATTTTAATAAAAGGCTAAAGGCTCAACTCTAAGTTGTTTTCATGTTTGTCTTATTCAAGTACTCCAGTAATCCTTATGGTGTTATTTTCATTCAGTCATCTTTTTGTACTCATTTCATCTTGATTTAGCTGCACTGGAGAATGAAATTCCATATTTGTGTTTTAATTTTGTCACATTTTTGTTTCAATTGTCCAGCAATATCACAATTGCTTTAGCTGTTTTTTTACACTTTCTTGTATTTTAATCATGAATTTATTGAAAAAATGATATGAGTCTACAAAAACGTTAGGTGTCTCCAAAAACTGATGTAGTCCAGTCATTCTGCAGAGGGCCCAACCTAGAAAAAATTGCAACAGAACGTCTTTTGCATAAATGGCGTCTTCAAACATCCCTTAGTGTCTATCAAAATCGGAGTGGCGAAAGTTGGTTTTTCAAGGTGGCAGAAAAAATGGCCACCAATACCAGTGTTTGCTGCTTTCTGGCATGTATATACTGCTCATAACAGTCATGCCAAATAAAAGATGCCAATTTTCAGCAAAATGAAATCAATATGGCCAAAAAAAATGGCTGCCGAAACTGCAATTTGGTACATGTTGCAAAATTTCTTTTGATATTTTTCCCTGAAAATGGCAAAATTGACAATGCTTTTGTGAGTTAGACTACTGAAAATATCTGGATCTTACAGTTTGTCACTTGTTAGAGAGAGAAAATCAAGATGGCTGACAAAATGTCCGCCAACTCACAAAACCCCAATTTACTGCATGTGTGTACTGCCAAATTTGTTTGTAACCTGCAAAAACATTTTACAATCTGCAGTCGAGCTTAATGAGTTGATTGTTTACTACATTTGTTTTTAACATTTAGATACTAAATGTGGAATTTTAATCACATTTTATATTATTTAACATAAAAGTTGGTGTTTTTCATTCAGACAAGGCTTTGTTGAATTTTCATAGTAAATTTCGCACACTCAATTATTTTTCTATGAAATATTTTCATTTGAGGTAACAAAAATAATATTTGGTAGAAAAACATGTAATTCTGGTGGAATTATTGGCTTATTCATTACACTAACTGAATCACATTGGACAGGAAGTGGCTGTGCTCTCTGTTATTGGAGATATTATTAGTTGTTCCTTTCCAAAGATTTCGTCTGCTGCTGACATGAGAGGAAAATTTGGCTGCTGATATCAAGGAGTGTACTATACTCCTTGCTGATATTACCTGTATGTGATGAAAAGTATGTTAATTTCTGTAACAAGAAGTTAATACTTAAATGTTTAACATGTATTACTCACAACTGGTTTAATATGAACATAGGCAACTCGTTTGAGAGAAAAATGTGCACTTAAAGTTTAACTGCAATTTCAATGACAATTTATTGTCATAATGATTAATTTTTCCAATGAGTATGAAAGTGGGAGTATTTTTTATCTTTCATCCGGCATTTTTAGCGTCCCCCGAACAAGAACGTCGGATTGGGAACTTCACATGGAAGGAGTTTCTGAAATGCCTTACTTTGCATCTGCAGGTCACAACCCGTATGCAAAATTCGCATACATACGCAGCAGATGCAGCGACTCAAAGACACCCATCCAGAAGTATACAGCAGCTGTTAACGGCCACCGTGCCGTAAGACGAAGTGACAGCCGGATTGCATGGGCTCTAAGGAGCCCCCCCAATTTGGCGAATTAGGCAAAAAGGTCCGCCTTAGTGAAACAAAAAGTTCGAGTAAACGAGACAAAAGTCCACAATATCCCACGGAAAGTCGGCGCGGATGCACAATTCGTGGGCCTGATCTGAACCTAGAGGCCCCGTTTTTTTTAGTACTCGTTGATTTCGTTCAAAGGTCCGCACACCGAAAAAGTCGAGCCCCCCTATACTTTAGCCTGGGTGCGCGCATGGGTTGTGGGCAAGCTTGTCATCTGACCTTGTAACTAAAGAAAGGCGCATGAAAACCATTAAATGAACAGGTGTTTTAACTAGAGATAGTGGAATGGGAGATAGGCAACGTACACAGTGGTTGCGTTCCTTGCCGGCATGCTCAAGTATAAATGGTGCCATGCAGAGTGTGGCAAACTTTAGTTGAGAAACTAGTATACAACATATTGTACCCAAGTGAGACAGTCTCGGGATGACAAAGACATACCCAGCCTTCCTGAACTCTTAAGCTTCACAACTGAATCCCATTTGAAAGAGAAAGGTTATAGAACAACGCCACTGGTGTGACTGCAAGTATACGCGTCAATGCCGAAAATGTCAGGGAATCTATTGTCTATGGAGCGGTCGAGTATGAAAGTCCATTAGTCCATGTTCCCATTACTGATTTTACACAAATGGATGCACAACTGCTATTCCAGCGATTACTGGCCGATGCAAAAGACAGTGAAAGTTTTATCAAGCCTTTTGAAGTTTGAGCTGTGTATTGGTTCCCCCGCTCTTTTTGATGCACACTGGTCCAATGGACTACCTGACTATTGCAAATTTCCAGAAAACACAGGGATGCATGTAATAGACGGCGGATTTCTCCTTCACCGTATTCCATGACCTAGAGGTGCAACTTTTCTGTCAGTTGGCAGAGCTTGTGGATTACGTCAGCAAGAACATCCAGCCTATTGTTGTTTTTGAGGGTCATGGAGGTGGCCCATCAACTAAAGATGTCTCTCATCTTCGAACACTGAGCTTGGTGGTTGGAACTGAAGTTCACTTCAACGGTGACATGGTGATCAAATCAAAGGAGCATTTTTTGGCAAACACCAAAAACAAGCAAAGGTTCATTCACTTCTTGTCAAGTTTGCAAGGAAAGCTGGTTGCACAGTGGTACATGCTCAGGCGTTTTAATTGTAAAAACAACGGTAGAGAACGTAGCACAAGTCATACTACCTTTATTGCAGACGATGGTTCTTTTGTGTTATACTACTTCACAACAATTTCCGTTGCTCATGAAATCTGACAAGAGGAGTCTAGGTCATCAAGAAACTACAGTTGTTTCTTGGTGCCGAAACTTGTGCGCTTTTGCCATTTGCGCATGCAATAGGTGGCTGCGATACAACATCACGGGTGTTTGATATTGGCAAGGCTGGCTACCATTCAAGAAACTGCGTGATCGCGATTCTAGGAAATAACTGGAATATTCTCCAGACCCATGTAGCTGAAGCAAGACATGTTTGAAGCTGGTTTAATAATTATGTTTTAGAGCGGTGGTGGCTCGGGAAATTTGGTTGACATGCGATAGTGGCAATTTGTGAAAAAGCGTAGCCCCAGTCCATATACAGTAATTGTCACCAACTGCGTCAGCAGCTAAATTCCATGCTGCCAGGACATACTATCAAGTGCAAGAGTGGTCAAGTTTCCGTGGCAGTGGCCTAGAGACTTGAGATAGATACTGGCGGGTTTTAAACTCATTCCCGTGACGACAAAACAGCTAGCAGCATCAGAGAAGCTGCAGAAGGTAGTAAGATGCTCTTGCAAGACCAACTCCAGTTTCAGAAGAAGTCCTTGCAAGAAGTTAGGATTGTCTTTTTTGGTTGCAAAAACGGAGAATGCCATGGTATAAGCTGCAGCAATGCATTCTCAGTTGCCGTAGACTAGTTGTGAAAATACTGGTTGATGGTGTATAGACATTTGACCACAAACTGAGAATTACTGCTTTGGACAGACTTGTAACATCACTGAAGAGAAGACCAGCGGGCGCTGTAGGCCTACAAACGCTTAGAAAGTACTGTTTAACTTGCTAAACGGACCTGGAGTGTACCTTTCTCCTGTCTCAAGTATTGCTGTATTTACACACATTTACAGTTAACTGGAGGTGACACAGACGATCAACTGGTGAGGCGAGTAGACCATTAAATTAATCACAAAGAATTATTTTCGATAGAGCACTTTTTTTCAAGAGCAGAGTGACCCTTCAGTCCAGGCGATTCTGTTTTTCACCCAAATAAGTTATTATTCGTTGAACGTCATTGAAAATGGTAGTGTAATCATCAGGGCTATACAAAAATTGTTTTAATGGAGGTGTTGACCTAAAAAACTAAGAATATGAAATCTGTGAAGATGGCGTGTCTAGCTCATCTGAAGTTCTTCATTTACATAAAAGCAACTATTTGGCCATCTTAGAAAATGCCGGAGGTAATCTCTACAACCAAACACAATGAGGCTCAATGGATTAGTCGACCCATAAAACCTATGATGCAATGTTTAAATTAAGACGTACACCACACTCATATGTTCGTTCTGAAGTCAGTTGTCTTGCTACTCGAATTAGTTTTGGCGGCCATCTTGGAAAATGGCGGACGTTTTCACCATGGTCATGCAAAATCATTTTTAATGGATTTGTTGACTTTCAAAAGATAGGTAAAAATTTTAGAATTTTTACTCTATCACATTCCACTCTCGAGTAATGGATATCTACAAATTTGGCTGCCATTTTGTCCACCGTCAATTCCACCCAGTGGCGGATCTACGGGGTGGTTCATGGGCTTTAAACCCCCCTGGCTTGGGCCAGGACCCAAAAATAAAAAAACAAACAAAAACGTCTCCAGCAAAACAAAAACGGCACCGCTAGCGTGTGTAAACCCCAAGTAATCCAACCTGGAAAAAATGAGGGGGGTCACTATGAAAATATAATTTTTTGCATTGTGAATTGCTTAGTCTTCGTGGCTCATCGGCAAAACGCGCGGAGATCAATTGTGCGCATTTTAGATGGATCCACCGCTGAAAGAGCAGCTCTATAGCTGATTTCTTTAGGTAACTAGCTTCTTTATTCTATGATATTTTTTTTTTTTGATTAGGGGAAATACTGTGGTGCAGCAACCCTGATATTCAGGCGAATTGACGTGCAACGTTTTTACCTCATCTGTCATGCCGTGTCATTCTATTACACTCCACACGTTTGTAACTGATGCATAGTAAAGTTGTCTTGCGCAATATCATACAGTGTACATGTACATGTAATATTTTTGAAAAAAGTTCTTTTTCCGAAGAATTGCTATTGTGGCGGGCGCCGTGGTCTGGTTGCGAGTCCGTTTGAAGATACACTGACTCTAACAAGTTATGTCTATACAAGGTATGACCAAGGTGGGACTCACATTGACAAAGTGACGGCATTCGCAAACAGTGTACAGTACCAGAAATTGCGGGGAGGCTATTCTTTCACAACAAAGTCTTGCGGGACTCGGGCGATGTTCAATAGGCCTCCTAAGGAGCCCTATAGTTCCGACCTCAACACCTACCGTCTTTCTACCTGCAATAAGAACACTGCCGCCTTGATTCTGGGAATTTCCGTAGAAAGGCCCACCCGATGAAACGCTCATGTCCGTGGGCATTTATTTGATGTTAGTACTTCGGGTTTCAAGCGTTCAGACATTGGGACGTTTATTTCGAAAATTGCAAGAGATGCAAATAGGTCCTGGGATACATCGTCAAGGTTTGAAGTAGTCCATGATGAGCGGATCAAATTTAGTTGCGCATGTAAGTCTTGAATGGACTTGGCAACCTCAAGGGTCTTAGTGCCAACTGAGCTGCGAAACGAGATGCTGACATTGTAGAGGCTTACAAGCTCATTGACACAGCAGTTGACGAAGTGCAAGCGTTGGGAACAAACATCGAAGGTATCTGGGTAGAATGGTTCCAAGACGAGAAACCATTGGATCCGATATACAGATTCCTCGGCAGTCTAGACAACAGAAGGATATGACTAACGTATGAGTAACCGCTGGGGATTAGTGTCTAGAGAGAAGTTTTCAATTCAAAATTTTTTGCACAGTACACTGTAGGTCTCGCGACGGACCAGGCCAGCTTGACTTGTGTAGATGTTGAGTTTCAGTGTACTTCTGGTCCCTCGGCGAACTAGTCTTGTAATTTTTTTACCAAAGTTTGCTTTGTAAAACTATTTATCTCAGCCAGTAGGCCTACTGTTTGGTCCCGCGACAGATCGACTATTTTTATAGGGATAATAAGCACAGGTGTACTTTTGGTCTCGTGACGGACCAGGTCAGCCTTTTTGTGTACTCTCAGTGTACATCTGGTCCCTGTGCAAACTAGTCCAGTATATCTTTTCACCACTGTGCACAGGATGTTTTGGTTTCGTGAAACTGTTTTCAGATGATTTGTTTCCTGAAACATTTGACGTTTTTCAATTGTTGTCAACGTGATTCAGCTTAATAAAGTGATGCTTAATTATTTATTGTCGCTTTTAATAATAGACTATGAGCTGAGAGCACCATCGTTCGCCATGTTTATTTCCGGAGTAACAGTACAGGTCTTCGTTCTTTAACAACTTGAGGCTGCTGTTACGCGATCATCTGATATTCAAGTTTTTACGCCCCGTCGGTGCTCCTTATGCTCTTGAATATTTGGAAGTTGTCTAAACCCCTGTATACACACTACACTTTTTGGTATACGACTTTTCGTATGCTAAAAAAGGTGTGTGTAAGCAGATGTTCCAACAAAAAAATTGCTGGTGGCGTGACTCACACCCAGATGTGCACAATATGGTTTCACGAAACTTATGAGCTAAGTTCACGTGATGAAATCGAGAAGGGTTTTTAATTATCTTAAGAAAAACTCCAGAGATATGTTAAGTGCTAGAAACTTACCAGGATGCATGGAAATTTCACTATGTGGCTACAAAAACAAAAAATTACCCCCTCCCGACCTCCCCCGATCGGCGCCACGCGCCTACTAGTAGGATTCGACCTTTGCGGCAATCCTAAACCCCCTTTTACTGAAAACGTAGATCCGCCACTGCCACCCCACCCATTCCTGTAAACTTTTTTATTCTCACACTAAGGGTGTTTGAAAATATGATGTATGCAATAAAACCTTCTGTTGCATTTTTCCTAGTCATCCTTAGAATGACTGGTCTAATTGTTTTGTTGCATTTGACAAATACCTAGTCACACTTCCATCTGTTGCCTGTGCGCCATCTGGTGAAGTGAACAGGAGGCGCTTCTGTGCTAACGTTCACTTTTACTGTCTGTCACCAAAATCAATTGAGGAATGGCATTGTGGTACACTTATAGGTTGCAGAAATTATGCGGAGACATTTCAATATGATTACACAGGCGGATTTAGGGGGGGCAGGGGGCCCGCCCCCCCCCCTTGGCTGCCGCAAAAAATAAAACAGCAAGAACGTAGGGAAATGTTGAGTTTATTAATTAACCNGTCAAATTCGGAACACGGCTCAATCGTAACGAAACTATGGCTAAGTATAGGCTCTCCCGCGATATCCCAGGCGACCGGCAGTGGCGCTGCGCACTACGACTCCGTTTCCGTCGTCTGCTTTACTGTGCAATGAAGAAAATTACTTCATTTTTTAAAGTAAATGGAATCTGAGTGACGATGAAAAAACAGAAGCTGCTAGTAAGATGTCAATTTTAATCGAAGCCCTAGTGAATCACTCAGAAACTCATAATTCTCTCTTTGTCAAACCTTAACTTAAGACGATTTCCAAAGCAGCTGCGTCATTAATGCCAACACAAAAAACGGATTTGCTCTTTTGGGCAATTGAAGACTATTTTAAATACAAAAAATTTGTTACGAACTAATTGCACAAATATAAAAAGTGTAATAAGCATTACAAAAAAGTAGGTTTCGCGCGCAAACGCTGTGGACCATAAACAAGTAGATCTCTTATTATCAAGATCATGAGTGAAGTCGTGGTGGTGCAGTGGTAAAGCGCGCGCACTCTATCCGTCAGGTCTTGAGTTCGAGTCTGTGATCATTGCCGTTTTCCATGTTTGACACATTCCGTTTTTTTTGTTTTTTTTTTTCTTTGCCTTTTTTTCTTGGATAATACTTCAGGAATCAAGGAAAATGCTTGATTTTTAGAGGAAAAAACAGAAAAATTTTTCTGGGCGGGAGGGGGCCGACACCCCTTGTGATATCCTAGATCCGCCACTGTGATTTTAGTCAAATGCTGTTAACAAATATTTTGTATTGGTTTTAGTTGAAAAATAGATTCGTATGGAGTGAATACCAATTTAAAGTAATACACAACTGAACTTATATATATCCTGTTGTATTCTTGGTTCACGCTGTTCAGTAAGAGGTCTTCTACATGTTTTCTGGTTTCCTGTTCCACTCATAACTGGTGAATCCTGACGCTGCTCTTTTTCGAGTACTGACCGAGGGTCAATGACTGGGTGTGGTCTATTGTGTTGTAATAACAACTTTTAGTAGGATTTTTGCTGTTAATACCACCGGGTATAGGAGGGCCGACTGAATGAGATTTGATAACACATCAAGAACAGTGAAGATGGTTAATTCATCTCATAAATGTGTGTAGTAATTAAAGTGCAATGGAAGAACAACTATATCGACGTCTTACTCTGCTTTTTGTAGTTGTTTTCACAACTCACGGCTGCCAATTTTCAAAAAGATAACTGTAACTTTCTAATATGTAGAGAAGGTGAATGAATGTGTGTCAAGCCAAATGCTTGTTGTTGTTGTGCACATATATGCATAGAGGCTAGTGTGGACGGAAATAAACACTTTGAACTAATAAATGCACTCGACTGATGTCTTGGAAGACACCACCATCTTAAACCACAGTACTATACTGATAAATCAGCACGAGTGTCCGCCTCGGTGACAGACCCAGTAATTTTCGCCATGTGATCGCGAGAATCCAAGCATCTGATGTGATCGTGTAGGTGGCTGATAGAAACTCTCGCGTTATCGCTGAGAAGGTTATAGTTAAGGTTAACCCTGAGACAGACAGTGAATAGGATTCTCAGGGTAAGTCATTGGACTCGAGATGATTGTTTTAACACTTTTCGGGTATATTTTATGTATAGCCGAAAGGTATAAATTACATTCGGATACTTGGTCATACCAAAGATGTGTTTTGCTAGTAGACCTTGCGTAGTTACATAAGTTACGAACGATCACCGTTGCTTTAGTTAGTGACATAAGCTTACGCGTTGTTGTAACAAGTGCAACTTTTTTATTTTATTGAAAAATAACATTTTGTGTACTTGCACTTCCTCTTCAGTTATCTTGGTATTGCAGTAAAAACACTCGTTCTCGCAAAATTATTAGGCACTACTGTATACTTGGCATTAAACTCCAGTGAATCTCGCTGAGTTTCACACATCCGACTTTCAATAATATTACCCGCTACATTTAACAATACATGTAAGTTCTTCCCTTTGTTGTTCTCAACTTTTTCTCATCCGGTTTGAGGCATGGGCAGCGCAGTACTGAAAAAGTGGGGCTATAGCCGCCGCCCCCAGCTCCCTATGGTGCGCCGCCCATGCCGAAGGCATGTGCAAAAGTGGATTCGTGTGGCTCTGTTACCACTAACAATCAGTGCACTTTCATTCCAGGGCACCATACTATTAGATTACAGTGGTCTAGGAAAAGGATGATTCGTCGCATTGTCACAGGGTGTGTCCTGTTTTTGCTCATTTCCGGATTCGTGATAGAAACATACTATTTAAGCTATACTCGAAAGATGGGACCTCTGGTGAAAAACCATCATAAGCAGGACGCACAAAGATCGATAAAGTTCGTAGATGCAATAGACGATGAGACGCGTGAATATCCGACGGAACTGAGATATCTAAAACACAACACAACTGAAGAGCCAATCAGTGTAAAGATTGGGGAATATACCTTAGGTGTCACTCCTGGCTACATACTGAAAAGACTTGCTGTTGGAATCAAGACTTTTAATCGCCCTCACTGCGTTAAAAGGACAATTAAGTCTTTCAAGAGCTATTATCCCTACCTGCCGATATTTGTGGCAGACGATAGTTATGATGACGTATTGAGTGCTGAGCCTGGAATACAGTATTTGAGGCTTCCACCAGAAACTGGAGTCGCCTATGGCAGGAATAGCCTGGTTCAACATATCCATGACGCCGGGTATGAATATATTATCATCAGTGACGACGATTACACTCTCGATAAGACAGATGATTTGATTAAAATGGCGTCTTATTTCATCGCAACAGGTGCTCATGTCCTTGCACCCACAAGATGCGATTATGGTACGTGTGGACGAAGTAAGGGGGCGTTTCTACTGGATGACGGTCACCTGATAATGTTCCCCAACATAACTAGTTATGGTAACACAGTTAAAATGAGTACACCCACCTGTGTACGGACAGACATAATTCAACAATTCTTCATCGCCAGAACGGAAACGTTAATTAGGTCTGGCTGGGACCCTTACCTCAAAAACAATGACCATTACGACTTCTTGTTAAATGCAAGGTCACACCAACTGAAGCTAGTGAGTTGTTCAGATATTCACATTATCCATAACAAAATCGAGTGCCAGGAAGAGTCTGCGCATAGCAAAGAATATTCAGAGACGCGCAAGCGAAGGTGGTACAACCTGGTGCCGTATGTGTTTAAGAAGTGGAATCTCACGAGAATTACGGATGAAACGGGTAAACAAATCTGGATGAATGGTGAGGGTGTTGCGGAATACAAGTTTGCTGCCGCCAGAACACTGTCTAGGCATGATGGAAGGTACAGCTCATTTTTGTCTACCATTTTACTCAGAATCAACTCGCACCGAGCTAGTTGGCATTGGGTCAGACCCCGCAAGCGATCACGATATACTAGTATCCAATACACTAAACATCACGAATGTCTGTCAAGGTTGACTGGGGAGCTTGAAGTGGAATATGACCGTTGGAAGAAGTATGATAATGAAAACTTCATTATTCCTTTTGATATACTGAGTTATAATGACTCTTGTCCCATGGCAGAGCGCCTCTGGAGGGTGTCACGTGTTGGTCGTGTGATCAACAAACACGTGTTTTACGTTGTGGCAGTAGCTAATGATGGTGACTATCTTCATCGTATTGTATCTCAGTTAGCAAGCTCTAAACAAGATTATGTCCATAGTTCTGTTGTTATCGTAGACATGAGCTCTCTGGAGAATCGTGTCTCGTTGTCTTCGTTGCCAAGTGAAGGATTGAACGTACACTTGCTATATCTGGGTGCACCCTTCTCGCGTTCCATTGGCCTTAAAACCGGAATTGAACTTGTTAGTCAATTAGCTATCAGCAAAAATCGGTCAAATCCGATAGTATTTACTGTGGACACGTCAATGATACTGCCGAGTAATTTCAGTGACATTCTACGAAGAAACGTGAGGTGCGGTATCACCGCTTATGCGCCTATTTGTTATAAAGTTCTCAGTGGTTCGTCATCCAGCGGTGGATATTGGGTAAACGCTGGATACGGAATGGTAGGTATGTGTTTGAAGGATTATGAACAGTCCGGGGGTTTCGACCCCCGATGGGGTTTTAACTGGGGCGCGGAGGACATTGATATGATCAACAGGCTGAAGACAATAGCGGGTCTGCAGTACATTATCAGACCAAGGTTAGCGGGATTTCATCACCTTCACAGTGACGTTAATAAAAAAATGAACACACAATACTACCAGAAGAAGAATGTGTACGATGGACCCCTTCCAATAACACCAATAACTACGTTAGTTATGGACTTTGACTTTATTCTTCGACTCGTTGAATTTGCCGAGCAGGCTCTGGAGCCAGGGCATACCTACACTCCATTTTCCGTGTATAAGACAATAGCGACAGACGGGGCACTGTTTGACGTCCATCTAATAGACGAAAATGAAAGCAGGCATTACGTCCTCATTGCTAGTCCTCTGGTATAGCTGTCATGACCTTGTTTTCTTCCATCCTCACACTTTATATGTCGTGTTGCATGTGTATACGGCAAATCACTCTATGACTTTACTGGGCACAGGGAGTAGATAAAATGACCCAATTTGGGCTAGAACTCCGTATTTATGATATGATCTGTCATCTTGTTTATGAACTCAGGATTAGGGTCTTTGATTTTGTACTTGAGTACATATGGTAAGTAGATGAATATATGAAGTTTGCATTTGACAACCCTTCACTGATTTAAATTGCGGGGGTCATCCGTCAAGTATCAACTTGGCTTAGATACCTAAATGATAACCTAGCTAGAACACAGCATCAAAAACAAACAAAATCTTAACTTCATATAGAACAAGTGCAGAAAATGTCAAAACAAGTTGGCTTTCGATTTCTAGCATTGCGTGACTGGATTTCGGATCCCAGTCGATGCGTGTTACATGCGCGTATCCAACCTAAAAATAGGGGGCTTGAATTTTTGAGAACGTGTGATCCTAAGATTCACGGGGTACGTTCAGATCGAGCTAGGTAGGTCCTGCCTTTTAGTGAACTTTTGTCTCGTTTTCTACTTTTTTCGGAGTTTTTGTTTCTCTGAGGTGGACCTTTTTGCCCACTTCGCCAAATGGGGGTGTTCGAACGAGCTCTCCTGGGTGCGCGCATGTGTTAGCAATATGTCTTGAGTGATATCAGTAGTGGTAATCGAAAACATAAGACGCTATAAGGATGGCATGGGGTCTTTGGACGGCTCGTAATGCTGCTCGATCAGTGTTGACTCGTGTCATAGTGATCACCAAAAGGGGTTGTTCAAGTTGGAAAAAAAGAGAATATGGTGTTTAGCATATGCGTGTGTCAATATTACGAGTTGAAAAGTGTCAGTATACTGCAATATGATAGTGACTGGCAATAGTGTAAAATAAATATTATTCTAAGTCAGTGGAGGGCGATTATACCCAGATAGCATCACTGCGTTGGGCCGACGTCGCCATTCGTTGGCTCGAGGTCGATACTAGTAGGTCGCGGTCGGTTTTTTGACGTTGGTCCGACTTTGGTCGGCGGTCTGCGAGATACTTCCTTTAAAAGCCTGTTTTGCACTTCCAAGTAAATTCGACGATTGCGATATTACTTTTTTATAGTCACGGTGTATAGGTCAACATATATTTGTTCTACTTTGAGTATTGTTCAGTTTTGACGCGGGTGCGACGCGGTGCGAGAAATCATATGTGGTGCTGAGTCCGACGTCGGTCCAACGTCGTGTCGTTGTCAAAAGTGTTGGTTCATTGAACTATAGCGTCAAATTGAAAAAAGGAAAATTAAAAATCCGTCTGTGATTCAGAAAAATATTTACTGCCATGCATAAGTCAGCCTATTTGTCTTTCTTTGAGTATTGTTCAGTCTTGACGTCGGACCAACGTTGGCTCAGCGTCCTTCGTTGCTTTTACTGAAATAATGTTAGCTGTAAGATAAATGAAATATGCAAAAAGATTTAAAATAAGTTGAGAAAGGTGAGTGGTTGACCGTTCAGCAAGGATCGTGTTAACTATAGGGTGCTCGACTATCTATGCTTTTAGGCCCATATATATGTAGCCCTTGTGTTTGTTGCTTTTGTCTACTTGGTTGCATTTAGCCTGTCGATAGGACATCTCGTCTGCTAGAAAACAGATCAGACGCTAAAAATGCTCTTGCACAAAGGCATCCTAATCCTATCTGCCGTCTTGCCAGTAATGTTATCGTTTTACTGTCGAAAATGCATTTTTAGGGATTATTGGCGGAAAGGATAGACTTCTTGGAGTTATTAGCTTTGGCCAGAGCTGTAAAACATCAAAATCCGTTGGTTTTGTGGTTTATTCAAATCGCTAATTCCTTGGAGAATTTTTGTCCCAGCTAATTGTCACCGTGATCTGCATTCGTTGAACTCCTCAAGACCGATTTCTTTAAAATAAGCGCAGCGCAGTAAATTTTGGTTGCCTTTGTGGAGTTTGATTTCATGGTATTGCTGATTTCTGGAGTTACTATTCTTGCCGAGAATTTCCTTTTAATTTTCAAAGTGCTAACATTCTGGCCAGTGAGTGATCACCATGGGTGGACAGAGCCTAACCACAAATCGCGTCATTAGGAAATATTGGACCTCTTTTCCACATCAACCGGCGAAAACCAATGTCGCTGTAAACTTAGCGGCGATAACATGCTACTGGCTGAAATAAATTGAAATGTCAAGCACAGAACCTTGTAAATTTTTAACATGTTTTTTTTTCTGATCTAGCATTCCAAGTGAAAAATTAGTGTAGAATCCTTCTTTCGCTGAAGAAATATCATAGAAATTAGCTAAAACGCTGCGATGGGTTTTATTTGTTTTCAGTCGATGCGTGTTTACATTAAGGTTTTCAATTAGGCTGGTAGAAAATTGGCATTTGGGTCGTGACATCGGACTAAAGTTTATTCTTTTTTGAAGAGCGGGATGTCCGCTGTCGTCGAGCTAAATTTAGCCCGAACTCGATCCATTGACCTGGTTGCGGATAACATGTGCCGTCATACACAAAAGACTGTGCGGGGAAATGGGGCATCCAAAGAAGACTGGAACCGCCATGTAGTGAAGAAATGAGATTTGGAATGAATACTTCATAACAGACACCGGTAAACTAAACAACATACATGGTCGATGCAACATAGAGTTGATCAACATAAATTTCCGCGGTCTTACCAGGATTTTCCCCGTGGACCCATCGGAATCTTTTCCATGTAGTAACTGGAAGACTGTCACGTTCGATATCTTAGTGCACGTTTACAATTAAAAGAGGCCACCACTAGCAATGGTGTAATGCGGCGTAGACGCACATGGAGGCTTTATAAGTTTCTTTTTTTTTCATAGGGCTGTACTCGCCGTTACGTGGTCATGGTAAGCTTCTTCAGCGTATATATCCGTACACATTACACTGAGCAGAGTTTTTCGTTACAACTTCAAAACGTGGGCACACTGGCTTTTGAAAGCGTTCACATATTACATCATCCAAAATTTACCACTTTTTATCCCTCCCCTCTGTCGTCTTAATATAGCCCCCGTACACACTCTAATTGTCTCATCACACCCACCCCCACCCGTTTTGGAAGAATTGACTGTTCGTTGGAGATTTCATCTTTATGATTTTAATGACAAACTAATGTCACTTTATAATCGTAAATAGCGTTTGCAGCTGTTGTATTCAGCAATGAAATAAAGTACGTCATTTCAATTATCAAACCAAAAATAATGTATATTTCTTACCTAATTACGTCAGAGTGAACATAGGGCGGGAAAAAACAAAAAGTTTTGTAAGGGTGTCCTTTTTATCCGCCCACAATATTTATATATGGCTCCATATGACCGTAATCTCTGTCCGGCGTCCGCTGGTGTATCTGTAAATACCTTCCAGGATCTTAATTAGGTTTGGCAGATCTCCATCTATAAAGCACACGACGAATTTCTAGCCGATCCGAATAATGAGCAATATATCAAAATTTATCTCATTGGATCCGAATACCGCTAAGCTCCCCTTCCCAGGGGCAATTTTAGTTTTTTACGTTTGCCTCTGTATTTTTCGAGTTCCTCGGTGGATTCTCATAAAATTTGGCAATTGATTGATAGTGCCTTCCAGTTTTCGGTCGGACTTAACGTATTTCGCGCCACCTGGTGGGCATTTTATATTTCTAATTTATTTTTGTCGTTAGCCACTCTATCGCAAAACAATTCAAAATATCATTATGAACATTCGAAGATTTGTTCCTATGAGAAGACCGCAACTGACGTTGATTTTCGGACGGGTTTTACTGCACTGACGCCCTCTACTGGCAATTTTAGGTCAATAGCTATCTTTTTGAAATATGGAAGATGTGTTGGAGATGACAGATGAAGACGAGTTTCACACCAATCCGACTTCAGCTGCGCCCCCTAGTGTATGGCAATTTTAATTTTGTTTGTTTCTGGTTTTTGAGTTACAGGTGGATTTTCGTGAAATTTGGCGAGGAGGCAATTCCTTTTCATCGTCGGGCGGGTTTGTATATTCTGTGCCATCTAATGGAATTTTTATTGTGTCCGTCGGGTCCGTCTTTGGCGTCCGCCTCTTTATCCGCCAAACTGCTCAAAGGATCTTATTAAACTTATCAGTTCTGTTCGTGATGACGACCATTGCTGACGCTGACTTCCGGACGGGTCTGGCAACTGTGGCGGCCTGTTGTTAGGATTTTATATTTTTGCACCATAGCTATAGGTCCAACAAATGTGACAATGACTGCCTACGGCTAACTGCTGCTGTGCCCCTTGGTGGCAATTTAAGTGTCTGCGTTTGCCTTTGTATCTTTGGAGTCCCTTTTGAGCGGATTTTCTTGAGTGTTCGCAAATAGTTTTGTAATATAGAGAAGCGATGCCTTCCCAATTGATCTATCGCCAAGATTTTGAGTGACGGCTTAACTGACCATTTAGAACGCAGCATTATTGACACACCTTCGTTTCCAAGCCGTCATTTTACCCGACAAACAACATGTTGCCGGGTAATCTTATTGTTTGTTGGTCGACATTACGCAAGTGGGCAGAGCTTGCGATAGGTCAATTTCGGACGGGTTCATCGCATTATGCGCCATGTAATGGTCATTTTTATGATACTAAAACACACTGTTTAATTGCGGTGCAATAGTGGTTGCATTTCAACGCTGTCGACAGCTGTTACTCAGTGGTCAGTCTCCACTGAATCGGCAATCTGGAGAGCTAAACTTGAGGTAGGCCTATAGCATGATGGCAAAGTAAAACAACTCTGGCACATTATGTAATAATGAAAAAAATAAATTCTCTCGCAACACAGCATATTTGCGTAATAAGCTCACAATGTAAATCCCATCCCCTTCAAAACATGACCCCGCCTGTCGCTGGACGTCCTGATTATGCCCTCCTGTGCTTCGTCACCGTGACTGTGATGGTTGTCTGGTAGTGCCCGAGGCAGTGATGGCCAGAGTGGGACTGTCGTTTGTCTGTGCATGTGTATAAGCTAAGCTCAGGGGCGGATCCAGGATTTTTTAAAGTTGGGTCGGAGCACTAATTTTTTTTTTAAAAAAAGGGTCCAAGTCAACAATTTGAAATTTCTAGATTTGAAATCACTAAAATCAAGGGATCCGCCAATGAAGCCTAGTAAAATATATCATCATACCTTGGACGCGTGAAATGGCAGGTCCCGGTTTTGGAATTAGTTAATTCTGCTAGAAGGTGAACCAGTTTCCCAACGATACGAACTGTGATGGAGATATATTAATAAACCACACGATAAGTGAGCATGGCGTACAACGATCAAATGATGAAATGACATCATTTGTTAAAGACATTTAGGATGCGACGCACTGAATGTAGTTTTAGATGAATGCGACGGGTAGAGAATCGAGATTACACGGAGAAGCTCCAATGATTGCTTTCTTTGAAGACCGGAAACGAAATGGTAATATGAATTAATGAAAAATGCATCGTACTGTAGGCATCTACACATTCAAGTGTCCAAATTATTTTATTATTGGTGGCTGCAGGTGTCCCCCCTAAAATAAATATGCAGTTGTCGATTTATATACGCCTGCAGAAATTTTCGTCAAGAAAAAAAATGATGTTTAGAGTTCAAACTTCTGTCTACTTGATAGGCAGCCGTGAAAATTTCAATGTTGACCTTGTCAATAAACTTCGCTGTAAGTGGATGAAAACGATTCGATATTCGCGCCTCCAAATTCCTACTGAGTCAATGTCATTCCCAAACTCTAGTCTCAAACCACGATTTGTGTAGTACCATGTAGTTCAGTCCCGACTCAAAGGTCCGGGACGACTGGAGTGTAGTGCTCGGGTAGCTAGACTTAGGGAGTAACTACAGAATATCGGCATCCCAGCTTCTTATCGAAGATGCTTGCACTAGTGTCATACAAACAACTAGGGTAGTCGTGTTACACATGCTTCGAGGCTATCCAAACAACAAGGCTCACGCACTCATAAACGCCACTCCCTGGACAAGTATTAATTAAGTAAACTCACTTCACGGACACAAAAACATGACTTAGAACTGGACCGCAAACACGGACCCAACACCAGTAAACATGGTACACAGACTCTTGGCTGAGTTTAGCACGTGATTGTCAGTTTGGCTAATGTGAGTTAGTAAGCCTCCATGTTGTTTGGGTGCACAAGCCATAGAAAATCATACATTAAGATAATTATGGCACAAGCCATGTTGTTTGGGTCGATTGACTAGAGATATCTCAAAAATGACAGGAGTGTTGTAATCATAATAAATGAAACCAGAGGCCCAGAATTTAAACCTAATTTCCTAAAATCATGACTTCTGATAGATGATAATTCAAGCGAAACTGAAAAATAAATCCAGATATTACACTCCCCATACATCCTAGATCCAGGCACTTCACCTCAGCTTGTCAGTTCTGAACTGATAAAAACAGGGCACAGTCTTGTTTTGCTTGCCGGCCACGATATCAATTAAACAACAATAGCACAAGGTAAAAAATCTTTATCACGAAAAATGAAAATTCGTTTTCATAAAAATGAATTGATTGAAAACAAACATTAACAACCAAAATCACAGAAAAACCTAGAACATAGTTTGAGAGTAGGTACAATGCTCAGATAAAGTATTTCACAAAGAAACAGTTGTGGATATGGAATAAAGGGTAGAATGATAAATTTCCTTCAATGTTTCATTAACTATGTTATACTTCCAAACAGCTTCTCACCTTATCACTAATACTACTTGTCACCTGTCATAGAGACCCAGACAGTATTACAGCACCTCATGCTGCATTACATTAGATTACACCAGTTCAGTCACCTGCCATAGAGGCCCAGACAGTATTACAGCAGGTCTTTCTGAATTACATTACTTTACACCAGTTCAGTCACCTGCCATAGAGGCCCAGACAGTTACAACAGGTCTTGCTGCATTGCTTTACATCAGTGCAGTCAGCACACGTCCACAAACCAGTTCATGTCCACAGTGTTGAGAATAAGACACCATTGGACAACAGGCTTCATTCAAAATGGTCATGAGTTTAACATCAAAACACCACAATTAAAGGTCGTGTTGAATGACAAGTAATGAATCCTCTTCTCTTCCTTGTTGTTCATCCTGGTCCAGCGTCATTCATCAGGGGGCAAGGTTGTTTTCAGGCTTAAAGATGACAGCACACCAACACAACACAGTTCACTTTCACTCCATGACCTGGACACAGGTGTCACTTCATGCTCACCATTAACTCATAGCAGACAACAACTCACTCAACTGGGCATCACTTCACATGCAGAATTAACTCATAGCAGACAAATCACTAACAACTCCCTCACTTGATGAAAGATGAAAATAGAGCATAAATGTACTTACCTCAGAACACAAAAAATTTAAAAATTAAAACTTTCAAAATTTCAGTGGTTGTCAAACTTTTTGAAACCCTGATAACAGAAGAGCTTTCATGATGTAGTTCTGATTAAGATGCCTGAACAAAACTGAGCCTTATTTGCCACAGACAGCTGCACTAGAGGTTATAACCTCAGTAGTCACCGGCAGACTGTGGCAAAATATTACTGAACCCCGTATCACACAGTAAGTGTCACTTTTTCATTAGATAAGTGAAAATATAATGTCCCCATCTACCTACCGTACATACAATGATGTCTTTCCCACCACATCAGTGGTTATTATGGAGTACAGCACACATGTCATATACTTAATGACATCAAATGTCCTCACCTAGTTACCGTACATAAGATGTAATTCTTACCTCACCAGTGGTTACAGTGTTGTCTTCAGTACAGGTCACACCATTAACGTGTCATTAACTAAATCTCCTCATCTATCTAACATACAAGATATAGTTCTCACCACACCAGTGGTTATA
This sequence comes from Phoronis australis, assembly GCA_002633005.1. Lineage (NCBI taxonomy): Eukaryota > Metazoa > Phoronida > Phoronidae > Phoronis > Phoronis australis. The sequence goes on along the minus strand of NMRA01000014.1, from coordinate 1,428,425 downwards.
GCGTCGCATACACCATTGTCATAAGTTAATGTCATTATAATAACAAAATGTTCTCATCTATACCTACCGTACATAAGATATGTGTTATTCCCACCACACCAGTGATTAGAGTCATGTGCGACACAGTGTGTCATACAGTCTGTATCATTCAGTCGTTTCATTGACTTAATGCTGGTATCCTTCCGACTACTTCCACAAAGACATGTTCTGCCTCGAGTCAGACCTTCAATACAGATGACCAACATGTCAAACAGTCACAAGTCAATCAAGTCAAAGTAGTGATAACCAATATATACTTGAAGGTAACAAATGAATATTGAAATTATATAATATTGCAATCCAGCTGAGCTTATCTATAATTATTGCAGTCCAGTTGAGCTTCTCTATAATTAATCACTGACCATGATTAAGGCCAACATCTGGAGTTAAACATATAATTATCTAGATCACAGCATTATGAATAGTAACTGGCTGAGGGCCCAGCCACACAGTGGTGGACACCTAATTGACTGTGGGTCTACAACAGAACACAATGGGAAAATGAGTGTGGGATGTCAACTGCATCTGATGGTGGACACTGATTGTGTGCCCTAAACAGCATAGGATGGGGGACAGTGACTGTGGGCCCTTAACAACATACAATGGGAGACACAAACTGTGGGCCCCCAATTGCAAGTGACGAGGAACACTGACTGCAGGCCGCAAAGAGCACACGATGAGGCACACTGACCATGGGCCCTCAACAGCAAACAATGGGGGACACTGACCGTGGGCCCTCAGCAGCAAACAAGGGGGGACACTGACTATGGGTCATCAGAAGCATACAATGGAGGACACTGACTGTGGGCCCTCAACTGCATACAATGGTGGACACTGACTGCGAGTCCTCAGCTGCATATTACAATAATGGACAATGACTATGGGCCTTTAACACAATCGAGGACACTGACTGTAGGCCTTCAGTAACATACAACGGTGGACACAATATCATACCTGCAAAGCTGCCTTTCATATCAAAACAGAACCCACGACAGATTTCCACTGGATTAGTTAGGTTAGTATGGATTGTTCCTATGTCCACTGTCTGTCCTTTGAGAATGTATTTAGTAGCTATCACATGTGCAGATGGTTGTTCATAGCAACCTAAGTAAAACTCATCAGCTGAAATGGAGGAAAAGTAATCAGTGGTTAGTATGAAATACAATAAAGGGACACTCTATAGGTGGTCAGTGGTTTGTAGGAGATACAATAAAGGGATACTGTAAAGATGGTCAGTGGTTTGTAGGAGATACAATAAAGGGACGCTCTAAAGGTGACCAGTGGTGTGTATAATGTACAATAAAGAGACAATGTAAAGGACAACAGTACAATGACAGGAGGAAACGTAAGGAACAGTAAAGAGTACAACAGTACACTTTGGTGGGCACAGACAGGTTAAGCAGGAAATGATGAATTTGTTAAGAATACTTAATATCTTGTGCCTCTACTAAGTCAGATTATGCATAACCAAACAAACTAAATGTACGTCGAGAACATTTGAATACTTCAGACCTATTCACCTGAGACAAGCACTTCCAGACGACACAACTCTATCCTCAGGCATGCATGATCACATGTAATGACTCACCCACGCAACGATGATCAAACAGTGGCCACTGGCCATCCTGACTGCAGACTCTAGTCTGACCATTTCCAGCTGTACCCCGTGTCATGTTGGTTGAGTTGAGGCTGACCATATAACCTGGTAGGCACACTGCAGTGACACTCTGGTTGAAATAGACCCCGCCCACCTCATTGACAGAGTTGTTGAGTTGTTGTGGCTCAGGACATCGCACCGCTACAAAAGGAAGACAAGCACACTAGTCTCCCCACAGCCACTCATAACAATGTTGTCTACCAACTATTTATCAACCTCTCTAAGGAAGTTAGGATAACGTGATCCAGCATAAGAATATAGCAGATATGTAAGAGACTCCAAGGACAATCCTTGTACATCCTACACAGAGCCTAACCTACTGTAGACAATAAATTTATTCACCGAACAATGAAGTCCTGCAAAACTATTGGCCAGTATAGGTATAGTGTCTATAAGATTGTGAAAGATGAAATAACGAGTCATACGTTCACATGGACTGATGGGGGACCAGGTGGCATTAGACCTGCAAGTCGAATTGGTTGTAGTTTTGTTTCCAGGCAAAAGATGACCCACATCACACGTGTACATGGCAGACTGAAGGTACTCATCACTATTGTAGATGGCGCTAGTGTTGGAGACAGCAGGAGGACGGCCGCAGCGTTTAACTGAAAGGACGAGATTCACCAAATGTACAGGCGAGACTAAATCATGTGACAAAGTCTGTGACATCAGCTAGAACAGTTTCTGCGTGATTGTGTGCATGCCGTGAAGAATAAATGATTGTGTTCATTAAACAGTTCTGAGAGAGCACTACAAATGTATGGTTACAAGTTAGGTTCCTACTTACAAACACAGTCTCGAGGTTGTTTGTTCCATGTCTTATTACCCAGACATGTGATTGACATGTCATGCTCTGTCACGTTGGCCTGGTATTCACAGCCCACTCCGCACTCATACTGCACCACATCACCAAACAAGCTGTGATTGGCTGTAGGGTAACCAAGGGCAATAGAGGGCAGGGCACCACAGGATACTCCTGAAGAGCACAGAGGCATACAGTCAAACAGTAGTTTGCAGCATCCACTAGTACCTTTGATAATTGAAATTCATGACAATTTTCATACAGACAAAAATTTACTCATAACAGATCATTCAAAGTGCAAAACCATAATTATTAATATTTAATAATCAAAAAAGCAAGCTTGAGAACAAACCTTCTATCTTCAGTTTTTGTGAAGAATTTGTCACAAATACTACTGTAATTTGTAGAGTTGAAAAATACACACATACTATCTGCCAAATAAACTAAGAGACTATTTTTAACAATTTTTTAGATGAAATCTCACTTTGACAGTTTTCAGTATCCGGTTCCCAATGGCCTGTAGCATTGCATGACACATCCTGCACTGTAGCTCCACCCACCACTTCATAACCATGGTTACACGTAAACGTCACCGAGTCATTGAAGTGAACCCCATTTAAAGACATGGTAGCATTAGGCAGCACAGATGGCATTCCACAAGACACAGCTGAGAAACAGACAATTCATATCAAAGTAATCACAATGGAAATGATGACACTGATGAACTATATCGAAAAAATAAAAAGTTGAATTGAATTTCCCAGAGCACACGTCCCTGGGTCCAAATTTACATCTCCTCAAAGAATCCTCAGCTCTCTGTTAAAAAGTCCGGACAAAACCATCTTTAAAAACCACTGTTTTGGTTTACATTTTAAGATAAAACCTTTCACTTTTGCTTTTTGATATGTCAAGTTAGCATTGATGAAAGAGTGACTGTACAGAAGAATGCAGTTCACCATTGCTTCAACAGAAACCTTCACCACAGCTAACCTAATTTTGTTTATCAATTCCAGTTTAAAGTTTGCAATTTCAGCTTGATTCAAGTAGGGCTACGTGAGTTTTCAAAAAAATAAAGCGTCTGCCCTGTACAGATTTCAGCAGAATTCCTTAGGGTCTTGCGATGTATACACAGCTTTATAGGCTGAAGGTTTGATGGAGATTTCCTTCAGTTATTCCCCTGGAAACCAGCGGGTAAAAATATGCATTTGTCATTCCAATCAACAAAGCATACATAGATAGAGGCATCTGGTGAAACCAATTAGCCACAATTTACAAATGTCCAACTCAGAAATACTCACGCTGACAAGCTTGTGCAGGAGACCAACTCTTGTCTGCCTGACAGACTATGTCCTGAGACGTCGAACTGTCTGGAAGGTAGTGACCAGTGATACAGGTGTAAGTGCCATTGTCTCCATACCTGTCTCCAGAATACTGCAGAGTGGCATTAGCCACAGATGACGGAGAACCACAGAGTACACCTAAGATGTAGAATACATGACATGTTAACAGTCACAGTGTAGTCTGGAAATCCTCAGTGGAATTGACATCACAGAACCAAGACATGTCATCCAAGAGGCAATTTATGATGTCACAGAGGCAAATTAAGACATCGCAGCGGTGAATCATGACATCACACAAGTAGACCCACGTAAATGTACTTCATTTATTACCATTCGTCCAAAGGAGTGAAAATTGTGACGGGGAATTGTGACACGGCAACTGGAAGCTCAAATTACCAGTCGCCCAGACATTTGCAAGAGGCTCTGAAAAACCTTAGTCTGGTACTACTTCTATATTAGTTCCTCATGTCTAAGTGAATTCTCGCAAACAGAGGATTTCAGTTCTCCAAGCAATTGAAATTTTACTAATCCGTGATTAATGAACAACCTTGCAATAATTATTCTGTTGATATTTCCTTTGACTACATGGTGTAGGGCATTTCCTTAAACTGGTCATTCAGGTCAATCTCCATTCCCACTTTTCAATAACCTGTTTATACACCTATGCTTGGAATAACACCCCAAATTTCATGTTTCTAAGTTTAAACTATGCAGGTATTAACCACACAAACACACCTCAGATGTCTTGCCAACAACAAGACAGAAGCTGCAATGTACAGCTCTACAGCTCAGTTGCTACAACTAGACAGACGCTGCAACAGCTCTGTAGCTCATTTGCTACAAGACAGAAGCTGCAATGTACAGCTCTGTAGGTCAGTTACTATAACTAGACAGAAGCTGCAATATACAACTCTATAGCTCAGTTGCTACAACAAGACAGAAGCTGCAGCAATGTACAGCTCTGTAGCTCAGTTGCTACAACTAGACAGAAGCTGCAATGTACAGCTCTGTAGGTCAGTTGCTACAAGACAGAATCTGCAACGTGCAGCTCAACAGCTCAGTTGCTACAACTAGACAGAAGCTGCAATGCACAGCTCTGCAGCTCAGTTGCTACAAGACAGAAGCTGAGATGTACAGCTGTAACTCAGCCGCTCTTCTTACGTTCGCAGGCTTTAGGTTGCTTGCTCCATACTTTATCATGGTTACAAGTGGCCTTCATGGAGTTAGAGTCCTCTCCAGCCTGGTATTCATACCCCGTCACACATGTGAAACTGACCACTGTCTCAAAGGATGTCTCACTGGTGCTGGCTGTGGCGTGTGCCACTGAGATACTTCCGCATGATATACCTGAAAGCACAAAATAAACAAATATATAAAAAAGGCAGTTTCAAGTAAACTGGAATTGTTTAATAAACAAGTCCAGTTTACTTGAACTGCCACAAATTGTGAGCCCACCATAGTTTCAATGTGACATTGGTTTGTTACTTTGGTACGACGTTCCTTTGTTACTTAACACACAGTAAACAGGAAACAGTTTGTAGCAGATAAACAGGAAACCTCACCTGGATAAATTTAAATGAAAACGCAATAAAAATTACTAGTCAGACACACAAAGCATTAAAACATGATCTCATATAAGAGGTAATAGATATGCGTATTGCTATAAGCAAACCATAAAAGTTGAATGCTCACGAGAACAGTTGACTACAGTAGGTGCCCACTGCTGGTACTTGTTACACGTCACTGTCTGTATAGTGTCACCAGTGCCTGTCAACTCGAAGCCTGGCAGACACATATACTGAGCAGTAGAGTTGAACTCCTTCTTGGTCACAGTCAGGTTGGCAGTGGCCAGTAATACAGGATCAGCGCATTCTATCTCTGCAATCATGAGTCAGAAATAGAATTAATAAAATATCAATTTGTTCAGAAACTAATGAGTCTTAACATTAAATGTTCCGGGCATATGGTCGTTGGTCAGTGCAGGATGACATGTTCATCTCTAATAGTAAGGTTTACTAGAGCAAAAATGACTGGAAAGACATTTAACCAGGTTTCCCATATCCTCAACAACAACTTGGAATAGTTTACCTGTCATCAGATCTTAATTTTCCCCTTAAAGGAAGCACTCAACTAATCAGCTTCTACTGCAGTTGCTTAACAGTCGTCTGAGACTGGGGTTGCGCACCCTGTCAATTTCAGAGGCTATTTCAGAAAAATATTTTAGTACTTTTTACAACAACAGCTCTCAACACAGGGTCTATTTTCTACTCCATATTGTGATTCAGCCTACTCATAATAAAGGCTTGGCACTTTGTTTAATCATGACATTATGAGGTGTCATACACATGTGACCATGCAGCCCAAGCAGGACTGAATTCAATATGAGCTATTGTGTTTGCATTTAGTAAACTTCAACCTTTGGTTGATCATCAGTGCACTGGGTTCCTCATGCTTAGATAACCTCCCACAATTCAATAGCCTTACCCATTCAAGTCAACCTACCCTCACACATATCCCTGTGTTTACTAGCCTGGCAAGTCAACATATTACCTACATCATGCTTGAATTATCTCCGACAATTCATAAGCCCGATACAAGCCAACCTTCCCATGTACACACTTGGATAATCTCCAATTCCATATAGCCCGATACAAGACCTACCCACACTGGCCCACAGCTCACTATCCTGACAGAAGTCAACCTACCGACACAGGCTTGTATAGTCTCCCACTGTTCATTAGCCTGACATGATGAGTTCTTGGTGAATGTATTGTCTGAGAACTTATAACCATCATCACATGTGTATACAGCTATACTGAGGTAACTGTCTGAAGAGTGTGAGCTGGAAGCTTGACCAACAGATGGCAGGGCACCACAGTGTTTAGCTGAAAACATGATTGACACCATAAGATAAATGAAGAGCATTTGAAGTGTCAGTGAATGAACATGTGCTGGAGGTGCAGCTAGCTTATGCAGGGGAACAACAACGTTAAGATGAAAACTTGGGTGACATAACACTAACTGTGAACAAAAGGACGGTTTGATGACCAAAAATTAAAGATCTAGAGGTGCAATAAAATCGCTCACTAACAAGTGACCAAACATGATTCCTCACCATGTGTAACTGGCATCAAATAGTTGACAAAACATATGCGAGGTCTAAGATAAAGTGCCACATTGTTTATGTTTCACACTTTTTCAAACATTTCCACACACCAGAATGAGCACTTAGTCAATTTATAATTGGGTGCTACTCATCCAAAAATTGGCGAATACAATGTTTGTAGACATTAAGATACAACAGTGAAAAAACTGAAATTACCACAGGGGGCGCTGTAGAAGTCGAATCCATACAATAATTAGTGGCAGCCATGCCCACCGTACACCATGATTCTTTAAGGGGTCTGGTTGATGGAAGGCAGTTAACAAATGTGAGAACTAAACGTAAAATTGCCACACAAGCTTCATTTGAAGATCCTCCATCAAATTTGGTAGATATCAAGACAAATGCAAAACACAAATTGTAGCTGTGAGTGCAACTATAATCAAAACAGCCTAAAAATCTTCATCAATCAGGGGAGTTTCGTCAGAACACCTGCATCAAATTATGAATGATTCTTCAATTGTTTGAAAGAAATAAAGATGGATGCAAAAAACAGGCCCCCAAAAAACGGCAAAAGGGCTCACAGAACGGAACTAGTGCAATTATACTGGACTGGAGCTCACATCTTTACACAAATGCAGGTATCAAATGTCACGAAGATCCACCAAAGACTAGTTGCAGACTGGTAGACGCAAGGGGCAAACCAGTAGTTAGTTCCATACGTAACTCAAAGGAAGCTGTACTCTTTTTTGCAAACAAAAACACCAAACCTTGTGGCAATCCCTTGTAAGCCATGCTCTTAACATTTAATACAACATCTCTTAAATTTCACAATGATCTTCCACCCAACTTGGTAGATACCGAGACAGGTGCAAACAACTAGTATCGCCACAAGGAGACATAACGATCCAGAATTGCCTGAAAATCAGTCCTCCTCATCTATTGGGACATATCTTGCATATTTCATGCCAATCTGACGCAGGGTTAAAAAACAAAACTGCCATTAGAGGGCATGGCAATACTCAGTTCCACCCAAAACTCAGAACCACAAATGCTCTCGTCAACTGGAACACACGCTTCAAATTTTAGAACAAATAATCAAACCAATGCCAAAAAAGACACCATTTAGTAATTATCAGGAGGTGCAGCAGTTGACTCGGCAAGAACTAACAGTGCCATCTTCTTAAGAACACATCTGCCAAATTTCATAAAAATCGAGCAAGTGTTTTCTTGGTAGCTCAATTTTATGAAGATTCTGCGAGCGTTTACTAGGAGATGCAGCGGCAGATGGCAGACGGCCAATGCACAGACAGGGATGACATCAATATGAACTTACATTACGTATATGTGGGTGCACAATAATGAGAAAACTGAAAATTTTCTCTATAGGGAGTGATCAAACAATTATCTTCTGAGCCAGGACTAAACCCAATTGCTAAGGTGTGTTTAGTTACACAGTCCAACTGGCACAGTTGTATGACTAAGAGCAGAGTTAACAAAGAACTGGGTAGAGTTCAGTAATGCCACGGCCTACGCTAGGACCTCGCTTAAATCTGGCCAAAAGCACGTGTTCTCGACATTTAAAATACACAGCAATATCTCACGTAATCTCGCGAAGTCTTGATTTTTTGCACAGTCCTAGCATTACTGAACTCCACCCTGGTTCCACTGACCTTGCCTGTCCATATTTCAAAAGGTCTCTTGTGTGTGAGAGACATCCATGGTGTACAACTATGGGAAAAATTCTAAGCCAATATGTGCACAGTCATGTTATCCTCTTCAAGCCCAAAATGGCACTCACGCTAGAACTATATCTTACCTTGACAACTCTGAGGTTGCCTGCTCCATGTTTTATTAGACTGACACTGTGACTTCATGTCATTAGCCACCACTCCTTGTCCATACTTGAACCCATCTTTACATGTAAAGGTGACTACTGTTTGATACAGTGTCTCGTTGGTACTGGCAATGGCATTCCCAACAGATATTGGACCACAGGATACTTCTGCAAGTACAGAAACGATCACTGATTAACTGTTCATTCTCTGACAACACTAGTCACATCAATAGGCCAGTCGAACCCAATCCACCTGGTATAACATTGCTACAGAATGTGGTCATTAGAAAAGAAGACCAAAACAGTAATCCACCTATAGTATGCAAAACTCCCTTTGTGAAAAACAGAGATTGCATACTATTAGACATTCCTTATTTGTCCAACGCTTATGGAAATTGTCAAGTATACATTACCTGTTGTTGATCAGAGCTTTAATATGTGACCGAATGGCAGAACGACCATCTGACAGGCAAAATGTTCATAATACTGTTTATTAATAATTTCTTTTAATTTACAATAAAACAAAGTTTATAGCAAAATATGGAAGTAATCCTCTTTTTGACGTGATTGAAATGTTGCGTGCAGGAAAGCCAGCCTTACTTATACACTGCTTGAGAGGTAAATTTGTCCACTCTTCTTGGCTGTCACATGATATTGTTTGCTGGGTGGCAGTGGTTCCATTCACCTCATAGCCTGCATCACATGTATAGACAGCTGTCGAGTTGAATTTCTTGTTTCCATAGGAGAATGAAGCATTGTTAAGTATCTCTGGCTCTGGGCATTCCAATTCTAAAAAGTAACACTTGTGACTAAGTTGATCAGTTCAGACAACATCAAATGATTCACATCAAACTAGTAGAATACTAAACATGACACCTGAAGGATACACATCTCCCAATGACAACACAGGCACCCAGAAAAAAATCCTCAACATTAATCAAGTTGAATTTATACAGTTTACAAATTGTCAAAAAGTTTGAACTGATGTCAGCCTATTGAACTGGGTGTGAAATCTTGACTCCCCCCAGTCAATTATCAAAGAGTTTGAACTGATGTCAGCCTGATGGAATGGATGAGAACTCATGACTCCAGTCAATTAAGCACACTCACCTATGCATGACGACACAGCTTCCCACTGTTCATCACTCTTACACGTCACATTTTTCCTGTAGGTGTTGTCTGGGAATTTATGGCCCAGATGACAGGCATATACAGCTGTACTATTAACTACATCGTCTAAATTAGTGCTGCTAGCATGGCCAACAGAGGGCGGTGAGCCACATCTCTTTTCTGTAAAATAAGTTTGGATTACATATGACACTGTGGCAGTAGAGAACTATGGAGAGTGACAAATCAGATGCTCAAAATGTGGGGCTGTTTTGGTAGTGTTAGAGGACAAAATTCATTTTGTGTATCCATATACAGATGTGAAAACTGCACTTTTGTGTTCAGGTCGTTAATACACTTTTTGAGACTTTGGAATTGAAAAAAGTATATTTTCCTGATAATAGCTAACATTAAAGTCTCACTTTTCAGCGAGGTCATAGCATTACTGAACTCCACCCTGGTTCCACTGACCTTGCCTGTCAATTCAAAAGGTCTATTGTGTGTGAGAGACATCCATGGTGTACAACTATGGGAAAATTGTAAGCCAATATGTGGACATGTTATCCTCTTCAAGCCCAAAATGGCACTCACGCTAGAACTATATCTTACCTTGACAACTCTGAGGTTGCCTGCTCCATGTTTTATTAGACTGACACTGTGACTTCATGTCATTAGCCACCACTCCATGTCCATACTTGAACCCATCTTTACATGTAAAGGTGACTACTGTTTGATACAGTGTCTCGTTGGTACTGGCAATGGCATTCCCAACAGATATTGGACCACAGGAGACTACTGCAAGGGCAGAAACAGTCACTGACTAACTGTTCATTCTCTGACAACACAAGCCAGATCAATAAGTCAGTTGAACACAATCCACCTGGTATAACATTGCTTTTGAATGTGGTCATTGCAAAAGAAGACCAAAACAGTAATCCATTTATGCAGCCAAAGTGCCCCTTTTGAAAAACAGAAATTGCATACACATTCCTTGTTCTCCCAGCACTTAAGGACTTTGTGAGGTAAACATCACCTGTTGTTGACCTATATTAATACATTGACTGAATGGCAGACAGACCATTGGACAGACAAACTGAAAGACTGAGTGTCTGACCAAAAAATCTCATGATTATGATTCATATTGCTCATTAATAATTTCTTTTGATTCACAATGAAACAAAATTAGCAAAATATAGAAATCATCATCTTTTCGACTTGATTGAAAGGTTGCGTACAGGAAAGTCGGCCTTACTTATACACTGCTTGAGAGGTAAATTTGTCCACTCTTCTCGGTTGTCACATGATATTGTTTGCTGGGTGGCAGTGGTTCCATTCACCTCATAGCCTGCATCACATGTATAGACAGTAGTCGAGCTGTATTTCTTATTTCCATAGGAGAATGAAGCATTGTTAAGTATCTCTGGCTCTGGGCATTCCAATTCTAAAAAGTAACACATATGATTAAGTTGATAAGTTTAGACAACATCAAGTGATTCATGTCGAATTGTCTAGTAGAATATTTACATGTTTCTTGTAGGATACAAATCTCCCACGACAACACAAGCTCCCAGAAAAGTAAATTATCGAGATTAACCAGTTTGAATTCATACAGCCTACAAACTATTAAAGAGTTTGAACTGATAGCAGCCTGTTGAACTATTGTGAACTCTTGACTCCAGTCAATCATCAAAGATTCCAAATTGATGTCAGCCTGCTAAAATGGGGGAGAACTCATGACTCCAGTTATAATTATAAGCAAGCTCACCTATGCATGACGGCACAGTTTCCCACTGTTCATTAATCTTACATGTCACATTCTTCCTGTAGGTGTTGTCTGGGAATTTATAGCCCAGACGACAGGAGTACACAGCTGTACTGTTGAAGACATCATCTGAATTAGTACTGCTAGCATGGCCAACAGAGGGTGGTGAGCCACATCTCTTTTCTGTAAAATGAAGTTTGGATAACATCAGCCATTGAGGCAGAAGAGAAATATCATGGGTCTTAATCAAATTATCAACTTGCGGAGGCTATTTTTGTACTGTTTAAGGGCAAAATTCATTTTGTGGTGAGAACTGCACTGCACTTTTGTCCATAGGTTGGTCACACTTTTTGAGACTTTGGAATTGAAAATTAAAGTAAATTAATTGCTGATAATAGCTAGCAAAGTCTCTTCCGGTGCTACACTAGGCATTCATTTGGTTCATATTTGCATTGCACTAAGTAAAAACATTTATTGATTACCAGTGATTTTGATAAACTTCTTTCTCTGGGGTCAGCACCAAAAAGCTCACAATCGCACGACTGTTAACAAAATGTGTATTTGATCTGCGACTTTTCCTTCAATAGTCCATATCAATTATACATAGAAGCTTGTGCGCATGTGTATGTATATAAAAATTACAAGTACACACATAGTAAATTAAATAGGTGCAGGATAACAAAAAACTCAAAACCTGTCCTACAAGTAATTGATTCAGATCAGAGACAGTCACAATTAAACTTGACCATAATTTGTGAAGGGGTCACAGCCACAACCGACATAGTACTTATCTGTAGTCCAACATTGTAACTCAACATTAAAAGGACCTGGTTTTACTCAAACATATAATGTCCCATGAAAACCCTCTGTTATGTGTTTTAAATGCTACGAGTTATGACTGCTACAAAATGAAGATTCAATGCAGCTAATGCGATTTATGCTACTGTGCAATTTTGCCTTGACCCATTTAGCGCCGAGTGGGTCTTTGAGATGTTGGCATTGTATTCAGCACCACCTTATGATTAGAACAACAAACTCACCTACACAGGCAGAGGGTACAGTCTGCCACATGGCCAGTTGATTACACATCATTGTCATTGATGTCACAGGTTTGTAAGCAAATACACACTCATAGTTAACCACTGAGCCATACGTTCGGTTGCGGTTATCAAATGTTGCAAAAGGAACATCAGGTACCGCAGGGCAGACAGTTTCTGGAATGAAACAATGAATTGCACTGCAGCTTGTAGTTCCATCTAATGATTGATGGTTTTGGTTAATAAGGGTGTATTAAGTTAAGGTACTTGGTGACCAAAACAAATAAAACAAATCCACGAAAAGTTATAATCTCCTATACATAAATCCATATAAATTAATTTCTTCAAATAAAACAAACTTTAGCTTATGGATGATATTTTTCCAAGCTTTTAACCAAAATAGTCAGTCTGCAATAAAATTTTTGTTTTTTCCAAAATAATTAGAATTTATAATTTCACACAAGATTTTGGGGCTTTGGTATTTTGGGATTACTATTTAACTATGTGAACCCTAAATTCCTCTTTCTCATTCACATTTCATATTAACAAGAGTGTACAAGGATTTGAAGCTTGGGAAACTCAATAAATTACTTCATGACCCCAGGATACTGAAAGCCTGAGACTCTAACTCACCCCAAGTCCTATAGATGGCGACATAGTTAGTGCCACCACAGTTACTAGAGTCCCCGGGACAAGGCAGACTACACTTGCTGTCATTCACTTTACCATATGTACCATAACTATTGGTACAGCCACACACATCCCCTGAAACAACGAATACTACCACAATGTAAGCAATAAAACATCCACTGACTAGTCACATCATCAGTTATTGTGGGTAGTGTTGCTATAGCAACAGCAAGTGACTAGTCATGTAATCATATCATTGTGGGTAGTGTTGTTATGGCAACAGCCAGTGACTAGTTATGTAATCATGTCATTGTGGGTAGTGTTGTCACAGCAACAGCCAGTGACTAGTTATGTAATCATGTCCTTGTGGGTAGTGTCAACACAACTGAGTAAGGCTAAACAAACCATAGTTGGTTCTGGTCTCAATTACCCCAACTAATTTTGAGACCTACGCTCAAAGACTAAAGTACGGAATTTCCCACCTTCTTCAATATCAGATGTCATGTTTTTCTGAAAAGTCGCACAAAGGCCAAGCGATGAAAAAAAACCCTTCTCCCAAGCAATGAGTAAAGGTAAAATATATCATGCAAAATTTTACTTATCTGTGGATTTGTTTGAAAAAGTGAGCAACTAAAAAATACTACACCACGAGAGTCCAGAATCATAACTATGCTTTTCAGCCTTACCTAAGATGACCGGATGGGACAACACTTTCATCCTGACAGTGGTACTGATGACAAGTGACTGAATATTTGAAATGTTGACAATGCCTAGATTCTAGGTATTTCTTATCTGATCTCCAAATTATTTGATGTATCCATGAAATGAGAATACGCTTCGCTGTTAAACAGGCAGAAAATGAAAACAATATAAGCACTTGAACTGATGTACTGCCATAAATGAGAAGCTCTTTTTACAGGTAACTGAAAATAATAATTTTATAAAAGGCAAAAAGTCTGATCTGCTACTAGGTTACTTTCTAGTGATATCATACCATTGCGCACTGCAGAGTAAGCAAATGACTGACTCTTGCACCAATCCCTGCACTGTGCTGCCGTAGAAACAGTTTTCTGATTGGCCGAGTATACTCTAGCACTGTTGTCTGCAGACTCCACATAACAGCCCCAATAGTATTCAAAATCTGAAAACATTGCCGAAGAAGACACCAGTCTCAGCTCAGTTTATTAAGAACGTTATTTCCTGTAATACAACAAGTGTAGTGGCACAACTTGTGGAAAATAAATAAATGTATTGCGAGTTTTCTTAGAGGATATTAAACCCTGTTTTGGCAAATCAATGGACATAAAGTATAACAAAACAAAATGATGCTCCATAACTTTTGTCAACTCTCAGAAGTTTGGAGAAAGTGTGGTAACACCTTCGAAAATCTGCTAAGTGGCAAGCGTCACTAAATCTTAAAGGAAGTCAGTTGACTGTGGAGCACAAGCATGTTCAATCACAGGAGACAGTTAAACGCACAGCGAAGACGGGATTCAGCAGACTGAAAGAACATCACACCTCAGAGAAAAGTAACATATATAGGCATTGTACTAGCTACAATCACCAAGCCAACTCTGTTAGAATTATCTGCATAGAACCTAATAAGGGGTTACAAGTACATTAAAGAGTCATTGGCCATTCAGAACCAGCATGCCACTGATTTTCTGAATAACATGCCGAGCTCTGTGACCCTGCAGCTATGGTGATGACCAGCTACTGACCATATTCTATGTATCTCTTGCTTCACTCTATGGATGTTACCTGAGCTGTATGTTGGCACTTGTTGTCCTAAATTGTTGTAAATATGATCCTGATGATGTCTAACGAAAAGACAAAACCTTGAATTGAACATGAACTTATTTATTTGTGCGGCGATCGTCCTGTTATTTATATTATTGTGGTCAAAAACTGATTTAATTAATATTTTTGTTTGTTGATGGAGACCTGAACTGTGTAACAGAGGTCAGACACAACCAATTAATCAAGAAATTGTCCAGTCTTGTACTGAGCCATCAGGTGAAGGACTTTCAAGCAAAAAGAGACAGTCACTGTTTCTTTACATGGAATATTTTGCAATTATGTCTGGCATGTAACTATAGTGCCAAGCGATATTACATTACAGTTGTGCACTAATTGTATATTGAAGTTGACCGACTGCGTTTTCATTACAAATTATAGTCAAGTAAAATGTAAAACACAGAAGAGCTTATTGTGCTAAAATAAGTATAGATTATTACATGGCGAAGTCGTTGTCACCCGTTATCTAGAAACCGAGTGGATTTTGGATCATTATCGCCCGAGGGGCGTCAGCCACGAGGGTGACAATTCTCCAAAATCCATGAGGGCTCTAGATAAGGGGGATAATGACTGAGAACATGTAATAATCTATTTATACCACATACTGAACGAGAAACATAGTAATGAATCGATCTACCTTTCTCGACTGGCCTCGGCTTTGTAACTACTTTCTATGTCAGAGGCCTGGGGTCGGAGAACGTGATCGACCTTTTAAGAAAAGTCGAGCTATTTTTGTCAAATAATGCTTTTACTCAAAATCAACTGAAAATTTAAACAAAGAAATAAAGTGAATCTATAAATTAAGGTTTATCAACTATTATAGGTTACAACACATTTTATCACGCTGAGCTTCAACCGGGAAAATGTCGTCTGCTAAAGTAGGTTACCACAGTGACTGGTAACCGCAGTATAACGCTCAAGTCAAAGGATCCCGACGACACGATACCCACATTCAAATTGGAGATCGGTGATTTTCAAGTGAGAGAACATGAGAGAAAAATTTCACTGAAATAAAACATCATTCTACGGAAATTATGCGTCTTATTTTTCATAGCGTATAAATGTCAGTGCAATGCCCTTTGCTGAACATGCGATTGTTGCGCGTGCTCATTTAAGTATTCTATTTTTGCATTCGATGACGTCAGTCGCTGAGTGGTATAGTGGTAAAGTCGGCGACTTGAAACTCTTGAGGTCCGGGTTCGAATCCGGCCTCTGTTTCCCGCCAAATTATTATCTCACTAGTGAGATAACTAAATGCCGGGTTATTACACGGTTGTATCTGCCATTCGACGCTAATATTGTGGTATAAAGCAACTTACGTGAAAAATTGTGATAAGAACATCCCAGGGCATCAAATCGTATGGTTGGGTAAGCATAGTAGGAGACTTGATATAGTGAGAGCGTTTCAGCAAATACAGGGGTCACCAAATAGTTGTATTTAACTGTTGAACTGTCACTGTTGGCTGTCAGCTGAAATGTTAAATGTATTACATCTTAACTGTATATCGCAAGCAGATCAGTTTTAAATACTGGTGGGCGGATGCATCCTTCTGCTGCATCTGTGGCAGATTGTCACCCACCTTTACAGTTCAACAGGTTATATAACTTTTGTAATTACTGATATCTGTAATAGTTTAGTTTGTCATAATATATATGACCTTTTATCTCAACCACACGTGTTGTTTCACTGTAAACTAGCTTCGGTATCGCTTCGCAGTTAGCGCTTATAAATACTTATACTAAATGATTGACTATAACTTGTTCTTTTAAGGAAACTGATCTCATCATAACGAAGCAGACATTCATCACATTTTTTGCTATAAATGTTTTTTTCATGTATTTTCTAACCAACCTTCAAACAAAAAATTTTCAATCTATGACCACAGAAACATAATGAGCACAAATATAATGCATGGATATTCAAAGATGTGTTACCAAGATTTCTATCATGATTTTACATGGATATAATGCCCACAGGCAGACATTAAGTAACAACGAATATTTCCTGCCATTATACACTAAAAACTAAAGTCCAGTCACATAAAGTAGACTCAATATGACACTAATATCAGTGAGCTAAAATAATCTTCACTGACAATATTTATCAAGCTACAAAGTGTTCAATAATCTTCACTGACAATATTTATCAAGCTAAAAAGTGTTCAATAATCTTCACTGACAATATTTATCAAGCTAAAAAGTGTTCAACAATCTTCACTGACAATATTTATCAAGCTAAAAAGTGTTCAATAATCTTCACTGACAATATTTATCAAGCTACAAGTGTTCAATAATCTTCACTGACAATATTTATCAAGCTAAAGTGTTCAATAATCTTCACTGACAATATTTATCAAGCTAAAAAATGTTCAATAATCTTCACTGACAATATTTATCAAGCTACAAAGTGTTCCACTTATTGATGTTTGGACAATAATGTTATTCATGATTGCAAGCATTTTTAAGTCTGGTCTGCACGCCACCTGTTGGTCACATCATGTGACCTATATTTCCACGCTGGTTCAAGATTTACATGTTTGTATTATTCATGCTCGGACAACATTATTCAAAACTGGACAATATTTTTTAGTTAGGGCGCAAGGAAATTTAAGCTTGCAAAAAATAATTCCTTTTTTCAAACCCTGATTACTTGAACGTAAGTACTATTATAATAATTAAACTCCGCTGCCAGAATGCTGAACTGTGAAACATGCACAAAAAAGCTTACAACAGAGTCAATATTTCTTTAGTACTTAGAAATTTGACAAATGAAAATAAAATTTCACTCGTCCACCCTATTGTGGGCTAAATAGGTTAAGAGGTACGTACCATATTATAATGTTTATTGAGACATATACACATGGCCATAGGCCCCAAGTATATCATGTACAAGACAGAACATTGTTAGGTGGCACGTTTCAAACCGGATAATACATTATGACGCTTGAGAGCGTGATGGACGAATTTAATTAGTTGACTATCTGGAGTTCTCATGAGAGAATCAAATTTAGATGTCGTGGGAGAATGACAAAAACGATCTCTTAAGTATTTAACCCGAAGGTCTTGGTACGCACTACAAACCAACACAACGTGATATTCGTCCTCTACACGCCCAGAATTACATAACTCACACAACCTGTTTTCATAGGGAATATTTGTGTGGCGACCTCTTTCCACTAGTAACGAATGATTTGAACATCGTAATCGAGTCAGAGACTGGATAAAAACACGTGGGATACCAACCATTTCTAGATAATTCTCAAGATGATACATTGTTTTGTACCCCACATAGTAAGGCAGTTTTGCGTTACATTCGATATCAGATTGCCAACCTTGCAAATAACAGTCGTTGACACGTTGAGAAAAAACAGTCAAGAAATACGCTTGATTT